>BGPR01000385.1:215221-239030 GCA_013235015.1 Araneus ventricosus | reverse complement strand
TTTATTTACACTTGTATTCTTTATTAAGACACTTGTATTCTTTATTTTTTTCCCTTGTATTCTTTATTCAAGGCGCCTGACAGGCACAGGTAAACAATAACGTAATTAATATTAATTTTAATTTTATCATTTTAAAAGTAATCACTGACCTTCTTGGGGAGGCTGAAAAGAGAAAAATGGGGATGTCGTTGCAAAAAAGTCCCTCCTATGCGTTTATTTCCGTGCAGTACAGGACTTGTTTTCTGGACTTGCGATTTCAGAGGCATTTCGGATAACCCGAGTTCGGTTAACCGGGATTTTATTGTATATGCCTCTTGGAATAGACAATCGATAGACCAAGTCTATTGTAAAAACCAAGACGAAATCAAATTACCGCGAAGATAAACCCGTGTTTATTAAACGCTGTAAATACCACTTTCTAGCAGAACCACCTGTATTGCAGGGTAAATTGTCGATTGAAACTTTTAGAACAACATGAAGTTAATAATTCTGAAATCAAACAAAATATAACAAAATCTATATTCTAGTGACGGGGGGAGGGTATATAAAAGGAATATCATTGAACTACAGTAGAACTCCGCTAATCCGAACTAATTGGGACCGGTGCCTGTTCGGATTACAAAAAATTCGGATTACCCGAAATTCCGATAAAAATAGACAAGAAAAAGATGTGAGCTAAAAAAAGTACTCAGTGCTACTATCTCTTGAATTCTTTTATTCAAAAGCAATAGAAAGAGAATATGTCTCCCCTTTTCATGAGAATAATCCTATATGAAGTGACCTTATCTTGCGACGAAATATAGAGCAGAGTGAAAGTGCGACATCAACAGACATTATGTTTATGAGACGTTGGCATAGTATTGCTTCCACATCGAGAATAACATCACTTCGTCAGACAAATCTGACAAATGTCTTCACCCCAAAAGATCGTTAACGTATGTGATGTGTTGATGTAGTGTGTTTTTATTAAATGTAAATGTGATCCTTGAATTATTGCGTTGTTTTCTTCAATGTGTACAAAATTATGCATGCTGAAAAAGTACTTTTTTGTTTACAATATGTATATTTAAATCTTTTCAATTACATATAATTTTCGAAAATAAAATCGGTTCGGATTAACCGGAATAACGGATGTATTTTTTTTAAAAATATTTCAGTAATCAAATTAGGAGCTAGTTTCCAATGATTGCGATGTATTAACTACTTCTACATAATAAACACTCTAATGTGTTAGCATTTATCAATTTTCTTCAGAAATATTTTTAAAATACCAGAATAAAAATAAACCCCAGGCAATTGATAACAGTTTAAAATGATTTGTTACTGATAAAATTGGCTTTCGAACTTTAAAAATTTGGTTAAAAATTGTTTTAAAAGCCAGTAAACATGTTTAGAATTTCAATAAAAAGTAAGCACATAAGTTTAAAATTTGCCTGAAAAATAAAGTGCCTATGGAAGAAGAAAAAAAGAAATAGTGTAAATTTCTGCTTACGCAATACACGTGAAGTGCACTCTAATTCAAATTTGGAATCTATTGTGAAATTTTATTCGAAATATTAATATTTTTTTCTGTTGTTTGAAATACCTTCTACTCTTTACCTTCATTTTTTTCCCATAATGCAAGTCGAGTTCTTACACTAAAATTTTTGCAAGTTTTCCAGCCATTTTATTAGCTCTTAAACTACGGCTTATTTATTTAAAACTAGCCATCTTCGGCGACCAGCTTATTCTCCAGGAATATGATTTCAATTTATCTTGCATCATTTTATATACATGGTTCCCTTAACAACGTAATTTTAAACTTCAGATTATGGTAGATATTTAACCCATGTTCTATTAGTGACTTTAGACCTCTTCTGTTCATTGTCTACATAAATGTCCTTAAATGAGTTAAATAACTGACCATATCATGTAACATCTAACTACAAGTTGTCTTCATCTTCACTTTCTTAATCCTCTTGAAAAATATGCATCATGGCCAGCGACATGTTAGTTGGATTAAAACATGCTGAAGAAGAAATGAAAGCATAGCAACCATTAATATTCAGCTTACTGGATATATTTCTTAATATGCGTTATATCTCAGAGAGTTTGGTTTACAGATCCCACACAAATTTTGATGAAATAAAATACGAAAGCCAAAAGTGTTAGGATATTACAATATCTTTCAACAATGAACGAGAAGGACGATATTAAATATTTGTTTAAAGAATGAAAACGATTTGAACTGCGTTGCAAAAATGAAAAGCATTGTTGTAAATTTTACCAAGAAATATTTTTTAAAATTTATAAAAATTAGAGAAAACATGTACGGCAATTTGATTGATATCGTTGAAAATGTAATATTTTGCACTTTCAGGTGGTGTAAAAATGATGGGCTGTAATATACTAGAAAGTCATTAAGGAAAAACGCAAAGAATTCGTTTAATTTTCAATTAATTAAAATTTGAAAGAAAAGGCTCCGAGGTGCACATTTCCACCCTCCAAAGTATGTTTGTGCCAAATTTCGTAGCTCTAGGTCCACTTCCCTGTAGAGCGCCAACACACACACATTCTCCTTTATTATTAGTAGAGATAGTTTTCTATTTATATAATTTTCCATTCGTGTTCTTTAGCATTATTGAGTACTTTTATTAATAGAATACTTTACATTTTTAAATTTAGCTAATAAATATGCAAGTTATCCAATCTCATCGTTGTTTAATAGCTACATTAAAGATAGGCTTATACTTCCAATTGAAAAAATGCTTTAAACGAATTAAGGAATTGTGTATTTATACTTTTTGATCACAAAAATGTAGTGCTGAAAAAATTATGAAATCTAAATTTTTGAACAGTCCTCCATTCCTATTAATTATAATGAGTTAAATATCCTGGACACGCTAATATTTAAACAAAAAAGTTCCACTCTGCCGCGAATAAAACCGACAGAGTTATGAAGCTTCGAATATCTTTATTTTTGGCTCTTTTAGACCATTTAATGGCAGCCTCAATGATGAATCACCAATTAATGCGCGGCGCTTACTCGAGGAGGCCAAAGATTGGCTAACAATAACGAAATTCGAAGCTTCATAACGTGTTCAGTTTTAGCCGTAGAAGTGTGGAACTTTTTTCGTTTAAAATGTTAGTGTGTCCAGAATATTTAACTCAATATAATTAGTAAGACCGGGGGGGGGGACTATATAAAAATTTTTATTTTCTAATTTTTTCAGCAGTACATTTATTGACTCAAACAACATAAAATATAATTTTTTACCCCATTTAAATCAATCTTTAACCGGTAGAATATGCCCATTTCTAGCGATTTAGCTATTGGGCCGTGATTAGAGTGGGCACCATGTATATATCAATGTTGAAAAAACTTTAAAGCATGAAAGAATTTAGGCGTTGGCTTAAGGGAACATAAACCTCGAAAATTTTCGATTTTATGAAAAAAAAATTATTTTCTGTCTTTTCTGAACAATTTAAAACACTCCGCGTTAAAAGAATTCCCATTCTTAGGAAAGTTATGAAGGAAAATGTATCAGCTCTTCAACGTAAACATTGAAAATGGCCATATCTTTAAACCGCTATATCTCAAAATGTGTTTTCTTGATATTGCGCGCACTATATCTCAAGAACCTTTGAATATTTTTACATAAAATTCTTCCTGAATATGTATTGTGCTATGTTCTACAAAATTGAACCATTTTTTGTACATATTTTCTCCAAAGAAGTTTTTTGGGTGTTAAAAAATTTGAAATTTTTTCAATTTTTAACATTTTTATTTTAAGTTGGTATATAAGATAGAAATTAAATTTTAATTTAAAAAAAGTGAGGTTCAGTTTCTTAAACAGACTGTTTGGATACTTAGATCCCCCAAATATTGTGTTTAGACAAATATTTTATCCATAATCATGAGCGCAAGGTGACTATCTTATTTTTCTCCAAAAATTATACCGATATTTATTACTCTCTCAAAAAATACATACCAATATAAAGTTTTCACATTAATAGCTAACAGGGCCGTCTTAAAAAAATATAAGCTCAACTGGGATAGAGTAGTTTGGCGCCCCGTCAAAACCATAACGAGGAATCTGAGCTCCTAAGGCCCTAAATTTTCTATTATTAATAAAATAAGTAATCAGAAATTTTATCCTCAACATTTACGGAATATACAGAGTGCCCACTAAAGTCCCTTTTAACTACCGAATGGCTGCAGCTATCTTCATAAGAGTGGTGTCTAGGTATGGTAAAAGTGACTATGCGCTACTGGATGAAACCACTTACAGCGCCACCTGGTGGAAAATGGTGTTATTATATCTGAAATGGTACAAGATAGAGGAAAAAAGTGAATTACAAAGTTGTAGAGCATCATCGATTTAGTACAAAAAGACACCTTGTGGACATGATTAGAACAGAATGCTTAAAACACGCATTTGTTTGTTCGCGATTTCCTACACTGACACGTGACGAAGCATTCTTAGAAAGAAAAAAACAACTGGTTGTCACAAGATACTTTATTTTCGATGTTCAAACTTCTCTCCGTCAGCTACAATGCACATCTGGACCCTTGCTTGAACTTCACATTGCACACGGTGTAGCATAGCGGGTGTCACGTTGGCAGAAGCATCAGTAATGCGTCGTTCAAGGTCCTGCAATGTTGGCGGAGGGGTCGCATACACCTGCTGTTTGAGGTATCACCACAGGAAGAAGTCCATTGGAGTAAGATCAGGTGAACGTGGAGGCCACTCTTGGAAACCACCATACCCGATTATTTGTTCCCCTAATTCCTCCACCAGGTACTGCTTCACTGATGATGTCTTGTGCACAGGCGCACCGTCACGTTGGAACCATGCATTCCGGAGCTGAAACAATGGCAGGTTCTCAACAAAATCTGGTATTACGTCCAGCAGAAGCATTCATGATCATAAGGTGTTTTTTTTTGTACTAATTCGATGATGCACTACAACTATGTAATTCACTTTTCTTCTCTATCTCGTACCTTTTTAGAGATAATAACGCTAACTCCACAGTTTTACACCAGGTGGCGCTGTAAGTAGTTTCATCCAGTAGCGCATAGTCACTTTATCATGCCTAGACACCAATCTTATGAAGACAGCTGCAGCCATTCGGTAGTCAAAAGGGTGGTAAGGGACTTTAGTGGGCACCCTGTATATTAATGCGTATAAAAAGAAACTCACATCAAAATAATTCTAAAAGCTCTCATAATTAAACAATATTATTTTTAAAAAAATTATCACTCTCCACTTTTCAAATTGTAATACAACTTTTCTTTAATATAATGCCCTATAGTGTGTTCAATGAACTACATCTGGTGCACTATATTAGGTTAAAGCGTACAGCTTCTTAGTGTTTTATCATTGGTAATGTTGGTTATTTCTGTCACATGCATAGTGAGGATTTTCTCATCAATTGTCTCTGTTTGAATATTTTTTGAACTGATATATCCGTTTATAGAACATCGTCACAAAACTGAAAACTGTCTAATTACAACTTTTAATTAAATTTTTACTTTTAGCATATTTAAAATTATGATTGAATAATTTTTTGGTTGAAATTCGAATCAAAAACAGTATAGCAAATTCGTAAGCGTCCATGGGATACAGAGACCGATGGGATAAGATGGCCCTGAAAACTAAGAATAGTTAGAAAATAACTGGAAATTTGAAAAACGGTTTCTTATGACAATAATCTTTCTCTTTTCCATTCAAGCAGTAAAATTCTGAACAATAACGCAGTTCTGTTACTCAGAACAGTGGCGCGGAAAACAGGGTAATCAGGACAGTTATTGACACCCTATTCTTTAATTTAGAAAATGAGTTTTCATGTCAATGTTCAGCTTTACCTAACCTAGCCTTAATTAGATAGTTAAATGTAAATAAGAATGAAGGGACAACAATAACTATTGATGTCATTTACTCATCCATAGGGTGTCAATAACCGCTCAATATATTGCAAAATATCTTCCGGGGGATATTTTTTTATGGAACCCTTTATTAAACTTAAAGTGGAGTAATTCATGAAAAATTACAATGAGTCACAACTTTATTGAACTATTTCTACTATTTTTTCCATGAATTAATTGTATAAATAAAAGTTATAATTAACAAAATTTAACAAAGATATTAGCTATAAATTAATTAGTCAAAAATTAATTAAAACTCTTTTGTATTATATAGAATGGCGCATATGTAGCTATTTCTAATATAATACAGAAACAAATAATATAAATATAAAACAGAATTACAAAAAGAAAAAGTATAAATAAGAAACAGAAGATTTAAACAATAACGATAACAATACACCTTTTTGCGTGCTCAACGCAACAGCATCGAGTGATTGCATCAACAAAAAATTACAACGATTAATATTGAAAAACGTAAAATAGAATTTAGAATGTAAAAGAAAAATATTCAAAATGGAAGGAATGAATGAGAACCTGAATGACGAACTTTTTCAAAGCCCACTCGCCACTGAAGTTCTAAAATGGACAAAATTTTCTGTCAAAGGTAAGATTATAAATTTATATTATTTAATTAAGATTTTAGATTTATATTATTTAATTGTATAACTTTTGCCTTAAGGGGGCCAATAATTGTCTTTTTACCCTATGAAAACATCGTAAGATGTTAAATACATTCCAACAGTTAGTTATATATTTATAATTCATTCACAGTTATGTTTGCAGTGTCAAGTGAATTATCTCCACTCAGACTTTATTTAAAAACAACGATGTACAATAAACAGTGTAGGTTTAGTAACAAAGTTAAAACTGAGGTATTTCGTGAGCTTGCTTGTCCAAAGTATACCAACAGAATCTTTTGGAGCCATCTATTCCCGAAATGACACGGTGACAACTTAATTAGAAAGCGCATAAATGAAAAACTGCTATCTATTCATGCTCCTTCTGCCATCAGAGATAAATAATCTCATTTCTGGATGAAAGGATGGACTTTTTCGTCTACCCAAACACCTTTCATTAAAAGCTGAAGAATAACTGATTAGAAGTGATGAAGTACGAGTCGAAAATCGAAGTTAATGGTGTCTTGTCATGTATGCATTGATTAGCCCTAAGGGTATCCACTTAAATCTTTAAGCACCACAAAAATCACGCCGTTTTCATATTATGCAAAGGAACTGATACATTAATTTGAATTTCTTGATTTTAATATCTAATTATAAACTTACTCCGTAAACGTCACGCTTACTTATATGTTGGGACTCTGCCGGTGCCAGAAGCAATAGCTATCGACAAAGACTTAGATTACTCGATAGTCTTTATTGATTGATGTGAAAGTATTGTAATATTCGTAACGAATATATATATATATATATATTCGTAGAATTATAAAAATATTTAAAGAAAAGAAAATAATTCGATAAAAAAATCGTTTGATATTAATTTTTTGTCTAAAGATTATAAAAATAGTGTAGCAACGATATATTTGTCTATTTGCTAACGTTGCTTAGCAACGGAAAAGAATAATGATGATTGAACATGGAATTCGATGTCAGTCAGTGATGTGATGTAAGTGTATGTGTTTGTTTTACATGTTTGTGCTGTGGAAGACGTTCAATAAATATATTATTTTTGATAAATAAGGCTCCACGATTATTCATGCTATGCTGAAATACATCACAGTATTTTCACAGATGCAAATTTTTAAAAGATGTTTAATTGATTTATATACAGGGTGTCCAGTCTAAATGTGGTCCAATAGCTAATTTCTAAACTGTTAGAGACAGCATATACAGTATACCTGTTAACCAAACAAAAGGGGGAGGACGTTTCGGTTAAAATATTTATCGGTTAAACCATGAACATCTATCATTATTTTGCATCTAATTACAGTAAGTAATTCTGAAATGTTTTGAGTGTTAAATGAATTCAAAACTCTCTTTGCAAGCTACACTTCTATTCTTTTTTAAAGTTAACCCTTCATAGGGAACAATATTCGCACCAGCGAGTTCGGGGGCAATACGTCTAACAGACACAAGTAAACAGTATCGTAATTGACATTGCTAATATCCATTAATCTTAACTTTAGCATTTTAAAATCAATCGCTGACCTTTCTGAGGAGTTTTAAAAGAAAAAGTGGGGATGTCGTTGCAAAAAAAGTCTAGCCTTTGCGATTATTTTCGCGCAGTGCAGTACGTGTTTTTTGGATTTGCGATTTCAGAGACACTTCGGACTAATTAATTAACCTGATTCGGTTGATCGGGGCTTTACTGTACTTCAAATTGGAAAAATGCTTTAAATGATGTAAAGACTTATATTTTATGCATTTTGAGTACGTAAATGCGCTACTTAAATAATTACTAAATCTACATTTTTATACAGTAATCAGATCCTATTAATTAATGAAATAAATATTCTGGATACTCTAACATTTTAAATGAGAAAAGTTCCACTGTTCTGAGACAAAAACTGTCCGAGTTATGGTGCTTTGAATTTTAAAATTTTAAATCAATCAACGGCCGCGTCTTACAACCGCTGATCGTTGATTGGAGTATCTTCCTTGAGTTAGCCATGGAAATAGTCTAAAAGCTTCTAAAGCAACGATATCTAAATCTTCAAAAGTGGCATTCTTTACAAGTTGCAAGTTTATGCCTATCTTTAACATTTAGAAATTAGCAATTGGGCTACAATGAGTAAACACCCTATATACAGATACAAAAATTCGTAAATAGCTCGTGTGCTACCGAAATCAACTCAATACATATTCTTATAAATTTGCATACAAATCCTATGAAGAAAAAGGAAAGGCGTAGCCGTCAACAAGTGATTTGATATGAAGTAGTAAAACATCTGTTATGTCATAAACTTTAACACTTCCTACCTGACTTTTGCATAATTAAAATTTAACTATGAAAAGCAGTTGAATTTCATGTTGACGTAGAAACGAAGCATACTATGAGTTTAAATTTTTTTCACTTGTCCCGTTTCCTGGGAATCTCCAGGGACCATATGTCCCAATCGTATAGTCGACTGGGACTATTCCAGTAAAACATCTATAAAACTCTCTTTCCTGCCATAGGATGAGTATGTCAGGGAAACTACTTTACAGCTTCGTAATAATAATCTTGTAGTAATTTGATCACTGGTGGGATATATTGTGCCACTGTTAACCATTTTGCGTCCATTGGTTTCGCAGTGAAACCACACATTGAGCAATTTTTTTACTGTGCATGGGCGAAACGTAGCGTAATTTTTCTTTCGTAACTTAAGAGGGGCAACTTATATAAAAATTCCAGTTCAGTGCCATTAGTGTTCACAATATATACCATTGCAAAAGCTAAATTGCCTTTGATCTTTATGAGAAATAAAATGAAGAGGGTTCTTGCCAAAAATTGATATTTTTTAAAATTGAATCTTCGAAAGTAATATTGAATTTTATGAAGTTTGAATACCCCAAATACTCACGTATACTTATAAATTAAATACATAATTGAAATTGCATTTCGATGATAACTTATTCGGAGTAAAAATAGCCCGTTACCGTTCATTGGTTTCACTGTGAAACCACAAATTTCTTGAAAATAAAAAATGCCAAACTCTTTTCCTTTACATATTTATGATCAGCTATACGTCTAATACTCGTCTTTTAAACAATTTTAGTAATTTTCAAAACGAAACATGTAGTGAACTTGAAAGTGTTAAATACTATTGGGACAATATATCCATATGAAGAATTTATTCAAAATTTCTCAAATCTGATATTAAAATGTCGAAATTATTATTTCATAAGAACAATAAGAACTATTTTACACTAAGTATGATATAAATATAGTTGTACTTTAAAATTTAAAAAAATAGACCTATAGAAACTTGAGTAATGCGCGTGCTCCAAGTCCGCCATTTGAAATCTGAGAGTGTTTCCAAGTTTTTTAATCATAATTTTACTCCCTAATTCCTAAAGACACTAAAAATATTAAAACCCATGTAAAAGTGGGATTTATTTACCAATAGGGAATGAAGTCTAATCTCCGGGACGTAAATCCCATTAGGGCCGAAATGGTTAAATCTTGCTCACTAATACTGAAGCATGGGGAAGGTTATAGTGTAGTATCGAGACAATTGATTAAATAGTTATTTTTTATTTTTAAAGATATGAAACATTTTTATCGCGAACAACGCTGAGTATGTAAGTTAATTCTCTCACATTTTGAAACCTTTAATGAAAATTCAAATTTTAATCATTCTTTATCTAGAGCAAAAGAAGCATTTCGTAGCACAGAATTTTAATCACTTCTTTCGAAAAGATTTTGTTTTTTTCAGGATGTTGTATTATAGTGATAGAGCAAACGTGCTCACTTTTGATTGCTACAAATCTTTTCTTCTTTCATTGGGGAAATAAAAATATTTACATAATATTGCCCCACAGATATATTTTAACTAGAAGATTTGTGCCCGTCTTGGTCTTAGATTTGATTGTCACAGATTTTCTAACGAATGTTGTTGAAGAAAATCTCATGTAGCTTGCTAGAGTGAGTAAGAAATTAAAAAAAAGTATTGAAAACGGAACTTATGAATCAACTGACACTGACTTTCGTTTTATTGATAACTTTATTTGTAACAATTACTTTCATTTTGTTAGAGTGAAAATAATGCATAATGCACCAACAGAAAAAATGCATTACCAAATACAAAATATAAAAAAATGATGAATTGATGAATGCAAAAGGAAAAAATATAAAATTTATAAATATTCAATTCCAATTAAGTTAAAAAAGAAAGTACCTTTTTAACAAAAACTAAAGTATTCTAAATAGTTCTGAGTGCATGAATTAAATAAAAAGAAAACAAACGACCGTTACATCATAATTAAACAAAATAAATTAATTCTAGCATAACTTCTTTTTAATATTAACCGAATTCGTCATTGAGAAAAGAAAGGAAAGCTTTAAACTCCCATAAAAAATCCACTGAAAATGAAGAAATAAATTAATTCTGGTATGGCTATTAAATCATTACTATCAACGTGTGGATGAATCTGCAAAAAAAGCAGTACACAGTTAAAAAGAGCTGTCTGAGTTTTTTTGTTGCTGTCTGAAAAGAATCTCGTTTGGCTCGTTGCCCACATTCCTGAAGCGTTAACGATTTCAGACGGATTTTCTAATATAGATATTAACTATATAAAAGTCAAAAGTACACAACATTCCAAGACAGTACTAATCTTTATTTTTTCGTCCAATGAAAAACCCAAGATAAGCATTTTCAATTAATGGCAATGAAGTTGATGAAATGAGATTATGAAGTTAAAACAAACAATTGGCCATTACGGCTCGTCTATAAGCCAATGACACGCATTTTCTTAACAGCAAAATAATATAAATCAAGTTGAAATAAAAGTTAAGCAAATTTTTAACAAACAAAAAATTGTAAAGAAAATTATTGCAATTAAAATATTGAATTTGCTTAAATCCCCTGAATAGTTAGAATCGTTTAGGAAAAAATGAATATAACCTATCCACAAATTAAACCATTCTTCCATTTGAATAACTTTGTATCGGTTGAAAGGCATTGTAGCACTTTTCAAAGAAAGAAACTATTCATTTTAATATCAAGAACCTCTATTCAATTCGTAGTCAACCAACTACAAATATTATTATAAGGTTTCTAGCTGAAATACCCAGCGTTTCCTTAGAGGAAAATGTTTTTATATTTTTTATGAGGAAAAAATTAACTATTCAATTAATTTTCACGAAACCTTCACTGAAAATTTCGTTACGCTTTGTAGCATTTGTAAGCAAAATTCTGCTCATTAATTTAGGTTTCTGTTGTGTATAAACTATTCATGAATTTTCACTTAAAAATATCATAAAATATATTATAAAAATAAATATAATATAAGCATAAAACCACGAGTAATAATGGATTATTTCTCTTACGATCATTATTAATATTAAGCTCTAATTTTAAATCGCAAGTGAGTTTAAAAGTAAGTAAAATAATAGGCAGGAATATGATATCAAAAGTGCCGTAAGTAATTGACATCATTTAAGGAAAATTAAATTCTTAACAGCAATTTCAATGGCCTTTCAAAATATAGAGATAAAACCCACTTCTGGAATTAAAAAATTGCAATATAAGTGACATACAAAATACCGAATAGATTTGGAATTCATAAAAATATAAATAAATTTTTGTCATGTTTCAAAGAATATGAATTAATATAATTTATTTTTAGGTGTTATAATATTTTAATAAATTTTATGCATTCCTTACAAAGAAAGTTAAAAGTTCACAATGTATTTAGACACATTTTTTTTGCACCACAATATTGATGCAATGAAATCATGGTGAAAACTATAAGGCTTTAATTCAAAATCTTTAAAAAAATGTTACAATTTACAATGGATTTTCTAAACAATTTCTCAGAAACTCTATTCAGTTTTAATACCCATCGTATTTTCTAAGCAATTGTTGAATGAGATCAAATAATTCGAACGAATTCATTCTATCCGAGATAGGCAGAAAAAATCAATTGGGAAGAAATATTTTTTTTCTCTATATTAAAAAAGACAAACTAAATTAAAGTAATTAAACTATTGCATTTGCTTAATAACTGTGAATAGTCACATTCTTCGACAAAGACACGAATGAAACTTCCCATTTGTGTTTGGATAACTTTGCCTCAGTTGAAAAGCTTGCGGTACTTTTCAAAAACAGAAAGTACTTCTTAGAGCCTCAATTCAATTCGTAATCAACCAGTTACAAAGTTTTAAACATCTGACATTTAACCACCAACTAATAATACATCCTTTCTCGTGCAGGCATAATGAACATTACACTTAATTTTAACTCTAAAAAATGAGAAAGATAGATAGATGATGTCAAAAGGACCGCGAGTGATTGACATCATTTGAGATGAAAGGGGGAAAAAATACCTCCCTTTGGAGATATTTTTTCAAGAGATCGCGATTCTTTATTATTTAATTTAGGCTTATATCACGCGATTTCCTTGTTTATGAAGCTGCATCGAGATCTGTAATTATAACTGATCAATCCAACTCAAGTTGGTGAGAGGTGACAGACATACGAACGTCTGTTTGTCCAGGCAAAACTGACGTAACTACTCGCTCAAGGTTGTTGCAAAAATAAAAATAAAACGCCCGACCTTTAACAGTTTAATGATATCCCCAATTGCATCAACAGCTGCCTTTTTTTGTTTGCATTCGAGACGTTTTTTCTGGACCAAGACTGAAATTGATTGGTTGTGACAGGCTAAATAAGTTTAATTTGAGAAAACTTGCATATGTAATTTACCTCGTTATAAAAGTTGACTGGAAGGAATAAGCGGGCTGTTAGCTATCGCCATTTATGTTATCTTGTTCTTAATTTAAAATTTTCATTAAATAAATAAGTTAAATAAATGAAAGCGTCCATTAGGCGAATGCAGGTGGAATTGATTGAATGTTCCTTAATGAACCAAGATGATTTGGGTTTTGTAAGCGCTTATTTGTATCTGTCGTTGAAGAGTTGAAACGTCAGATGATGTGGGGCAGTTCTGAATAAAGAGATTTGGAAGTAGAAGCCTAATTTGAAGCATCTGAGGTGAATAGATATTATTCCGTGGTTATAAAACACAGAAAAATAAAAAGTAACAAATTTGTTCTAAATTTCTGCTTATCCAAATTTTAAAAAACAGTGTTTAAATAAACACGAATTGATGTTTGCAAAGTAACGAGCAATTCTTAAATTGTCCTTCCTTTCCTGAAATTTAAAACAAATTTTCAAATAAATTATAATAATGATGATACGTTTCATGATAATAAAGTAGCAAATTTGTTTCATATTCGCTTATCTGCTTCTCGGATTTTAATGCAGACATTTAAACAAATATCCTTTGATGATTATATACTATAAGGGAAAATTAAATGTGACACGTTCTAAATTTATATTTAGAACTTATTGAAGCTTGCTTAAATGAATATCGTTTGGTGATTGTAAAGCAGCACGTTTATTTTGAATCTATATATTTTTCTGCATCTTGTGATTTAACAAAGTTATTAAAATAAAATATAATTTTATGATTATAGAAGTAAAAGGAATAAAAAATTAGAAGTTTGTTCAAATTTCCTTCCCTCGTGACTCTAGGTACAGAGGCAAGCAATGACATCCTTTATTAGCAAAGAATTAATGAGCAATACAATATTCGCAAAATTTGTTTTAAGATTTCATTTTGTTATTGCTTTTAAATCCATTGCTTTCGTGGGTTTTTTTTTACGAACGCAGTTCTTTTCAGAGAACCAAAGAGAAATTTATTGAAAGAAAAAAAAATATGAAAAAATAGAAGCTTTTTTTACTGAAGAATTATTACGGGAGCTATTAGATTAATATTTAAAGCAATAATAAAAAAGAAACTCTATGATGCTAATATTTTTCTTATCCTTCCTAAAATAAGTGCAGTGAAAGAAACTGCAAAAATAAAAAAATATTTTCCATCACTACTATTCGTTGATTTAGGCTAAATATTAAATTTAGACTCAATATTTTAAACATCACATTCGGTAAATTCAAAACCCTCACCTAAATGGTAATGAGGAAATTAGTCATGCATTTTTTAAAGTGATGATTCATTTTACCAGGTGGAATTTCATCGGTTAAGCTTTAAAAATTGCAAGCAAGTTAAAAAGGAAAAAAATTTGAGTAATCGCAAAACTCTTTTAAAATCGCAAACAAAAACGCAAAAGTACACAAAATTTTTTTTTAATTGGGATGTATTTTTAATTTTTTTATAATAATGTTTAGCAGCGGATTCGGAAACACTCCGCGCTTTTGCGCTTGCGCCGGGCGGAGTTATTTTCATCAAAATAGGGGGAAAGTGAAGAATGGAAGGGTGATGTTTACATTTTAGTGAGCGTGCTCTAACAAAGAACTCCAGAATTGCGCTCATATGACTCATTGCCTGACACTCCTTTCCTGTGTAAAATCGTCCAAAAGTGGTAGTCTCGGAATCCGTTGCTGAACAGTAACTTCAGACGTTTACGTTTTTTATTTTTAGGAAGTACTAGGGTATTTCAAGCATATTTCATTCTACCGCTTTATATCTCTTATAAAAACAGTTTACTTTCACAACAAGAATTTAAATCATATTTCGTTATTCTACTTCATTTCCCCAACGATCTGAAAAATTGCGCCATTTTCTTTTTATATCTTTGTAAGGAGTGCCTTTTAGTAGCAACAAAAATTTCAAACCTAGTATTCAAGAATGAAAGATTTTATAGTTAAGCATGAAAAGGCGTGAAATTAACCACCACCGTCCGGATCAGGTCTGAGCCGGATAACTGAATAGACGGATAACAGAAATCTCTTAATACTTATGAAGAGTAACGTCGTTTTACTGCTGCCTTGGGACAGAAAAGAAAATAAAATGCTTTAAAATTGAATAATATAAGGTGTAACCAAATGAAAAGGAGACTACAGTTGTTATATGTAAAGAAATTTTAATAACAATATTCTAATTAGAGTTCATGTGGAGCAGTACAACTGTAAATAATCGCCATTGACATTGGTACACTGATCCCATCGCGTAGGAAGGGAGTGGATGGCTTCAGTGTAGAAACTCCTGCGTTGCTGACGGATCCAGTTCCCATCTCGCAGTCTTCTGATTCTCTGACAGATGCTTGGGCCATAACCAAGTTTTTTCTGGATTATGTGATGCACAGTTCCTTTGCTTATCGACAGTTCAACAGCAATTTAAAGTGTGGTGATCCGACGATTCTGACGTATGAGCTGATCCACAGCCGAGATCGTGGCACTGTTGGTCACAACGTGCGCCTGCCCAGAGCGTGGCAAGTCCTTGATGTTTACGGGTCCCACCTCATAACGCTGACACCACCAGAATAAGGTGCACCGTGCGAGACACTACTCTCCATACACCTCTTTCATCCTGCAATAAATTTGTAATGCATGCTCCCCTTCTGCGCGAAGAAATTGGATAATTGCTTTTTGTGCGGATCTGGAGGAATCCATCATGCAACGAACTGTGGAAACAACTCTCCAGAAATGAGGATACTGATGCGAAGCCGTTAACTACGCAGGTGCAACTGGGAATACCACCACGTCATCTATCGGCTAGCACATTAACTCACTGGGATTTGATACAACTCCGATACAGCCAAGGTCTCCTTTTCATTTGGGCACGCCTTATACTTACATGTTGCATCTAATTTTTTTAAAGTATCAATATAAACTTCAATTTAAAAGTACTAATGCATGTAATACTATAAACCTATGTTACATTTCACTTTTTAGACAATGACTGATAACAGAAACTGATGGTTAATCGAAGTTTAACTGTATTATTAGGATACTCAAGAAAATTTGGAAATTCTAAATTACTTTACTTTTTCCTTTTAACTAAATGAAAAAAATTTTGCAATAATCAACATGAAATATTATATGATATTGGCTGTAAATTAGGGCTCCTTAAACTGTTCCTATTATTTATACTCCATTCTTTATTTACTTCTACGTCCTTAATGCACACTTACTCGACAGGACATTCAGTCGACATGTCCTATAACGTCAGATGGCTTGCATTTTCAAGCAAATTTTCAGATTTTTATAATTAAATCTGCACTAAATAATTTAACAGATTTAATCATTAGAATGTCCTGATTGGAAATCGTAAATAAAACTGAATACAAAATCGAAAATTGAAAAGGAAGGTTAATACTGGACTAAATAATAATTCATAAACATTTTTCAAATTTATTTTTAAAAAAAATTCCTGTGGTCATTTGACGAAGAAATTGGTGAAATTGCCCTTAATTTTTCTTAGCGCGGGCAGTACGTTTAGGCATTGCTCCTTCTCCATACATAGCACAAATCTCACAAGTTGCTTTGGCTGTATTAACATATTGATTAAATGAAAAAGCTTCAGTCGAAAATGCTGCGTTTTTGCCCAGTTGATGTTCCATTTTAACATAATACACTGAAAATACACAAAAATCAGTTAATCAAAATAAATCAAATACACCAACTTGTAGAGCATTGAATTCTCCTTGAAATAATATAAGACATTTTGCCAATTTGTTTTACTCTTGAATGCATTCTTGAACTCGAAAGAAAAACCGCTCTTGAATTCTTAACTCAATAAACATGATAGAATATCACGGCATATTGCTCATCAGGAAAGATTCTTTATTCTTCCTTACATATATTGTTACATTTATTTTCCTATGTATATTTTTCTTATCTTTTATTAAGATTTGTTTTTTAATTTACTTCCTGTGAGTGTTTTTCGCAGGAGGAGGAGGGAGGTAAATGAGAGAAAAGGCATTAAATTTTGAATATCTTTGGGAATTTCTTCTCCTGAATAGAGATATTCTGTGGTATTCTTTCCATGTTTATCATGCTTCCGCATCCTTTTTTCCGTTTTTATGCATTTATTATTAGTGTTTTGCTGATTTTTGCTGATTCCAGTTTATGCATATTGTGCCCTAAACCTGCTCGGTATCCAATCAAAAGCGAATGGAGGATATCAAATATGATTCCAATTTGAAAGCCAAATCCATGTGGATTGTCTTAATTTTTTTAAAAAATTTGTCAACTGTATTTGGAGACTTTCAAAAATACTGATAATAGCAGAAAAAATGATAATATTTAAAAATGACGGTTATTATATTAAAACAATAATTATTTTAAAATAATTTAAAGGACAAGAATTGACATCTTTAAAGGGCTATTTTTTTCTAGTATTGGTACAATCGCAGAATAAAAAAGTTCCCACCCAGCATTATTCTGCGGTCGTTCATTGGGCATTAAAAAAAAGTTACCTATCTTCAGGAAATAACGTATCCGTATACTAAAAGATTCTATGGTTAAAAATTTCATAAGGGGTCATCTAAATATTTAAAATTACTCTAACTTCAAAATTTTCGATAGCAGCACCCATTTTTAATGTCATAAATAAATTTATCATGAAGAAATACCTCAAGAAATGAATTTTGGTTAATATGCCATGAACATATCGGAAGATATCCGACATTTTGTGTTCTAAAAAGAAAAAGGGGTCGTCTCCACATTTAGATAGAGAAGTTCTCTGCGTTTAGACGTCGGTAGTAGTATTTTAAATTATTTCGCATTTTAAATGTTATTTTCAAAGTATTGATCTACATTAAACTAGATTCGTAAAAAAATAAATATTGTAATATTACACAACTTTATTTTTTAAAATTTTAATTTATATATATAGTTAAATGTTTACATATTTAAATTTTAAAAAATAAACTGGTGTAATGATTATATTTAATAATGAAAACATTTTCGAAATATATGACGCCCCCTTAAGTGCATCGTTTTGCAGCGAAAATACAAAATTTAATGCAACTTCAAAACTTCTAGTACGAATGTGCTGAGATTTTGCATAGTCTTATCAAATGGAAATCTTCTTCGATTACTGTTAAAATTTATGAGTGTTACTATTCGAACAATTTTTAACTTCAATTTTGATAAAATATTTTATGTACTCAAAATTGTTTTAAAATAAAAAGTAAAAGTGTAAAATGCAGAATAATTCATACTACTACATAAAAAATTCTAGGTCAATAGTTATATTATTTCTCAATATATCAATAAAAATTCAAAATTTTATTTTAACATCAGATACTCAAAATTTCATTTACTAATAATTCCGAAACCAAAAATGCTGGGATGATGAAACTTGGTATTCCAGGATAAATTTTTATGTAGTTTCGAAATATTTTAAGAAAAATGTGTGTTTCCATTGGAAAGTTTGAAGTTAGTGCTATTATAAATATGTATATTACCCTTTATGGAAATTTTAAGCTTGAAACCTTTTACTAGACCTTATTTCCTGAAAATTGGTACCTTTTGTTTTTATACGTGATGAACGATGGCAAAATAATGCGGGGTGGATCGTTTTTTTCTTCCGCTACTGTACATTCAAAATACATTTTAGATTCAAATTCATTCTGGAAAAGAAATTCTCTTAGTTCATTACATAAAATTAACTTTATTTATTAATTAATTTGACTAATTAATAATTTATTAACAGATCAAAGAGATGGTATGGATTGAGTTAAGAAATTGAAACGCAGTTTTTTCTCATCAAAAAATTTGACGAGAATTTGCGCCAACTTTCTTTTCAGAGTTTAATCTCAAAATAATAATAATTATAATTAATTGATAATTAATTTGACTGTTAAAACCACATTATGTGATCAAAGTGTTTATTAATATTTTTTGTGATTTCTGAAGATATTAAGAAACTGCAGTTCTAATTAGAGACGGTAAAATAGTTTACCATGGACATTTAAAAATGGATGAATGTGGTGACAAGTATACTTCGCACAGCATTAGAAAGGATTAAGCAAGGTTTGTTAATTTTCTGTAATAATGTACATATCGACAAAAAGCCATATCGTCTAAATATTTTTGAAACATACGAATCTTCTTTTTATATCGTTGCTGTTATATCAAAGTGTTGCATAGAAAAAAAACCACACTGCGCCATTTTGATGTAACAACTGGAACCACTAGCGACATATGGTATTTTGTTCCTGATCTGTTATTTGACTTCTATCAGCTGGTCATATGCAACGATTTGAGAGCAGATGTAACTTACCTATGCAAGTGTTTTGCATTAATAAAATTGTATTTCCAAATTTACATACAACATTTTTATATAATAGCGACGATATAAAACATTAAAAATTCAAAAATCTTCTCAGAGATGTATTGCATGTAAGCTTCTAGAATTTGAATAAGCTTCTCTTGAAAACATTTAAGTTTTAATTTGCGTGCATACGGCCAATCCATCCAATCTCGGAGAACATCGGACCATCTTTTCCAAAGAATTCCCACCAACCCCTCTGCGGTCATGTCGACCTCCACCAGCGGATGATTACAACTTTTCATCCATCTTTTCAATATTCCCAAACTCCCCTCCGTCCGAATCGCTAATCAATCAGCAAGGGCGTCTTAATTAAAGCGAGCCCTCCAATTATACGGGCACACTCAAGCATAACTGATCACCGACGAAGCCAGCGTCCACCCAATCGCCCTGGGAAGTCCTCGCTAATTGCGACCCCCATTGTCTTAGGGCGGCCGACCCTGGCCATCCCCGGGCCATTGTGCCCCGGCCATTAATATGGGCACGTCTTGGAAGAGGGGGGACGAGTTAATAAGGCACCCACTCTTCAAAGGAAAGCAGGGAGGGATGGACTTAACGAGACCTGTGTGGTCAGTTGACTGGAAAATAAGGTCTCGGGGTGCTCGGGGAGTGGGAAGATGTGGAGATATTATGGTGGGAGAGATGGAGATTCTTGGAGAGTTTTGGATGTGTATTCTTTTTCGGATTCTTCCTTCATATTAGATTACTGGGCATCCATAGAGTTGGTTATTCCGAGTTGAGCTATTCAAAACTGCATGTGGATTGAAATGTTTCTGAAAATATTACCATTGTGTTGTTTTATATCGCTGTGATTAACTGCATAGCGTCTGAAAATGCAAAAGGCTGTATGTCATATGTAATTAAGATATAACATACGAACTTTTGGATTTTGAGTGCCGATACATGTTTCATTCTGGATTTTCATATTATTGTGATGCTACGATGTTTCGTAGTGACTAAGGAAATTGATGATTTAATATATCAAAGCGCAAAAGGTCGTATGCCACATTAACATATGGCACATTAACATATGGCATAGACATTTTACACTTTTAATGATAATAAATATTTCACTTCTGGTTTAGATGCCACAATGTTTCGTAGTGACCAATCGAATTGATGATTTAATATGTGAACAGGGATTCAAATCAGTGAGAAAAAGAGAATGATTGACATACGATTGGATATTTGTATTTATCCTAATTTTGACTTATCCTTAGTTGACTCCACTTCTCATAATGCGATCAACTGATTTTTATTTTCTTCTATATGACATTTGTGTAAAGGAAGTATTAAAATCTTCAAAACATTCGACTGCGAGATTTTTATGAATTTCGACGTTTCAAATCGCCATTATTTCGAGGAAAAAGAAACTGGAATTATGTCTTTCATTGTATATTTGAACACAATAACTCAAAAATTCAACGAATTAGAAAAATGAAATTGATGTCCCTACATCAAATTTGTAGATCTGTATCGAATTTTCGATCCAATCCATGAACACTATGAGATGAGACAATATAAAAAAGGCAACGTTTACAAAGATTGTTTAAGATCGCGCGTGTCTTAATTCATGTTAAATAAAAATATTACGTAAATGTTGCGATTAATCAGTTATTATTCATAATAACCGTCGTTACTATTAATTATAACTGGTTATTATTCATACTTAACCGGTTAAAACAACCCGGTTATTATGAATAATAACGGCTATTATTCATACTAACTGGATTTTTTACTATATCCGTAACATTTATGTATTTGTACTTCTTCATTATTTAATCTGCTCGTGGCCGTTAACATCGAAAAAAATATCAGATACATTTGCTTATGTGCTAGCTATCGTGGCTTTAAATAAAAATATTTTTTGAAAATAATTATCGAAATAAGAGAAAATTACATGGAAATTAATCAGGAATCATTGCATAGTTAATTTTAAGATGCAGTGGAAAGCCTTTTCTTTTCAGAAAAAAATTTCGAAGTTATCGCTGGAAAATACAGAATTATGAAATTAAAAATCAACACTGACAAACTTTTTGTACTAAAGATAGTTTAGAACACTTAAATGATTAGTATAGATGCATTTAAGAATGTTTCGTTGTATTATTGAATTATGACCACATGTTATATATTCCATCTTCATGCAGAAATACCCGATAATGTCACGACGGAAATCATATGCAAATATAAGGCAGAATTCAGAGAATTTGGAATGCCTGAAGCTTGAAAATGTTTTTAAGTCTCATTTTTGTAAAATATGTGACAAACATATGTAGAATTACCCGCGAATGTCGCGAATAGAAGTTGTAGAATATTGAATGAGATTTCGATTTGAAGGCCAAATTTAGAGATGTTGGAGCATCTGAATCCTGCAAATATTTGTCATCCATGTTTGAATACCTTCGAAAACTGACGATAAGAAATAATTAATGATTATTTTTAAGAATCATGCTTATTATTTTGCAAAATAATCCAATTAAGTCATTAAATAATAATAATTTAAACAATGATTGAAGATTTTATATATATTTATGTGCATATCGGCTCAAGAACACGTCGGTGAAACTTTTTGAAACTCTAGAAATCTTCTTTTTGATATAAAACACTAAAAAATTTGAAAGATTTCTCTGATATGAACTGAGTTTAACCTGATAAACTTTAGAGAAATTTTCATTGAAAACATTACGTTTCAACACCTCTTTAATTCAACTTTGAAAACGTAGGACCAACTCTTCCAAAGGATTTCCTCCGGGCGTTAATTTCATATTCAAATTATATATAATCAATATTGAGATCTTTTCTCATTTACCCTCACTGGAATTTGAATTATGTCCAAAACTTCGGAACCAACTTGGAAAGACAGAACAAGCTCTTTCCAAAGAATTTCCGACTGATGTTGATCTCATATTTAAATGATATAAAATCAATATTGAGAGCTTTTTTCATTTACCCTTACTGGAATATGAGTTGTGTCCAAAACTTCGGAACCAACTTGGAAAGACAGAACAAACTCTTTCCAAAGAATTTCCGACTGATGTTGATCTCATATTTAAATTATATAAAATCAGCAACTAGACATTTTCCCATTTACCTTACAGGAACATGAGTTATGTCCAAAACATGAACTAGTTACTCAGCAGGACTGCTGACAGGACATCAGATAAGTCCAGACCAGAAGCCCCCAAAAATCGAGTCACAAGTTCAACCGCATCATCCGTCTCCGTCAACTTGATTGACAACTAGATCAACATTCAAGTTCATAAACAAGGATATTTCCTCATATCGGTGCGACCAGAAAGGAAATTAAAGGATAGCTCTGAAAGGAAATTCGCCGATGTGGACGCGGTGGAGCTGTCAGTGCTGTTAGACAGAACAAAAATAAAAGCAATAGGCCTGATTATGACTGGATAATCAGGAAAAGATTTCGTGTTTTCATTCCACTTTTTTCAGGATGACGCCTCATCGGTGACAGGTGAGTCTTTTGGATAAATATTTTAAAGGTAAATGATAGGAACACGTGTTTGGTACGTGTCGGTAGAGCTTTTGGTGGCTTCCTAAGTACGTAATAATTAAGAGCGGAATTATTTTGCGAAAAAGCAAATCGCCTGAATGTGGATCTTGAAGGAATTCTTCGTGAATACGCAGTGATTCATAATTTTATTATATAACCTTTTATTTTAACTTGGGTTGTTTGATGTTTGCAACGATGGAGTATTATAATCGATTTTTCTCTCATTTCTTAATGTATTGGTACTTATTGTTGCTTGTGAAAAGTTTACTCTTAAATATATTATTTTTAAATATTTTATTTATTATTTTTTTAATATCTTTAGTTAGTTAAGACGGTGGAAATTACGGAAAAATGAGCAAAAAAATCTTACATTTATTCAAATTTTTAAAAAATCATATTAAATTAATTATATAATAATATTAATGAAAATTAATGCAAAATCATAGTTTGATTTTAAAGTCTTTACTTTAAAAATGAGGAGACGAAAAGTAAACGTTTAACGGTTTAAAAAAAGAACGGAAAATTAATTATGCTTTCTGAAACAATGAGCATTTAATGGTTAAATATTTTATAAAAAGCAGAAAACTAATAAGTTAACTGATAATTATGCTCTGAAATTTTGTTCTGTTGTGAGTTCCAAATGACAAT
>BGPR01000385.1:198693-215211 GCA_013235015.1 Araneus ventricosus | reverse complement strand
TCCAAAATTTGACGCAGGTTAATATTTTGATAAAATGATTACTTACCAGATTTCATTCATCTAGTTTGTTGCATTATTCTGTTATCGCGTTCACTTGCAATGGCTAGACATACACAATTCCAAAAAAAAGTTTTTCAAAAAAATCTCAGGGAGGTCTAAAGGTAGAAATTCATCAAAATCATGAGATAAAATGTTTGAAAGTTGCAATATTTTTATATATGTGTACTTGGAGTCATGTGTATCGGATGACATCTTAATATATAGAGCAATCGAATCGTTATTGGTTAACTCATCTTTCTAAGCATTCAGAATAAATGACTAATCTTTACTACTGCATTCAACACAAAAGAAAGAAGTCGAATACGATAATTTTATCGCAAGAAATATCAATGTAATGCCCCATTTTTGCGAATCATTCGATAGTTTAGTACCTAAAAGTTGTGACCTGTAGAAAAAAAACATCTTCTCACATTTCAGAAGAAACATTAACTATCTGTATCTAACTTGCATGAACAGTCGCCTAAAGCATACCAGAATGGCTAAACACAGCGGCAACAACATCTTTCGAAAACAACCATAAAATTTTAATTCATAACAAATCTATAACTTCTCGTGTTTTGGTTACAATAAACAGAAGTTCAATACCACAATGACACACATTGTACGGGAAAAACTTTATTACCCCGTGATTATTTTTCTCACACTACGAAAGGTCAGTAAATCAATTTGTTACTACTTACCTCGTAAAAATTGCTCAATACCTTAAAGTCCCACGCAACCATGGTCCACACTTTTCTCACGCTACAGTACACAGATTCAAGTAATAAATTTCCAACGTAATTCCTACCCTCCCTTCCTGAGAACACCCCTTGTCCATCCCTTATACCTGCGAAATAAATCAGTTGTTTGTGAAACTTGACCCCAGTTTTGATCACACCTGGAAAATCTAACTTTCCAAGATGGATGGTACACCACCCGATTTGACATTCAGGACGCTGCTATATATCAGACAGGGGAAGAGGGATTCAGGGGTGCAGGAGTAAGAACCCACGGAGGCGGCATGATCTTTGTTGGAGAAGGGGGTGGTAGATTTTTTCTTTGGATTTTTATAGGTCGTTAAAGAAGGAATTTTTCGCATTTATAAAAGGGCTCGATTCGGTAGTGAAGGTTATGTTTCATTTTTATGAGGGTTCAGGGGTTGTTTAACCCTCCATGGGTTATTCCAGAAGGGATTGGAGGGGAATTGAGGCGATGTAGAATGGGAGGATAAAGCCACTGAATTAGACCAGTAAAATGCGTCAGAGCGAATCTTTGTGATTTGTGAAAGCCTTCCACTTCCGGCTGTAAAAGTACTTAGAATACAACAAATACACGATTAATTCCAGCGATACTATAATTGCGGAAGAAGATGCTATGTAATTAGGGTTACCATAATTTTTTTGTTGAAAACCGGACAAGTCGGTGGGGGAAGGGCTGAAGGGTCTTGAGAGGGTGCAGTATGAAATTCTAAAATCTGCCTACAAACAACCCTCTCTCATAATATTAGCACACATTTTGTGGAAGTGAAAAAATTTAAGACGTCAGAATGCAAAGAAGATATAATTTTTACCGATGTTCGGTAATCCAAAATTATATTAATTAAAAACAAAATTGCCAAAACTTTTAATTTTCAGTTTGAACTGTGGCCTGGGTAAAGGGGCTCATCCACTTTTTAGTCAACAGAAAATGTAAACAATGAACTTTCCTTCATTGGCGGAATGACGTCAGCTTTTTCGAATGAACCATGGCCTGGGCAAAGGGGCTCATCCACTTTTTGATCAACAGAAAATGTAAACAATGAATTTTCTTTCATTGGCGGAATGACGTCAGCGTTTTCGAATACGTCCGATTACAACCAAATTTCTGCATTTACTGGCGTAAATCCGGGCATTTTGAAGATCCAGACACTAGTCCGGACGTGAGCTTAAAACCCGGACATATAGTAACCCTATATGTAATGCTACACGGGAAGTTAGGACCTCAGAACCAAATTAAGGTCCGTAAAGGCCTTTAGGCAGTGCAAGTTTCAGGGCCCTTAGAAACGAAATATTTTTATTGATTATAATTTAATCTTTATGTAAGCAGTTTTTAAATAGCAAATATTGCGTCAAACTGAAATAAAGCATTTAATTACGTGTCACATTCAATAGTGTTTGGTTCAGCATCTCGCGAATAATTAATTAAATTTGAAAGCAATTTAAATAAAATGGTCAACAAAATTACAAAACTTTTGCAACATATTCTAAATATTCAAGTACAAAGTCTGCCAAGGCTGCTAACTAAATCAGTCAACCAAGTGCAAAAATATTGGACCACATTGATCTGAACCAGCTATATGAAACATAAAAACATGGAAAAAATTCCTAAGAATATGGTTTTGAAATTTAAACGTTACTTGATTTTAATTAGAATAAATGTGAGTGCATTGTCCTTGCAAATCAAAGGGAAGCGCAAAATTAGAATATCCTGAAAACATCGTAAAAACATTTCGACGCTTCCAAACTTTATGCGGCCACTAGGCAGCTTCTTAATCAAATGTGATAATCTAGGCAAATATGATAATCCGTCCCTATAAGTTCGTGCAACTCTTAGAACTATAACAGTCTAAAAACAGAACCATTCCAAAAAAGAGACATAAAAGACAAAAGACTCTAAAAGTTTGCATAAAATCTTCAAGTAACGAATCCAAGCCTTGTACAGATGAAATCGAAGACATACAAATCTCACATAAATCTCTTAATTTTAACGGCCTAAAAGCATGCTCAACAATCGTTAACGATTATTGAAATACGTAACAGGATTTTCCACGCCATTCTTCTCAATATGACTACCGATGATCGTATGATTTCATAAATCTTCACAAATTACAAGCTTGAAGCTTATAAACAAAAATGTACATTCGTTTGTCACATATATATTTACCAAATTTATGATGAACAATAATATTTATATATTTTACAAACACTTTTAAATAATCTTTTACACGGATTATTTTCCCTAGTAGATTAGCTATTAGATCGAGGATCATATCATGGTAACAATTAGTCTAATTTCATGATATGATGTGTAAAACCTGGAATTAGGGATTAACTACTGATATGTACAAAACAATAGCTCTTTAGTTTTATAATAAACACCAGCTCGAAGGAAAGTCCAAATCATCAAATCTCGCTTTGTTTGTACCATACACTTAATTTACAGCAGAAACCCTCCTATAATGCAGAAAGGTGGCGCCGCCAGAAAGGGTTAATTATCTTGTAATGGTTTGTTTCTCAGTTACATGAGACATAAACAATCCTTAATATTTGATTTGCAAAGCAGTAGACAAGTGAAAAAGACATGGCAACTTTCGAGTTTGTCTTGCTGAATGATTGATTATCAATGAGCAAATATACTTTCATTCCACATATTCGCTCTCATATCAATCAATAGACCTCAAAGATAAGGCCTGTCCCATCAAAAAACAACTTTCTTCTCCAGTGGCCAGTCCACCCTCAAAGCAAATATCCATCACGTGGTGTGGATCCAGCGCGCCTTAACGACCTCGGCGGTCCATTAACGACCCCTGGTACCCGTTACAAGCCATCTCCGGATAAAATAAACGACCCCTGTCGATTTTTTTTTTCGGCGTCCAATCTACGGACATGTTCCGTTTCCTTCCAAAAACTGCGAAAATGCAATTAACGCCGCTTCGTATTTCGAACATTCGAACGCTCTGGCGCTTCTGATGGCTATCTGATTCCTCCCCCACCCCCTTTCTTAATGGTCAGTTGATGTTGGAAGGAGGGGAAGGAAGGGTCAGATCTCCTGACCGTAGAATGGATTGGAAACGGAAAATCAAACGGTTGCAGTGACCGGTTGATTACCCTCGTTGGTTTTGCTTTCGCTCCTGGAATGGTCATCGAGTTTCTGGATTTGATCCGTTCATCCGGATTCGGTTACTTTTCTTTCGTGGTAATCGAGCTTGGTAATACTGGAACTCAGACTGTTACTTTTTCTTTCACTAAATTATGCAAAAGGCAATTTTAGACGATGTTTTTCATTTCAGCTACAAATTTGTCGAATTTATGAATTCAAACTATTGGATGTTCCAGAAAAATGTTTCCAATTTAAATAGGAGTTACTTAAACTATTAATAATAGGAATCAAAATTTTATAACTCAAATTAATTTATGCAACGCTGAATTTTATTAATTATCCAAAGCGTTTGAATTGTTGATAATTATTGTCGAGGCGCTGCTGATATACTGAAGAATGGAATTGCGGAAGTCATCAATAATATCAGTAAGCATTTGGAGGCATTATGTTTCGATAATGGCATTATCTCGTTGGTTGCTGCTGATCCTGTACTTTAAACGTCATGTTTCATGTATTGCTACAAAAATAAATACATCGGGATGAGATTTGGAGAGTTTTGGAAGAGTTCAACGCTACAACTAAGTCCTCTCTATTCACCAGAATTCCATTAAAATAGGTATTCAAGTCGAGATTGTCATGTTGATGAGCTCCATCCTGCTGGAGATACCATTCTTCATTCGGAGATATTTCTTGAATGCGTGGCATAAGCCTTTCCTGTCATAAATTGAGATAAAAATTGTTTATCACAGTATTCTCAAGGAAGAAAGGCCCAATTACTCCACACTTTATCAAAATACCCTACACAACTAACATTTTATAAGATTTTGCAGTGTTCCATTGTCAAGTGAGGATTATCAATTGTCGTGCAGTTATATTTATAATGAATTATTGAGCTATCATTTATGGAAAAGTGTCATATAAATAGTAAAAAACTGTAATTGTTAAAATTAAAAAATGATTACACTGATTAATTACAATCATGAAATTTCTGACAGCTACAAGATTCTTTAATTATATTTATTAATTTGAGTTAGGAAACTTAGATGTATATTTTTATTGTTTATGAAATAGTTAGTTAAATTAAACAGTTTTTCGGACACTCTATGCGTGTTTGGATGGGTTAATTTCCTTTCAAAATAGTGGTAATTCGTAAAACTGGAACAAAAAATTTTTTTCTCCCCAAGATAAAATGAATGTCTGAGAACGGGGAAAATATCCAAAGCTTTAATAGTAGGTGGGGGATTGACGCAGAATTTTGATCGGCATTATAACAATTCTATCAAATATTTTTGCCGTAAAATAGGCAAATTATGTTGTATCGATGTAAATAGGGTGTATGATGTATTTTTGGGAGAAAGCAGCTACTTGGTTACAGTTACAGAAAAAGTCTTAAGATTTAGACACCAGCATTGGATCATTTTAACAGAAGACAAATGTAGGAAAATATGTTATTATATCTCAGATAGGAAATTTCATTAGCTACAATTGACTATAATTATTATATGAAAATACTTTAAAATTAAGGCTAGAGGATTTTTTTTGTTGTTGTCCAAATGTTGCGTAGATTGGACAATACAAAATAAGTCTAAATTGGACCATTTACATCAACTAAATCTAAAGGTTCCTGGTTCCATCCTGGGTTTCGGCACCAATAAATTTCTATAGGTCCCTGATTCCATCCCGGGTTCCGGCACCAATAAATTTCTAAAGGTCCCTGGTTCCATCCAGGAGTTCTGGATCCAATAAATTTCTAAAGGTTCCTGGTTGCATCCCGGGTTCCGGCAACAATAAATTTCTTGGTATTAAACGTATTTATTTCTCATTGATACACCAAAATTTTATACAAAATAAGAAAACAAAGAATTTACAGGTAAACATTAAGGAAACTTGATCGTTGAACACAGCACATACAAAGTTACAGTTATTTTCTTCGCAAGAAAATAAATTCAGTTGTTTACTAGCGCTCGCGCGCGGTCAGTTATTATCCTCGAACCGGACAGGATTATTATCTGAAACTATAGGAGTGATTCAATATGCAGTTGATCACCACTACCAGTCCTCATTAATTAGAATTGGAATAAGTCAAGGCAAAAAAACAATAAAAGTACACTATAGCCATCAAATGATGGATCAAAAATTATAAAAACTTAGGATACGTAATATCTGTATCATTTGTGAGGAAATAAAAGGAGAAGAGGAAGAGAATGGAAGTCCTGGGTTCATGCATTGTATGCTGGTATGAATTTGAGAATAAAAAAAAAATTTTCTTTAATTGTGCTTAAAGAAATTGGTGGTCTTATCTGGGCAACCGGTTTCCTTAATTGTATCGATGACACACATTTTTAAATCCGCTTTCTTTCAATTTTTAAGTGTATTTCATAGCAATTTAATTATACTACTTTTAAGACAAATAAACTAGAAAAATTCTACTCCTTGTTTTCCGTTAAAATTATTTCTTCATCACTATACAACTAAGAAAGCCCAAGTGGTCTGAATTCGGTGACTCTCGCCTATATTTAGCAATCTCTATTGCAGCTTCTTTAAATTTTCTGAAATTCTCTAAGAGCTAATTTTATTTGGTTTCCTTACTCACAATTTTTATTGGAAGGTGAGAAAAAAATTAATAACAAGTTCTCATATTATTTTTAACCAGTGGAAGGTGGAGATCAACAGAGTTATACAGAAAGGGGCAAATGCCTAAATATCCTGCCCATCCTTTCCTGTGATCCAGCCTAGAAGCAAAATGCTTTCCACTTGAATGTGTCCGCTCAATCTCAGTTTAGTTTAGTTAAGTTGCAATAAAGTCCTTTTTATGAAGACCAATGAGAGCTATTTTGGGATGGACCTCGTAATTCTCAACCATACTATGACGAGAATACGATACCTGAGCCAGCGACAACCTATCCAAGTACACTAGCCACATCAGTGAGAGAACCAATAACACCAAATTTAATGTGTACTAAGTCTACACCCACAGTGGAATTTTGTAGAATCGCGTTTCAAATCTCCTCCCCACTCTCATGGCCATTGTATGCAGCTCAGTTACCTTTGACGTAAATTTACGTCCCTCTGTAATGGTCTAATGGTGTGTCGTGAAAGGAAAAGATTATGGCGCTTTTCGTGGTACAGTTAAACGCTTATAGCTCCGCAATCAAATAACATAGAGAGTTGGTTTTAGTTTCATTTAACAGAGAAAGGTAGACATTGAAGATTGCAAAAAGAATTTTAGAATTTGGATTACGGTTTAGTCACAGTCGAGTTGCAAAGTTGGTGAAAATCACGAAGAATTTTGATGACGTCACAACGACCGATAAGCGCACACGCAGTGACCAACCTAGCTCCCGAGATTTCTCATACCTGACTGTCTGGCGACAGTCAGGTATCGCTTGCTGCAGTCGGTTGTGAGCGGTATATTAACTGGATTTTCCAAAATTTGGTTCATAGAAATTTCTAGAAACTGCGAAAATGAGTATATTACATTTGAAAACAAGAATTTTTTTCGCGGGAAAAAACCCCGACCAAAATCACGAATCAGTCACATAAATTGAGAGTTACAAAGAGCTACTCCAGTCACATAATATCAGAGTCACAAAGAGTTACTTCAGTCACATAGAGCTACGTTAGTCACATAGATCTGATTTAGTCACATAGATCTGATTTAGTCACATGGAGCTACTTTAATCACATGGAGCTGCGTTAGTCACATAGAGATACTTTAGTCACAGTTGAGTAAGGTAAGTAAGTTTACACCCGTCAATCCCAGCGGCCATTGCGCAGAGACAGCAAACGATGCAATTTTTTGCACACCTCTATATAGTAAAAATTGGTGGAAAAAATTCTTCAAAGCAAATTTTTCAAAATTAAATCCAGTTTAAACTTTTAAAAAAGGGTTATTTATATGAACTAATTTATAAGTAAAAAACAAGACAAGCCTCGATGTTTAATTCAAACTCAAGACAAATCCGTGGTACATTCTTATTCTGGGACTATCCAGAACATCTGGTCACTATATGAGTTGTTCAGAAGCTAATGAGGATAAGTCCAGAAAAAAAATGAGAAAATTCATGCTTTTTAATATAATAATTTCTAAAATTTTTGGATTATTAATTTGATTAGTGGAAGTTTATAAAGTCTTCTAATGAAGCAACAAGTGAATATTTAATAAGTAAAAATAATGTTATTAATTCCATCAAAATTTACAAAAACCAGAAGACATAAAAAAAATGGACTCATCTGCTTTGACTTTTGAGAGACTCATATTTTAATCGAATAATCATTTTTGTTGTATAAGGCACGTTGAACCTATTGGTAAAAGTTCACACATGATTCCGATCGTACAATGATCGCACGATTTCAGTGGATATGTGAATTAAGTCAACCTATTTAGCTAGATTATTTTTCTCCAGGACAACAGTTCGAGCTTATTTCTTATTATGTTAAACAAATGAAATATCGTGATCTCGATTATCTTTCAAGAGCATTTCGTATAAGCAGCAAACAGACAGCATCTGCTTTTCAATAGATATCTTTCTTTAAACTTGAGAAACGTTGAACTGATCTAATTATACAATGACATTCGATGTATTCATATCATTTCAATGTTTTCTTAAGTCTCTTTGGGAAATAAATAAAAAAATTATTAATAAACAAGGAAATAACAAAATGCTGATAAAGTAATGTTGCTTCGCTTTGTCAAACATGGCAATGACAGAATTCATTCTATCCATTTACGATTGATAATTTGAGCTTTCTTTTTGTGTAATCCGAATTTTGACACTGTCTTCAATTTCAACAGTTGATAATAATAATATCGTTCAGAAATTAGTCAAACATAGAATGAAATCATATTAATTACTGTTCGAACACAAAAATCGTGAAATAAAAGTTAACTTTCAACAATAGACTAATCGCATCAATATACCATTGCTTTTAAATGGCATTCGACTAATCTCGAATAAAACTAATTATACATAAAAGATTCGCAATTCGACAGACCCTTTTTCATATACCTTTCAAAACAAACAAAGCAGAAAACAGATAATTTAGGAGACAACTTTCTAAGGAATACAACAAAATCACTGCTATAAAAAGAAAACCAATTATTTCGTCAACCAACATATCAGTGACAAAAACTAATTAATCCATCCCATTCTCCATCAACAATACCAAAGTTCTTTTTTTAAAAAAACTCAGATATTTACACTACCACCAAATTCGACTTAACTATTCAAATTAAGGGTAATTACGACTTAACTCAAAAGCGGTGATTCATCCATCACTGAGCGTCTCAATCCAGAGTAATTCATTTTTCCTTTTCTTTAAAGCATACCGCCTGATAAAAACAACACTAATAAATGTAACGCTATTCTCTTGGCGTTCAAATACCAGAGCAGTAGTTAAAGTATTTTGAAAAGGCAGGATTAACGCAGTTCTTTCTATTTATTTATTTACTTTTTTTCTTCGTCTTAAGGCCCCGGAGGTAGTAGTGATTTCTTAACATCTCAATCCTTGGCGTAAATGGCATGTTAGGTGAATTTTTTTACGCCGCCTATTTGGCGATTTTTTTTATTATTATTATCATTACCGCGATTCTTTTTCTTGCCTGCGTTCCACTCTGTGTGTAAATTACTGCCCGGAGGCTGTCTGGAACGTCAGATTAAAGTCTGACAGGTCAGCTCTGAGAAATTCAATTAACCATTAAAGAAGTTGAGATGTAAAGATAGAAAAAGAAGGGAGAGAGAGAGGCCCCAGCCATACATTCTTTAAAATAAATCTAATGACCACATGTTAAAAAAATAGAAAATAAAAATAAAATTTTGAGATTTCTAAGTGGTTTTTGAAAAGTTCCGGATCGAATTCGTTTGCCCCAACCCCATACAAAACATAGCATCCAACAACTTTTTGACTGACACCTCTATTCTTTTTTAGGCTGATGGGCCCGTCCTTGGGAAGAACTTAAAGACACCACTGGCAGTACCACCGAAATAAAAACTTAAAAATAATAAATAATCCTCAGCCGACCTTTATCTCATAGCCTATTACGGCTCATTACGTTCAATTGGAAGCTCAATTTTTGAATTGGTAATGAGACTTCAAGACAAATTTGATGTCCGTCTGAGATGCATGGGTGAGAACTTACACCACGGCAATTACTGGCATTTGAAAATAATTGGTAGACGTTCAGTTACTGATAACTCAAATACTTTCCATTTTAAATATGTGGTGATTGAACTGTCAGCCAGTTCCTTTACCTCAAACCGAAATACTGACACAAAATTTCGCAAATATTCACCAATATTTTTGTCTACAAATAATTAGTTGTTTATAATTATCATTTGCTTGTAACTAATATCAGATTCTTCTTTATTTTTAGCCGCTGATCGTGTCATGTTTTCAGCTACTGAAGACAAAGTGTTTTTCTTCCGCTTGTAGAAGATATTGACCAACAGAAGCTTGTCAAAAAGGATGGTTTTCAATATATTTGAAGATCCGAAACGGCGAATCTTGCGCTATTTCTCAAAATTCCATAACTAATTTAATTCTCCTACCAAAACTAATAAATAAAAATCATACATTACTCATTTATTATGAAACTGTTGAATTAAACTTGTTTTTAACTTTATAAATGATTTCAAAATCGGTAATCTTATGCAGCGTCTCTCTCATAAACATAATTTATTTATCCTACTCCCGTCTAGATTCGAAAGTTCCACTTGGCCTTAAGTGAAGAGAAACTAATGTTTAAAATTTTTTTATGGTCAATGACATCTCAAAATTGGCAGTAGAAGAAATTGTGAGGGATCGTAACACTAATAAATGACGTAATACGTGCTTTTATACATCTCAGGGCTATGAAATTTAAACATATTTCGTTTGAAATATAAACATTCATTACACAGTATATAGTTTTTCAGAGTCTAAAATTCCATTTTCGAGCATAAAAAGACATTGCAGACTGTGGCGCTGCGGTCAAGACTTCAGACAGAGAAGTGAACTGACGAGATCGAGTTTAATGTGACTACAAATAGATGCGCAGTTGTGCAATAATTCAATTTTCAAGTTTCGAATCATTCCTTGTTTTGTTTTAGATGCCGACGTCGCTTTTGTTTATGTAAATAAAGATGTTGTTTAGAACCGTCGGGTTGGTCATTTGCATCATTAATTAGTGGACCATACAAGTGGTGACCCGGACGTGACTTGAACACGCAGCCTTCTCATACTGTAGGCTTTATAGGGTGGATCGAAAATTCAAAGTGTGGATAGAAAAATCGGTGTAGGGTGCAAAAGTTGTCTTTTAAGTGTACTAGCATGCATGCAAAATTTTTTCATCTTTGTTTAAGTTTTTCCGGTACCCGAAGTCACTTAAATATTTTCAAACAAACCATTTTTATCCAAATTTTGAATTAAAAATAAAAAATGCTCTAAAGAAACGATTTTACAGGGGAAAACGTATAGGAGAGAATGAAAAATTATTTAGTTTTTAATATTAAACGAATAAAATTATTTTTGTTTATATAATATTATTCAGGGACCCACAACTACTTTCTCTCCTTTTTCAAATTTTACAATATAAAGCAATTTTACTTTATTTCGAAGACAAAGATAAACTACGCCACAATCTCGACTTTTCTTAAACAAAAACACATCGCTACAGGGGAAACTGGCAAAAGTGTTCTTTTATTCCTCCCTCCCTTGTTGTTTGAATGAGTCAAAATCCTAAAAACGTCAGTTTTTAACAATTTTTGGGACGTTTGGGTCATATGAATGAATTTGAATAATAATAAGAAAAACGTAAACTAATATACCCAAAACAAAACTTTCTTTACCGGCTGTAAAGGGAATTTTGAAAATATTTTTTTATAAATTTCCAAAAAATGTCATTTTAAACTATTTTTGGGGCGCTTGGGGCACTGGAAGATATGAATGGAATTTAATAAAAAAAATATATATATAAACTAACATACCTAAGACACAACTTTCCCGACCCTCTCCAAAAGTAATTTCGAAAAAAATAATTTGTAAATTTTCATAAAAATTTCAGTTTTTAACTACTTTTCGACATCGGAAGATATAAATGGATTTCAATAAAAAAATTATGAAAACTAATATACTTAAGACACAATTTTTCCACCACGCGCCAAAAGTAACTTCCCACCAAAAAAATTTCCTATACTTTTCGATCCACCTTAAGGCTTAAGTTATCGGTGACTTAAGAAATATTTCTCTATTTAAGTGTGATCTTACATTTTTCATTTTTTGTATCATTTTTTAAAATAAAAATCTTCGGAATATTTCCTTAATTTTTTATATTGTTTAGTTATGGAGGCTTAATTATCGTCTGACAACTTTTGATATAATCATATTAAATGGGTAGTTCATTTTTTAAAGTTAGATATCTATTTTAAAACTATACTTTTCAAAGCCTATAACTGAACAAACCCTTTTATGAGAGGACAGTGGCGTAGGGACGGGGTTGAAAGGGGGTTAGAGGTCCCGGGTACATTCTTAGGGACCGCCATGAAAACAAAACGTTATTCCTTTTATGTCCCTTTTTAAAGCAGAATTATATAAGGGGCCAAAAAACCATGCCATCATTTACATTTACCAAGGCACTTGTGACTACTGGGGTGAAAAATCATATTATGCCTTTGGTGCCAGTTACTCTCACAACGCCATTTTACTTTACACTACGGCACACACCCGACTCCAGAGATTAAAAATCTCCGGCTTGCGGTTTGGATGGATATGCGTAGAATCGTTAGTGATAAAAGACTTTAAAAAAGTGTTATTACACAGTTTCAGTCTCGCAACAGCTAATGAGGCCGTTTCAAAAGTTAATGATGACATTGCTATTGTCTTGTTGATATACAAAGAAATTTGACAGTTACAGCCTCGCTATAACATTGAGACTGTTACCTTTTGGAATCACTAGCATAATCTTGTTGATACTATTAAAATAAAACACAGAATATAAGTAAATAAGACACAAAAAAGTGGACAAAATATAAATAAGTAGGATACGAAACAAAATTATACATAAATGACTTGTATTAAAATGATTGTATGTTCGTAGGATGGGATTAATATTTGAATCTGTGACAAGATTTACTAAAATTAATATCTAGAAAGAAGGTTTATCAACCATTATAATATTAGACTTTAAGACAAGAGTTACTATTAATTAGAAAATTCAAAGTCTTTGTGTTCTTAAGAATCATGTACGAAGCTAAAAGCTGAGAAATTTTTAATCATGTATATTGAACCGACGCATGAGACTCTTGCAATGGTGTTGGAGTACATATTTATGGTTATAAAAAACTAAATGAACTGATTCCTAATCCAGCTCAAGGTTATACAGAAAGTTTACTGCTATTTGAGAAACATAAAGGATATATTTTTTAATGTGCTCGCTCTTTGAAAAGAAGAACGGATGTTTCAAATTTCCCCTCAAAAGAACCCTTCATCAAAAGGAACGCAATCACATTCTGCTACTTCAAAAACACCCATCCTCAACTGATTTTTTTCTCACCCTTCCAGCAATTTTTATCTCTATTTTCTCCCGGGCACGACCGAAATTGCCATCACCGGGGACACGTGCCCTCGTTTTCAAAATCACAATACCACCTTACTCGGGAAAACTCCCTAACGAATCCTCAACCGACTGGACCGATCAACCTCAGATGCAAATGTGGGGTAGAGAGAGGACTTAATTAAACGCCCCCTCCCCCTCTAACCTCCACCCCCCAGCAGGTAGTTAATCCCGCTATTGTTGTCCTCGGTCCTCCTCGGCCCCGCTCCCCCACCCCCGTCTTCTTCTTTTCTTTGAAAGATTAGGCATTATCAGAATGGCAACACCTCGTATCTCGCGCTGCCAGGAGTTGACAGGGGGGTGTCGAGCTCTGGGGCGGGGTGGATGGTGTCTTAATTGAGGCTAGGTGGCGAATTGGAAGGGGGTGGGCCAAAGATGGGGGCGGAATGGTTTTCTGGGGATTAGGCGGCGCATGAATGTGGGAGATATGGAAAATTCGATGCTAAAGCTCTTCGACTTGACCTCTCCTGGGACTTCGGGACGGAATATATAGAAACGCATTCGTCTGATTAAAAAAAAGGAGTGATCGACACTAATTGGCGCTTTTTATTCCATTGGGATTATCCATGATTGACTTGAATACAAATCTAGCAGAAATATAAAGCGTATTTTAAATCGCAGTTTGGCATTCTTACTGGAGAATCACCGATAAGGTATTATGTGATTGTTCATAATACGATCAATTCGTATGCGGCACTGTATACGTAGAAGAAATGTTACAGTGAGTCACATAGTAAAGGATTCAAAAGTAGAGGCTAGATAACATCAGAGTTACGGGTATTAAAGCTCATTGGTGATCTTTTTTAACAACGACAATGTTACTGACTTTGAATTGCTACTTTAGCCATTTTCTGCCTTAACAAAGTTGTTGTATTGTGCAGGTGTTTAATAACAAGAGTTGTTGCTCCAATACAAAGTTAAAACAGATAAATGATAATAATAACTAAAACGATTTACTAAAGTGTAAGTGTCATAAAGTCAAAATCTCTTTAGGATAAAAACGAAAAGAGGTAAAAATTTATTTATGCAAATTAAAAGATGATAGAGATTTAACTAAGCTCAACAATAAGTTTTTTTAAGTGCTTAACGAATTTTTACACAGGGTAGGTTTATGTTCTCACGATATTTGCGTTTGCGGAGTCAAAGTTAATCTGAACCAATAGGTAACAGACTGCCCTGTGACAAAAACCTTTCGTTTTACCAAACTCAGTCTTAGAAGTCTATAGATTGGCGTGAAAATGTTGTTAAAATCAAAAGATCGCTGGCATGAATTATGAACATTATGAAGAGCCCACATGAGCGAATGCCTGATATCGCCATTGACTAAGGAAAATTTTAATCGCGTCTGTAAGCCATTAAAGAGTTGACAAGAAAATCACCGATAATTTCAGCTTTCAAAAATATAACCCACCCCTGCAAATCCCAGCCCACACTTCTGTTAATCGAAGTTGTCCTAATTAGAAATTCGTATTGTAGTAGAGATTTTAAATCACCATTGTAACTGCAATGAACATATGCAACAAAATTAAACTTAAAAATCAGCAAGCGAAAATAAAACGTCGCTTCATAGCAGCCAATCACATGTTTCTTTCATACAACTGCCGCCTCAGAGCTTAATTTTTAAACTTTTTAATAAACCAAACTGATAACAATTACAATACATAAAATCGATATAATATAAAGATAATTTAAGACATAAAATATTGAAACAAAACTACGGCATGCCTATGCTGCTTAAACAGTAAAAAACAGATTTCGCATATGTTTCTGGTAAACTTTTAAAAAGTATTTTATAATGTAATGTTAAACTGAAAGGAAAAGCTGAAAAAAAATCCCCATATTTATCTAACAAAAGTGTTGATCTTACGCTTCAATTTTGCGTTTACATTTTCTTATTGCTATTAAAAGTAGAAATGGTAATATTATGTCATTCTTTTGTATTAAGGGAAAGGAGGGTAAGAGTACGCAGGGATTTTTTCCCCTGTTGGCAACAGTGAACGCAGAAGCAAGTGTGATCATATCAACATGTGCGTTTTCAGCTATCTCAAGTGACCGCCATAATTATTTTCATCCTTGATGTCTTTCATTTATAAGGTAATATATCATTTCGTTATGTTAGCATGTAATTTTTCTGTGAAGAAATCTTAATTTTTTTGTAAATAAAGGACTAATGCTTTCTTTCAAAGTAAATATCATTATGAGGTTTGTTCCCTTCCGAACAAAGTGGCCACGTTAGAATTTAACTTTAGTGTGAATTCTACAGCCATCTATGGACAATTTAGAGAAGCAATACATCGGCGGCTAAGAGTACGCACATACCATATATGCGTACTCTTATCCGTTCTGTAATTTGAAGCAGCCATTCCAACAAAACTTAGCATTTTATTTTATCATTATTATTATTAATAATAAAACAATGAGATTGGGATAATAATCTGAATAGCTGTCGTCTGGAGAAAAAGTTTCCAGTCCATAGAAATCCAAATAATGAGGGAGCAATATGACTAGGCTGCGAACAAACATATGATGACGATTGGATCCAGTGTGGATTATTGATGTATACGTTCAGTTACGTATTGCTGTTCATTAGCTAGCTACAGCAATGAACATATATACTTTACCGGCACTAACTTGGTTACTGTGCGAAACTACTAGCTAAAATGTTTTGTAAATCAGATAAGTCAAATCAGCTCAGGCTGTTCTTTCTCTCAGAAAATTTCAGCTGAAGAAGAAGAATGTCAGGCAAAAAAAAATACTTTTAATTGGGGAATTGACGCAGGTACTTCTTTATACAACATTCTTGTCTCAGAAGGAGAATATACATACAAGATTACTGGCCATTGAGTATCCTCATAGTTCTGGTATTATTTTCAAACCCCTAATCATGTTCGCTTTAAAGTGGCATAAATCCAGAAGTAATGTTTTTACATGCTCTATAGCGGCCCTACAACTAGCATCTGACATCTATACTTCATTTACTCCATGCATACTTCACATAGTTGGATATTTAAAAATTTGTACAATTTAATGAA
>BGPR01000385.1:170286-181090 GCA_013235015.1 Araneus ventricosus | reverse complement strand
CACACATATACGTCGGGAATTTAGTGAAATCGGTTTAGAACCAGGAATTCTCCAGCCCTGAATCCGAGTCCTTATCACTAGACCTTAGTCATTCGCGGCTCGTCAGCTCAGAAACAAGCAGTTCTGCAGAAGTTGTATAGATCTAAGTTGCTGGAAATTGTGTGCTGTTTATTTTGGTATGTAATGGTGATATACTAAAAATTGATAGTTTTTGAGTTATAAGCAAAAAAACTAGGGGGAATTTTTTTTCATTTTTTTTAGCTATAACTAAAATTCGAACAAAGATTATTGGTGGCAAACCTCAGATTCTTAATCAGCACCCGAAAAAACATAAGGAAGCAAAAAATTACAACTCCTCCAGAATTGGATTTAAAAAAATTACTGAACGACTGAACTACTGAGAAAAAGCGAAAAAAGGCCAAAGGAGGAAGTCCCGCCAATCGCGAGCTGCTCCGGAGTGCAGCTCAAATGAATGCAATTTCAAGCGGAGAAAGGGTTGCTTTTCTGCCGCTTCACGTTGCTCATTGCTTTAATTTCATATCCTGAGGAGGGGCAAAATGTCCTGCAGCTCTGGTCTGTCTCTTTCTTCATTTTTGATTGATTTTTCGGCTTCCTTTTACATTTTTTATTACTTTTTGCCATTTTCGTTGATTACTGAATTTTCAAAGTGGAAAAGTAAGCCAATTAGAAGAAAAGGAAAATAAAATCTTTTAAAATTATGTCAGGGGGGACTACAGCTCTTATGGACGAGCCGCCACTGACGTTAGTACAAATTAATGATAAATAAAAGAGATAAATTTGCACTGTTTATTTAACGAATTTAATAAAACTCATTAAGTTAAGGTGATTTTCTCCGTTGTTTCTGATTATAAATAGTAACCTTAACAGAATTACCCCTGTCCTACCTTAGCACTCTTGGGGCACTGAATGACACCCATTGAAATAGCTCGAATACTGAGGCCGGAATCCTAATAGTCATCACCGACCCCTCTCGAAGGAGGTACGTACTATCTCTGGTGGGGAGTAACTCGACCCCCACTATTACAATACCCTCAGGGGAACTGAGAACCCGCTTACTTATCCAGCGGCTTCTCATCCGTGAACTCTGTGTGCTCCCCGGAGGAGGATTATAAATATTAAAGACGTTAAAACAAAAAGAAGATGTCAAGTTTAACCTATAGTTTAGACCAGTGTTTCCCAACTTGAGCCCATAGTAGGGCAATTCAAAAATGGACTCATCGAAATAGACTCGAAATGGGGTAATTAAAAATGGACTCGTCGAAATGGACTCGAAATGGGGTAATTCGAAAGTGGACTCGTCCAGAGTTTAAAAGCAACCGTTTACTGTGATTTAAGTAGTATATATAAACTGTCATATCCAAACGGCACGTTTGTCTTCAGGGGCTATTCGCTAATTAACTTTCAAAAATATACATATAAAAAGTTTTAAATCTTCGCATTCTATTTTTTTAAAAATAATGAAATTACGAAAAATTATTTCGTACCCGAATTTCAGCTCTGCTTAATATATTTTGAAAATTAACTTACTGTGCTTCTGAACAATATTCTAGGGATTTCTTCCTGAAAAAGCTATCATTTATGTTTCTTCAGTGAACAATTCCATTTTTGAATATTCAAAATTATGTATATCTTTCATATGTTATATTGTTAGGGACATAAGAATTTTCGAAAGCCTTAGGTGGGGCTTGGCACCAAAAAGTTTGAGAAACACTGGTTTAGACATTTGTAATACAAGAAAGGGAAGACCCACTCATTGAAATTCCTGATAGAATTAATCTGAAGATATTTGTTCAAAGACAATAAATTAACAGTGCGAAAGCTCTTATTTATTTATTTACAACACACCCCGTCCCAGCCTACCCAAGAGGGTGTAAGGCCTTCCACAGGCCGGAGGGGAAATATAAAACAAAAGAAATGAACTACATTAAAAAAGTACAAAGAACCCCAAGGGTGAGCGGAACAATTTAAAAATCATCGTTTACAACAATTAACTCAAAAAAAATAAAGAGCGAAAACACAAAGCACAAAAAGGTAAAGAGCAAAAACACAAAACACAAAGAGCAAAAACACAAAACACAAAGAACAAAAACACAAAAAGCTAAATAAAAACACAAAACGCAAAGAGCAAAAACACAAAAAGCTTAACATTAAAAACACAAAACGCAAAGAGCAAAAACACAAAAAGCTAAACATTACAAACACAAAAAGCTAAACATTACAAACACAAAAAAGATAAAGAGAAAAAACACAAAACGCAAAGAGCAAAAACATGAAAAGCTTAACATTAAAAACACAAAAAGATTTAGAGCAAAAGCACAAAACGCAAAAGCACAAAGAGGCTTAACATTAAAGTGCGCATAAAGTAGCTTCTACGAAATCGAGTGTCAGAAATGTAATCTTTCGATCTTGTAACGACAACCAACTGACAATCTCAACCCCCATCATATAAAGTCTGTCACCAACGGACTCAGGTCACATGACAAATCGCGCATGTCATCTAACTACACTTTGTCTTACGTATTGCTGTCACGTCACACCATTTTTCCTCCTTCTTTATGAAACGTGCGTTTTATACGCAATACAATGAAACTTCGATTAACCGTCACCATCCGGACCAGGGATGTGACGGATAACCGAATAGACGGATAACAGAAATCTCCTAATACATATTACAATCACGTGATTGTACTGTGTGTTTGGATCGAAAAAGAAAATAAAATCCTTTTAAGTGAATAATACATATTGCATTTGAAGCAAAACGAGGGATATTTGGGGGCGGACCTCGTTAGTTTGAACCGCGGCCAGATAACGAGGACGACACCCCCCTCCCAACTTCCGGACCACACAACGAGAGGACGTGTTTGCCCCACCTACGTATGATTTAACCCCTTAAGGATCTCATTTTTTTCCCTATCTAATAAGATGACCCCTCCTGTTTTGGAAAGGGGCTGTCGTTTTCATTCATCTAGGAAGGCATAGAATACTTGAGACGCTTATGCATTCTACGTAATTTTTGTGTCAAATTATAAAGCTAATTAATGATTAAATTTTAGTTTATAAGCCTAAAAATGCGATAATTCGATGCACGTCAATATCACGGGCGCGAGACTTAAGGGGCTAACGTACAGCAGGCACACATACACGGCGGATCTTCAGTGAAATCGGGTTTCGAGCTTAGAATCCTCCGGCCCCGAAGCACCTTACCACTAGGTCCCGCGGCTTTATCGTTGTATGTAAGAGATAGTACGGTTTTTCATACATAGCTATAATATATTGATTTTGAATGTATTTTAATGATAGAAGAGAGTTTAAATAGTATATAAAACTGAACTTCATTTACTTTTTATATTCATAGATGTGAAAGCATGGATTCAACAAGTTTTAAAAATTGAAGGACCCAGAAGAAAAGTATATTTCGTCGCTTAACATGAAACCCCAACTATCTCAATTTTTTGAAATTTCAAAGAAGAAGAAAAAACTGAATTTTTCGTAACCAATAAAGAATATTTCCGCATTTTTTTAATACCCGATATAAAGCTGAGACCGCATGTTCCTACCAGATAGAAAATCATCGCTTAACATGCAACACCAATTTGAAATTTTTGAAATTTCAAAGAGGAAAGAAATACTCAATTTTTCGCCACCAATAACGAATATTTCTGTATTTTTTTTAATATCCGATATAAAGCTGAGACCGCATGTTCCGACCGGATAGAAAATCGTCGCTTAACATGCAACACCAATTTGAAATTTTTGAAATTTCAAAGAGGAAAGAAATACTAAATTTTCGAAAATTAAAACGAATATTTCTTTCCTCTTTGAAATTTCAAAAATTTCAAATTGGTGTTGCATGTTAAGCGACGATTTTCAATAATTATATTTAACACTAGCTCACTGTAAAAGTATACATAGATTGAAATCTACAAGCCTACAGAACAATTTCTAAATTATCGCAGAGTGTATAATAAGAGTGAATTAATTATGATTCAAACTCACTTGTTCGAGCAAAGTTCGTTAATATAATTCGATTTTGAAGTTTTAGATCAAAGGACAATTTTTAGAATACACTACCTAAGTCTTCTAGCTATCAGTCTCGGATACTGATCAAATAAAAGTGCAGTCTCGAGCCGTAATGAGCTCGTGTCCAAAGAGATAGTTTGACTAAGATTCAGTAGGCAAAGTTTACACACATTCTGGAAGTCTGCCAATCTCAACAGATCTAAATTTTATTTCAACGCACATCGAAACTACTGAATTTATCTCTCCCCACAAGTGGTCTAGTGAATTAAGGATTGGAATGGCTGTTATTTTCCCGTTTATAAAGTATACTTAAAGAAAGTATTTCAGTCATGAAAAAACGACCTCAAAATTTTGATGCACTTCGATATTGTAGACCCTAAGTCTAAAAAAGATATTTTTGAAACAATGCTTAACCCGTGACCGTCAAAATAACCCAAGCCATAAGAGCCCCGACAAATTAGCCAGTGCCGAAATAGCCTAAGACAAAATAGTCCTTGCCGAAATAGCCTCTAAAAAATAGCCTAAGACAAAATAGTCCTTGCCGAAATAGCCCCGAAAAAATAGCCCAAAACAAAATAGCCCCTACAAAATAATGTTTTTTAACCCCTTCTTTGTCGGCGTGGCATGTCATGCAATGAAGAGAAAAATTGCATCGTTTAAAGTACCGTCACAACGACCGATGCGCGCACACAGTGACCAACCTAGCTTCCCGTGCTTTCTCATCCCTAACTGTCTGGAGGCATCAGTCGCTTGCTGCAGTCGGTTGTGAGCGGTATATTAACTGGATTCTCCAATTTTTTTTACGAGAAGGCATTTGATTTTCTTAAATATCATTTTAAACTCAATATGATTCCTACAAACTATCCAAGTATATTAGGAATTTCATTCATCGATCTTACGTTCACGCGAAATATTACTCCAGAATTGTTGAATTACGTTTGCTATTTCTCGTACCATCGTCCGATTTTACATAAGATTGTTGCTTTTACATAAGATTGTTTCTAACAGAAATCGTATCCAATATTAATAACATGAATAAATATATTACATTTGAAACAAGAATTTTTTTCGCGAAAAACCCCAACCAAAATCACGAATCAGTCACATAAATTGAGAGTTACAAAGAGCTACTCTAATCACATAATCTCAGCGTCACAAAGAGTTACTTCAGTCACATAGGGCTAATTTAGACAGAGAAAGTCACAGTTGAGTAAGGCAAGTAAGTTTACGCCCCTCAATCCCAGCGGCCGTTTCGCAGAGACAGCCTCCCGTCGAATGTTATTTTCACTGCCATATGAAACCATGTTTATAGAGCTTTATTTATATTGTTTGATGTGCGTTGTCATTCGCGTAGGAGGAAAGTCTATTGTAACGAAATTATTATTAATCTTCAGTCTTATATTTCAAATACAAGAGCTAAAGACGACTTTATCAATTATTTTTAGATATCTCGATCTGTGGTGAGAAAGGTGAATTATTTTAATTTAATGAATTTTTCAAGCTGGAAAAGTAATTCGTGAAAACTTCATGTGCGATAAACAACTACTTTCTGTAAACAGCTAAATAAATTATTTTTGATATAAAGAAGAGCTATTTATTTTAGTCTGATACTAAACTATGCATTTTTAGAAATTACTTTTATTTAAGCGCAATATTCCATTCTATACAGTGAAATGATTAAATACGTCTAAGACTTAAATTAAATAATAAAAATAATAATTGGGCAATATTTGAAATTAAAAAAAGAACACAGCAAACTGGCATTTACGAATAGATAATGTATAATACATAATAATGGCAGATTAAAGAAATAAATTTCCCATTCAAAATATTTTGTGTTTCGTACGTTAATAGCTTTGTTCTTATTTTATAGAACGAAAACTTTCCAATAGTTGTTTTTTCTATAAAAATGTGACCTTCATTCTGCTATTTTTTATTTATTCTGAAGATTTCCAAGTATTATTAATTTTTCAAAAACATTCTGAATTTCATGCAAATACATTTGTCTTTTTGTTCCAACAACTAATAAAAAAAAATTATCAACTTGGATTTCCACCCGAAATCATAAGTGACTCCCATCCTGCAAATTTTCTACCAAACGATTTTCTAGCATTCCACCCATTCCAAATTCCAATTAATTAATCCTAAGAATATGATCTTAATAAACCAAAACCACACACACACCAATCCAATCCCTCCTTGCCTGAGGAAAATAAAAAAAGGGAACCAATTGAAAGAAAAAAGGGAATGAGGGGGTCTCCACCAAGTCCAGTCCACCCTCCCTTGTCGAGGTGGGATCCATTTCCGGCAGACGATATCGGAAGGAAACGGGGGTCCTGTCAATCTGCCAGGCCTTCCCGGGGGATTAGCCCGCACACACAAAACGGAGGGGCGAAAATTGAAAATTCCTTCGGAATGAGATGCCATTCTTCTCTACCGAAAGGGGGGGTGAAGGGGTGTGCCAGCCTCCGAACGTCCATATTGGCACTCCTGCTCTTCTCTTTCACGTGCTCTCTCTCTCTAATCCGCACAGACGAGGTGTCGGGCAGGGGGTGCGGGAGGAGAGAGGTGGAGAGGGATGCTGTGGAGAAAGAAGATCTCACGCGCTTCGAGAGCGAGATGCTGGAGATGAGGGTTGCAAGTTTTGGCGATTTAGTCGCCTGGTCTTGGCGGCGTTCTGCTTTTAAAAGATTATTTTAAATAACGGTACTGAACCGTTAAGAATGTGTAACCCCAATTTTCGTATCCATTTAAATCGTGTTTCATTTCCGTTTGCAGCGGTTTTTCTTGAGTTCTTGTCTTTCTAGAGTGGTTTTTCGCAACCATCACCACTGCTTTCTGAAATTTTAACTCAGTGATATCGAGATGCCTTTTGTGGCGCTTATATCATTGTTGTTATATCAAAAGGTCGTATGTCAAACAATAGGGAATGAAGTCTAGTCTCCGGGACGTATTTGCCCATTACAGCCGAAAGGGTTTTAGTATGTATACGAGCTTTCGGGACATGCTATATTAATTTACGACAGGCACGTAAATATTTTATTTTCAAAAAGTTCAATCAAGAATTGGGAAAATGGTTTACTAAAGAAAAATTTTATTCCCATTAAGAAAAAGCAGACATAGAATTTTTTTTTGGATATTCTTTTATTTATCTTATTTAGAATCTATATTTTATAAAATAATTTAATTGGAACAAACAGCGATGCACTTGAGTTTCTGTTGGAGTTTAAATCCTGCGTTCGTTGAAGATGCTCGCGAAAATCCAGTTTTATTCATAGAAACATTTTGAAATAATTCATTACTTTATTTCTTACCATGAAATACTGTTTGGTATAGTAAAATGTCTTTGAAATCAATCATATTAACATAAGTTCATTCGCTTTTCGTTATAATTTGGTTTTTTCAATCGAGAAAAATACTTCGCCATCTCGATTTCATTTACAGCTTGCATCAGAAAATACCAGAATTTACTTTTGATGAGCATTAAGAAAAATTTTCAATCATCTCTTTTGTTGACGACAATTTCAAAATCACAAGAAAATTCGCAATTTAAAGATCTGGCTAAACCATTTCAGATTTCTGATCTTTCCTAGATGGCAATCATATTATGTCTTGTCAAAATTGATCGATACCATCATAAAAATGCAGAATTTTCTAATTAAATAATCACAGAAACAATCTTTCTTCGTGTTAACTTCATTTTCCCACGTTATTCCTCTGTCGTATGAATTTATTTAATCTCCTAATTAGATGACCAATCTTATTTAGGATACTAGCTGATATACCCGGCGTTGCTCGGGATAAAAATATTTTAAAGTCTAAGTACACTAACATTTTAAACTTAATAAAACAGTTTTTCCCTGCAGCGTCTTTCGCTGATTTTCGTTCGTTAGGTTAGGTCGTCCACTCCCGTATTGTCTGACCCCTCGGCCAGCAATTAAACCCCTCTCTTTTTTTCTCCTTAGTTTGAACAACCTGGCACAATATATCAATCCTTGCTACTTCATTTTTTCCACCCAATCATTGCTACGGCGACAACAGAAGATTTTTCATATCTTTCTTTTCATTGCCATTATCCGGATTACAATTCTCTTCTTTTCAATGCTTGTGTGACTGACCAAGCCAAGTGTTCTTTTTTCTTCTTAGTCCCTCTCCCTCCGGTAGGAACCGGACTCAATGATCTTGAATGATTTTATACACTCATTAGCATCACTTAAAATTTCTAAAATTAAATGAACCATCGCATAGAGAGAGTAATTATCGCATTGGGTTGCGGTGCAAACATATCGGAAGAGGTACATGCTGCAAAATTAGAATGGAATTAAAGGTTTAGTTTTGCCATGCATGAAACAACAATGACGCAGGGCAACAATAAACATGAGTGAAACAACATTAACATAAAAAAATGACGCTTGCAGAAATAAAAAATGTAGCGTTCATTCGCTTTGGCGTTTTTAATTAATATATTTTAACTAATTGTAATTTTGGAATTTAAATAGTCAAAATGGATTCCTGAGATTATTCCCCGTCTTTTGGTACTTACGGCGGGCTTCTCCGTTGAGCGGTTCGTGAGAAGACAGCCTCACACACATACATATACGTCGAATTTTAATAGTGTAGATTTATTGTTATTTCAATCTATATGAAAACGTAGAGAACGTCGTTCTCTGACATATCGCAGCGTATCCAAAGGATTTTTATCATTTAATTACTAATATGAATTCGTTACACATTGAAATATAAAAAAAATTCCATAATTCGACGCACAAGTTACGCGCGTCACTGTATGCGAAGGGATTAACCCTTTCGGCCTTAATGGGCATATGCATCCCGGAGATTAGACTTCAATCCCTAATGATAAATAAATCCCACTTTTACATGGGATTTTATGTTTTCAGTGGTCTTAAGGAACTAGGGAATAAAATTATGATTAAAGAAACTTGGGCACACTCTCAGATTGCAAATGGCTGACTTCTGTTTTTGAGCACGCACATTACTCAAGTTTCAGTTCGTCTTTTTTTTTTTTTTAATTTTACAGTAAGTAAACTATATTCATGCCACACTTGGTGTAAAATAGTTCTTACTGTTTTTATTAAGTAATAATTTAGCCTTTTTAATATCAGATTTAATTAATTTTGAATAAATTCTTTTTGTGGGATATATTGTCCCAATCATATTTAACGGAGAGGCAATATATCCCATCAGTGATCAAATTACCACAAGATTATTGTTACGATGCTGTAAAGTTGTCTTCCTGTCATGCTTATCTTATGGCAGGAAAGAGAGTTTTACAGATGTTTCACTTGAATAGTCCCAGTCGACTATACGATTGGGACATATTGTCCCAGGAGATTTCCAATGAAAGAGAAAAAGTTTAAACTCATAATATACTTCTTTTAGTGTACCAACAAAAATTAAACTACTTTTTATAATTACATTTTAATCATGAAAAAGTCGTATCGAAAAGGTTAAATGAAATACTGAACAGCAGAATGACGCATTGATAGTCTCAATAGCTGCAACTCTTGCACAGACACGAAAGGACAAGATCTGAATAGTTGAGAAGCTTTAGAGGGGTCACACGCACATGGAAGAGCATGTGACTGTCCCATCTATAGGACACTGTTACTTAATACATAAAGAAATATGGCTAAAATTAACCACCACGCCATAATACAAATAGCTCCAAAATAGTAAGACAAAAAGTTTGAATCCTTTTGTTTGTCCAAGAGATTACCAAAGAAGCATTATTTTCCACCTTTTATATCTTACCATTCGAGTTTCCTTCGACGATATCTTCTCCTTGACAAAAAGTAAATCTGAATTTCAAACATATTTATAGCGCGGCGAAATAACAATGTAATCATTTGACTAAATAACGGTAAAATCTTAATTCTTCCTAGAATATTTTTAAATGCCAATCGTGTGTTGTGTGCTATCTTAGCACACAACACCAGATTACAATTAGCATAATATTCTAAAATTAATTTCTAAACAAATGCAGTCTAAACCTGCCAAAGTCAGTTTGGCAACATCCATTTGTGGCCCAGCGAAAAAATAATTCAATCTTTCGGTTGCCCAAAAGACAAACGAAATAGAATTTTTGCTTCACAACATTTTCTCCCATCTTTTGCATCAAAACTGACGGTCATCATTATGAAGTTCCGGAATTTGTAACTTTTGAAGAAATTTATCCAATATCAGTTCTACAACAACCGTTACTTTCCACATAGCTTTTAAATTATTTAGACTTAATTCTTTGTTTATTGAAGATTTTCGGTAATTTTCCTCTGTTGCGTTCTTTCCCAGTTTGCTTTGGCGACATCTTCAACTTGGCGGAAAGCAAAATCAAACTTCCAAGTCCAATACTTACAAAGCGGCGAAATATGATCGAAATCATTTTGTTAAACGATGCCAAAATTTTAATTACTATCAAAATATTTTAAATTTAAATACGATTTAGGTACCTAATTTGACGACTATTATCAAAAAATTTAGAAATTTATTTCTAAAGCCAAAAACCAAACCTAACCAAAACTCACATGTATAGTTTCTTCATCTCGAAAATGATAAATTATTTGGCTTTAATCCTTTTTAATTCTTCGAGGGATTATTTGATTTTAATCCCAAAACGTCATAAAAGCGACATTGTTTCCCATTACTTGACATTTTTGCTTCAAACATTGTTTGCCATATCTTGGCACAAAGTTGGCGACCATCATGATCAAACTGAGATTTCCTTCTACGAAAATTCACCAATATC
>BGPR01000385.1:148810-170276 GCA_013235015.1 Araneus ventricosus | reverse complement strand
GCATTGTTTCCCATCTCTTGGCACTAAAATTGGCGATGATCATGACAAAATTCCGAGATTTGCTTCTAAGAAATTTATCCAGTATCTCCTAATAACAGTCCTGCAAAACATCTATTTTCATTTCGACTTCTGACTTATTTGGGCTCAAACCCTTTGGTTGCCCAAGAGACTCCCAAACCCGGGATTTTTCCTCCTCCGCATTGTTTCCCAGTTTGCTTTGGCGACGTCTTCCCCTTGGCGAAAAGTAAAACCAAGAAGAAAAGACTGGCAACTTCCAACACCTATCCCGGACAGATTGCGGCAACCTTTTCCTCTACCGATTCCGCTGTTCACGCTGACCGCATCAATACGACTGTTTATACGAAACTCCCTGGAGCCGAGCCGTATATACGGCAGGCCGTACACACACGCGCTGAGACAACCCCGAAAACTCCATCAACTCGTCGCAGCAGCCAGGCGACTCCGCAAATATTTATTTTAAATTTTCTCGACACCCCCGCCCACCCCGTCTTCTGCCACCAGCCATATCGCCTTCTGTTCTGAAGCGACGGGTGAAATTATTCGCTCCGTTTCGTACTTTGTTTACCCACATGGGTTACCCAGCGCCGTGCGTGTGCACAAAACGCACGGGCCGTGCGGTCCGCTGGGAGATTTTTGGATTTTGTGGGGTTGTTCAACCGATTGTATGAGGGTGTATAATGACGATATCTGGTGAAGAGGGTGATTTTGGTGCATGGTGAGGGGGGAGAGGCAGTTAAGAGATGTGAAACCCGAGATGGGTAAAATTTTTGGGAAAAGGTGGCTGGTGTATAATTAATTGCGTTGTTAATTATTTTCCGAGAAGATGATACTGGAGTATGACTGAGATGGATGGATATCGTTTGAGAAAATTATTCTATATGAGGAAAGACTTAATGTGTTCGGAGCTCTCGGGCACTCTAGGTCTTAATGACTTAGCTGAGGATATTCTGCTGGTTTTGTCTCAAAATTCTGTTTCATGGAAGTCCTTGAACTTATTTACGTAATGGGATAATTGTATCGGATCTGTTTTCAATCAATGAGAGCAATGAGCTTTGCAAATTTTCTAGAATTCCCTAGTTCAAGCTTTAAGGGAAATACTGTTTCGAAATTGATCTATTGCAGCTTCTGTTATGAAAGCTAAGGGCCAACATTCGAAGTAAAATACATAATATCAGATTTCAGTTGTTTGAGAAATAAATAAAAAAATTTACTTTGCAATTAATTTTGTAGTTATCGAAGCAGATATTAGAAAAAGAAAAGATTTTACGAATTATATGGAGAAAAATAGTTTTTCTCGATAACGAATTTTGAAAAAGTTGTTGAAAATTGCTTAATAATATACAATTAGAACTATAGAAAACGAGAAGTAAATTTATATTCATTATTGATCAAACTATGTCTCCCCTCTTATAAAGAAGTACATTTCCATGAAACTTACAGTCAAACAGTCTCGGTGTTTGATAATTTTATTCAAAACTGCTCAAAAATGAAATCAGCAGCAGTGTTTTTAACTTACATGATATTGTACATTTTGTGTTTAGCTTCATAGAATAGTGAAGAGAATCGAGTATTCATTTTTAATCTTTCCTCTTGACCGATTGGGCCTAAAATTTGATACAGTTCTCCAATATTTCGCCAATATCACATAACAAATTTCATTTATCTAGTTTGGCACATTTTTTATTTAAAATATTCGAGTACGAACTAATAGAGAGATAGATAGACAGCCTATCTTTGACGGATTTGGTGCAAAATTTTATAAAGATCTGAAATTCTAATCATAAAGTCATCTGCAAAATCTCATTTATTTAGCTTGTCCCGTTTTTTAATTATCGTGTAAACATGCATACAAGGGAACACTCGGACAGACTTCCCTTTCACTAATTTCGTCACAAACACACACGGAAAGTTGATACGAATCTGCATTTTTGGTGCAAAGACCTCATACCAAATTTCATCCGTCCAGCTTGTTCAGTTTTTAAGTTATTGTGTTCACAGACACATAGACGTAACTTCAAAAATATCGTTTCTGTACTCAGGGAAGTCTAAAACAAGAATTTTTGACGTCAACTTACGTCCCTCCATAGCGGTCTAAAGGTGTGTCGGAAAAGGAAAAAATTATGACGCTTTTCGCACAAAAGTTAAACGTTTATAGCTCCGCAACCAAATAACATAGATAGTTGGTTTTAGTTTCATTTAACAGAGAAAGGTGTACATTGAAGGTTGCAAAAAGAATTTTAGAATTTGTAATTACGGTTTAGTCACAATCGAGTTGCAAAGTTGGTGAAAATCACGAAGAATTTTCATGACGTCAGAGCGACCGATGCGCGCGCACTCAGTGACCAACCTAGCTGCCCGCGCTTTCTCATACCTAACTGTCTGGCGGCCTCAGTCGCTTGCTGCACTCTGTTGTGAGTGGTATATTAACTGGATTTTCCATATTTTGTTTCTTACCTTTGCTATTTCTCGTACCATCGTCCGATTTTACGTAAGATTGTTACTAACAGAAATTTTATCTAATATTAATAACACGAATAAATATGTTACATTTAAAATCAAGAATTTTTTTCGCGAAAAAAAATCCAACCAAAATCACGAATTAGTCACATAAATTGAGAGTTACGAAGAGTACTCCAGTCACATAATCTAAGAGTCACAAAGAGTTACTTCAATCACATAGAGTTACTTCAGTCACATAGAGCTACTTCAGTCACATAGAGCTACTTTAGTCACATAGAGCTACTTTAGTCGCATAGAGCTACTTTAGTCACAGAAAGTCACAATTGAGTAAGATAAGTAAGTTTACGCCCCTCAATCCCAGCGGCCGTTTCGCACGGACAGCCCTCTTTCGATGTATTTTTTGTATACTTCATATAGAAAGTGAAAAGAGTATCACTAAGAAAACTATTTTAATTCGAGCTATTTCTTAAAATCGATCAAATAATTCCCTTTATTTCTCTTTATTTAGATTTAATTGATGTTTTTCCAGATTAATCGCTATTTTAATTCAAGCGATTTGCTTGAAACCTATCAAATAATTCCCTTGAATTTTCTTTATTTATGTTCAATTGATGTTCCTCAGATGCATGATAGTAGAGAAAGAGTCGCTTTTTTTTTCTTTAGAATCACTGGTTATGATGGCACTGGTTAAAGTACTAACAGGTTTAAAAGTAGTTCAGTTGAGACATACTACCACTTTCACATTCACGGTGTAGAACTGAAAAAACTGATCATATTGATAGAGATGCCTCTCCATTTATTTTATTCACCCACTATAGGCAACCAACGTCTTCCAAAGAAAGCGATAATGGGACTTCTCCCTAAACGAACGTCAAATTCATCAAGGGGAGCAATGAGGTACAAAAAAGGAAGGGGTCATTCTCGACCGGATTTCTGCAGGGGTCATCCTGTCCCTGTCTTCATCGCAGGGTCGCTCATCCGCAGCCCTGGCACCAGTCCAGCGTATAAAAGGTAAGGGGGGGGGGCTGCTGAAGAGAAACCACCACTAATGGGGTTGGCGGCTTCCGCTCTGTCCTTGGCACCTTGAAATACTGCCAAATATTTATCAACACCTGCGCAGGGCGTCATTGGCGACCATGTAACCATTACCACCCCAACAATTTCCGCTTTTTATTTTACTTTTATCTCTTTTCTTCGGGGAGGAAATTGTTCAGGGTTAATGCTGAAGGTAAAAATAATGATGCCGAGTTTTCACCAAGCGTGAAATACGGTGTAGTCCAGTGGCAAATTGCGTAGTTTCGCCAAAGAAGGCTATGGCTGATAAGCATCTTTTTTTTGGTTTTTGCGTTTGCTTCTTTTTCCAACAATGATACGTTGGGATTGTGTCCGATTTGCTTCCGTAGACTCCATGCTCCTTAAGTGTTGGGCAATCAATTGAGGAAAACGATATAGAAACACAAACTGGTTATTTAGCTGTCCATTTTGATGGATCGACAATGCGCTGACAGTAAGCGTGGGTTTGCGAAGTTGTAGGTCTAGTTTGTGTATGATTTGAAGCATTGAATGCTAAATTACTGAATTCAGATAAATGTGACATTTATTATAGGCTACAGTGCTTATGTTTATACACTAAATTACGATGAATTCAATACATGCTTACATGATACACATCAAATGGGACTAGAAAATTTAATTCATTAATTCATTGCATATCTTGTGGTAAGAAAAAGAATGTGCAATTAAATGTTGAATGACATCCGCAATTATGTTTGTCATGTGACTGTGGCGTCACATGAATTGGCTGAATTAAGCATGTAGTGATGATATCGATATTACACCAGCTTAAAGTGACTATGTGCCATTGATAAATTTTAATTGAACATTTGGGTTACAATTAAAAATTTGACTAAAAATACTTAACTTTGATATATTTTCATTGTAGGAGTGAATTATTTTCCTTCTTTTCTCTCTTTAATGAATAAAACAATTCCATAAAAATATTTTGAGAGACGATTTATTAATAAACCCCAATTACTTTTTTAGTGATAAAGAAAAACTATTTAAAAAGCGTTAACCATACAGTAGCCTTGAAGTATTTCATTATTTTTCGTAAATTGCAACTATTTTCAGATATATAACGAAATATAAATATTATAAGCATATTCAGTAAAGGAATATACTGTTCGGTGGAAAAAATTAGAGATTAACCATTTTTAAATCATTCTGTTTTCAGTTTTGAGTTTTTACATGTAAACATTGATTGCAAACAGTTTTTCTTGCATTTTTAAACTTTGGAATGCATTTTTTTAACATTTTTTAAAATGAAGGTTAGAATCATAACTGTACCTATAAGCGATTAATCACATAAACTTGATTTTCATATTCATGCTTTGCGATGCTTCAACACTAAAGCTTTTAAAAAAATTGAAGAAATTGCAAAATCTTTAAGATGAATATCAATTTTTGTTTGTTCAGAATAAAAAAAAAATCTTTATTCAGTGTTGTTCTTAAGAGCAAAGGAATAAATAAGTTAAAACAACTTAAAGATTAGTGTCACAATTAAAAATTTAACTATACCGCTTAAATGTGATGTATTTTCAAAATATGAATGAATTATTTTTCTTCTTTTCTCTCTCTGTATAAAAGTATTAAATACATTTAAAAATTGTTAATTAGTATTAAATTTATCTAATATTTTTGTCTTGAATACATAAATATTTATGACTCAAATAAGTAAAGCAAAAAGATGCGTTGAAACCATTATTAAAAATACTTTTATTGTTTTGACCAAAAAACTAAGTACGTTCATTTTTATATGATCTCGTCAGTTCACGAAAATTTGAAGTAAACATTTTCTCGTACTCGAAACAAGAATAATGTTTATTTATTGTGACCTTCTGTGTAGTTATGAAAAAAAAGAAGTGATTGTACAACGAATGTATTGAAGTTCCGTGGACATTTAGAAATAAAATATAGCACAAACATTTTTAAAAAAGTGCAATACACATGTTTCATAAACAACAATTTTATTTTATAACATTTTTATTTTACATTTTTTTATTACAACACAGATTTATGCAAAAAAATTATTCATTGCTCTGCCATACATACAAAATACTGATATAAACCCATGAATACCTTCAGCATCTCTATTCACAACGAAAGCTTTTAAAAATGGAAAAAACCTGAAGTTGTAAATTTAACTTTCTTGACCCGGCAATGTAGATATCGCGTCTCAATTATTGTAAACCATTTTTGATGTGAACGTTATTATGGCGTTGCATATAAAAACCAATACTCTTTGTTGGGAAAAATGTTTGGACTTATGCACAAGTGTTGCATATAAATAGCGTTTAAAAATAGACCCAAATATCCTTCAATTTTATTCAGAAGAAATAATAAATCTCCTGAAGTCGGAGCTTCAAAGTAAATATTGAGTTAAAGTTTGATACTGCTGGCTATTATTTTATTTATAAGTTAGGGTTGATTCTGTTTAGGCTGTTTCGAAATTTCAAAAACTGTAACTTTTATTTCTACTTAAGAGCTATTTTTGTCTTTCGTCGTCATTTTTTTTTAATTACTTATATGATTTTCTTTTTTACAAGGCAGCATTTCAGGTACTGAATTGCTTACACGGCAGAAACTGTATCCTTGTCAGAAAGCAACATTTACAGACCCATTTACAGAATCTATTACTAACGCTCAACTTTAAGCGAACCTGTTTTTCAAGCCCGTGGCGCTAATTTCATTCAATTCGACCAATTTGATGCAAATGCCATTGCCTTGAAAACTCAAGAAACGAAAGTTAATCCGCACCGTTCTGTCATTTTTGACGTAGTCTTACGTCTCTCCATAGTGGTCTAAACGGGAAAGGAAAAAATCATCACGCTTTTCGCGCAAAAGTTAAACGCTTATAGCTCCGTAACCAAATAACATAGAGAGTTTATTTTGGATTCATTGAACAGAGAAAGGTGAACATTGAAGATTGCAAAAAGAATTTTAGAATTTTCAACTACGGTTTATTCACAGTCGAGCTGCAAAGTTGATAAAAATCACGAAAACTTTTGATGACGTCACGGCGACCGATGCGGGCGCACGCAGACTAGAATTCATTCATCTGTCGCGCGAAATACTACTCGAGAATCGTTGAATTACGTCGAATTTCGTGCTAAAGTTAAACGATTATAGCTCCGCAACCAAATAACATAAAGAGTTGGTTTGAGTTTCATTCAACAGAGAAAGATAGACATTGAAGATTCCAAACAGAATTTTAGAATTTGTAGTTACTGTTTAGTCACAGTCGAGTTGCAAAGTTGGTGAAAATCACGAAGAATTTTACATAGATAGAGTCAATAGTCACTACAGACTATAGAGTTACTAGTCACAGAGAGTTACTTTAGTCACAGAAAGTCATAGTTGAGTAACGTAAGTAAGTCTACTCCCCTCAATTCCAGCGGCCGTTCCGCAGAGACAGACTCCCGTCGATTTTTTCTTCAGGATTTAGGTATAATCCAGCAAGGGGCGGACCGCGACGAGTACTCAGATTTATATTGCCCTCGGAGACCACGATAAGACGAAAGGGGTAAAATGTGCCAAGTGAGAGCCAATACACAATCTGACGCTCTTTATGCATCATTATAATGAAAAAAGCCTAGTATGCATTTTGAGCGATTTTTTCCCGACCGATTGAAACCAAAATTTAATACAGATCTAAAATTAGTGTTAGATAAATGAGATTTGGTATTTGGTCTTCTAAGTCCTTGTAGGTTAGAATTATCGCGTTCAAGTGCAAGAGAATAGACAGACCTACAGACAGTCAACTTGTTGATTCAAAATTTGATACCTATCTATAATTCTAATGGTAAAGCTTTGTTCCAAATTTTATTCATCTAGCTATTTATGTTTTTGAGTCCTCGTATACACATGCACACGCACAGACAGACGGCTTTACTTCAGATGAATTTCCAAAAAATACTGTACTGATGTAAATACCAAATACCAAATTTCATCCGTGTAGCTCAAACCGTTTTTGAGTTATTGTGTTCACAGGCAAGCAGAGCTACAGAAAAAAATTGTGTTTTTCGTACGTAGATAGGTGTAAAACGTGGATATTCATCAAAATCTCGAGATTGAATTTTTTGATGACTACAATACTTTCTTTTTGTATTCGAGAAAGTAAAAATGAGTGTGTTGCATTGTTACTGCGTACTGTTGCCCACTTTAAGAGACTGTTTGACTGCCTCCTCTTCTAACTGTTAAAATGAAAGAAGAATTTTTATATATAAAAAAACTAAATACAGACATTTGAAGAGCTTCCGGAAGGTAAGTACCGAACAATATGTGAGAAGATAATGGAAAGATTTAATAGTTTTGTATTTATGCACAGCACTAAGAGAAATAATTCTAAACAAAATATATTTGCGCCAGTAGTTGCTTCTTAGCATCAGTCTCTCTTACACAATTGCCAGCATCACATTGTAGGTCAATAACTTACAATGAAATGAGTGTTCTGCTACAACACTGTTACTACACGTTGTCACCCACATTAAGAGCATGTTTGACATTTCTTCTGTCCCTTCATCTAAAAGTAAAACGAGGAAAGATTTTACAGATTTCTAAATGCAGAAACTTGGTAGGCTTCCGAAAGGTAGACAAACGAATGATATGGGAGTGATAAGATTAGTTGGTTTTATGTTTATTGACAGTTTTGGAAAGAATAATTCTGAAGAACGTTTATTTGTGACAATGCTTGATTCAGGTGATCAGCATTTTGTATGACTACCAACTTCACATTGTAGGTCAAAAACTTACAGCCATGATAATAGTGCTGTGCAACCATAATCCAAGTACATTTTGTCCATGCTATCGTTTCCATACCGCTGCCGAGCGAACGAATCGTCCATATGTGAAATAAGTTTTGGAAAGAATAATTCTTAAGAACGTTTATTTGTGGCAATGCTTCAGGTGATCAGCCGTTTGCATGACTACCAACATAACATCGTAGGTCAAAAACTTACAGCCATAATAATAGTGCTGTGCAACGATAATGCACGTACACTTTGTCCTTGCTATCGTTTCCACACCCCTGCCGAGCGAACGAATCGGTCCATATGTAAAATAAATTTTTTCTGCTCCATCCCCCCTATTTGAAGAGGATGGCAAAGACAGGTTGCCGCAAGATAACCAGTGAAGGGGCTGTGTCGGCAAAAGACAAGGGGGGCGAAACCGCTAACAAGCGTCGACCGCATAACGAGGTAGCGGGGCGGGTCGTTAGTGGGGCGCACGAAGGGAAGTGAAGAGGGCCCTTCAGAAAGTCGCTTCCTCGTCGGAGCCCTTCGAGGGCCTGCTTTCTGTTCTCATTACCTGCAGTCGGACTCTCTATTTCGACTTTCGCCTCACTGCTGCTGCATAAAAGGGGTCGCGGGGGGATTTGGCGGTGCCTTGGCGACCAGTAGGGGCCCATATTGGCTGGAAAAATATAAATTACTCAAAAAGTTCAAATGTTTCTTAATTGTTTTATGATTAAAGATGATGAAAGTGTGCTCTTAAAGGTTTGGTTCTTCTAGGATATTGAAGTAGTCGTACCCCTTCAGGGCTGTCCTTTGGATTTTGAGGCCGGGCACGTACATGGGTGGGGCCCCCAAAGAATAATTAAATAAAATATTTCATTTTAATTCAAGGAAGGAAGCATATTTTTCCATAACGACACATGAACGATGAGCAACTTAAATTGTCCATGTATGAAATATGTTGCTATAATGATTTAGTATTTATTTTCAATGCTTGCAGATACAATTTATTATTATTTCTTCGCTGTCTAAGTATTTATTGTATGTGCGGATGGGTGGGTTTGGGAATAATGGAAATAAATTTGGCTAGATCTCATAATCTTATACCATTTTCTGATTTACTCACAAAGTATCTCTGTATGATGAAACTGCACCATTACCCACTACACCACGGGGCTACGGGTATATACAGTAGAGCCTAGGGAATCCGAACTAATTTAGGGCTGACCTTTGTTCGGATTATCCGGGAAATTCGGTAAAATACTCTTGATATATCAAATGCAGAAGAGTATTGACTCTGAGTGCTCTATGAAGGCATACGGAAAAAGTACACAGCGATTCGCACGGTACAGTGGCAAAAAAGTTGAGGGTAAAAAGAAGATATATGAGCTTATTTTTCAGAGCAAAGTAGCAATATTAAAAATTTAAAGTAGCAATTCATTTACATAACAAAAAATAATTTAATAAATGTATTTTCCTTTCTCAGTCGAACATCTATCTTAAATAGTTGCAATTAAATGCGTATAATAATACTATTTTTCCTTTAAGAAATTACATCAGAAGCTTCCTTGCAAATTAAATTCAACGTATTTATGCGAAAACGAAGTAGGACGAGAAAAAGACGGAGAAGCGGTTGAGAAACCAAACTTGATATATTTTTCTGTAAGCCAATTCGAAATTAGGTACTACGATTGGCAGTTGGATCGCAGATTAAATGCAACCTCTCCCATAAATGATTCACAAACGATTTAGTTTATGGAGATTAACGTCCCCTTTAAGAGCCTCGTCATTCTGAATCAGTGTTAGATCTCTAGGGTGTATCTCGAGCCCAGTACAAACTTCCACATTCCACTTTAGTTTGACGCTGATGGACTGAACTTGCACCATGCCCACATACACGGACGATCTTCGATTGAATCGAGTGTTTATCTCACGACCTTTTGGTCCCTAAAGCTGTACATTCACCATAAGGCTGTTCCAATCCATTTGGAGGGTTTCTTAGCATATCGTTTCTATTTTCCCCCCATAAAATTTGGTGGGTTATTCCCAGGCCGGACTGTGCCAACCGCACTTGCGAGCAACCCAATCCACAGGCCACTGCGCCTCCTCGTCCCCCGCTTTCAAAACGGGTCCCCCCGCCTTGCTTTCCCCAATTACAGCCCATACCCCCCTGATTCCAGCCCACACTCCCCCGTTTTGTACTTTTCGCTTTGGTGAGAGCGGCTAGGTCTCCGTAACCCACTGTCGCATTTCGGTTTTATGGCCTAGTGGGTCGAAGAAAATCCAAACCGGATGCAATTCCAACTTTTCCCTTGGACTACTCCATTTCTCATCGCTTTCTTGCATTGACGAGGAGGTTTGCCATCCTGTATTCCAGAAAAAGTGGAGTGGCCTAGTGGTGAATGTCCCGCTGAAAGCTGGACATTCACAATCACTCCAAACTGCACCAAAACTGGCCGTCAATGCAAAATTCCGATGGAAGTGATGTGGTCGAACGTTTGAAAATCCAACTTCGCTTGAAAACCATTTGGACTGAATGGCCATACATGCTGAAATGCGCCCGAGGGAAAGGGGGAAGCTCTCTCGCGCTACAGGAAATCGGGCAGATGGGAAGGGGGAAAGTAGGTGCATTAGAGATCGGAATGTCTGTAGGTGATAGGTTTGTGGTTTGCGTGGAGTGGCCCGTGAATGACCTACCTATATGGATGGGCTGAATGATGGAATGGTGCAGAGTGCCACCACGCCATTGCATGGATTTGAGTAATCGTGCATGTCTAGCTTAAGACAAGACTCAGCCTCCAGGTCACGGCGAAACCTGGAGGCTGAACCAGGTTCGTGAAACCTGGAACCTGGTTCACGTGAAGGTAGAACTTATTAATTAAAATACAGTCGACGCTCGTTATAACGACCCTCTGCGTCCCACAGCAAAATATCTTTATAACGAGTGGTCGCTATAGTGGATGTAATTAAAAAAAAATTTGCGCATGCACGTTCAGCAGTTCCGTAAAAATAGGCTATTTTTAAAGAGATTCCTACTAAATACTCAAATTATTTTTCATCATTGGTATCAAAAATAGAATTTTATCAATTGAAAATATATTTCTAAAATAGATTTTAAAGTAGAAAATAAAGGAATTTTGGAAAAATACTGGGAGGAGTGTCCTCTGAATTCAGACATTGTATTGGGATTAGACGACACTAGACGGTCGTTATAACGGAAGTAAAATAACATAGAGTGCATAGGGAAACACAGTTCGGGATTTTATCATTGGCCATTATAATGGAAGGGTCTTTATAATGTGTGGTCGTTATAACGAGCTTCGACTGTATTTTAGTTATTGCCTAAATTATTTTCCTCTTTCATGGAATTATTCTGCCCGAAACTTATATAATGATCTAAAACTACAATAAAAATGTTATTGGAAATGTTATACTCCTGTTTCATTACGGAATTCGGTTTCTCTTTCGTAATGGAAAACCCACATCACAGACGTACTTTGATTGTGGATCGTGATCCCGGGTTTTTTTATTTTCGCGTACTCCCTATAATCATACCCCCTCCCCCTCCAACCATCCGTCTATGCAAAGAAATTTTTATCAATAATGTTGAGGGCCTAGGTGAGCTTAAAAGTCAAATGACTGGAATTAATAACATTTGCAGGACTTATTTTTGATTTTACGTTTTACTCCATTTTTACTGATATCTAGTATTAATTCAGTAGTCATAATTCAACGTCATAGTATTAATTGAAAGTCAAAGCAGATGAAAACAGTATTATAATAATTTCGCATCAACTTACAAGGATAGCTAAAAATTACACTTCCTTTTGCTTTTTTTATTTTCTTATTTTGAGGGTAGGATTAGAACTTGCACAACTTTTACTTTTACTTTTTACACGAACTTGGGAAAACAAAATTCTTTAAGATTTTAAATCCCTTTTGTTTTCTTGTGTCCGCCATTACCAACTTTCAGTTCGCGTACTCCCAACTGGTCCTTCGCGTACCCCAGCTGGTTCTTAGCTTACCCCCAACTGGTTCTTAGCTTCCTCCAACTGGTTCTTAGCTTATCCCCAACTGGTTCTTAGCTTACCTCCAACTGGTCCTTCGCGTACCCCCAGGTGTACGCGTACCACAGGTTGGGAACCTCTGCAGTAGAACCTCGGAAATCCGAAACTCAAGAATCATAAATTTCGAATAATTTGAACATTTTTTTTCAAGTTTCTGAAAGCATTTTATTAAAAAATGAAAGAAAACTAGGAATCAGAAACAAAGCTAATGTTTATTCCTAACTTAAAAGAAACATTTGAATCGGTATTTAAGAATGAATACAGCACCTTAATTGTAAAAATAAAATCGGTTATCTTCTTTCGATATAAGGAACTAAACTTGCTTGACAATGCGAATCGCAGTTAGCTTTTTCACAAAGCACCCAAAGACATTTGGGCATGAATATGCATTATGGGCATGATTATGCATTTGGTATATGAAGAGCATTTGCCGAATTTTCCGAACTCCGAACAGATGACAGCCACAGTTAGTTCGGAGTACTGAGGCTCTACTGTAGTATGTAGCTGCTCACCATTTGCACAAAATTGCCAGTTATCTGCTCACCACAAAAATATTGCAGCATGTAGCATTTTAACAAAATTTAGATATCGAATTACAAGACAACTAGTCTGTTCTGCAACACATCTGAGATTATTCAATTTTACTTGGCACTACACGCAATTCGGTACAATTTACAAAAGTTGCCGAAATACATAAAACGGCGATTGGCTCCGCGATTGCATGACACCGTCCAATTAGTTCTTCCATCAAAATTCTAGATGGAAGAGTTTTAGTGCATCAGCCACAATTGGCTCTAGAACCATTAAACGACAAGCAAACAAACTAAATGGTACACAAGAACATCCCAGAAAGAAACGAATTGACAAGATAATCTCTCTTCTAATCATTTTGCGGCATTTCAGAATTCCCTGACAGTCACTTTTACAGACCCCAAAGAATAAAAACAACCCGCAAAAATATCTCGACCATCTCCGAAGCTGGTGTAATTCAAGAAGCCGGTACGAATTGTATCGCATTTTCATACGCATAATCCTAAAAGATAAATCTTTTACTTTTGTGTATGAAGAGTCAGCTGTTCAGATAAGGCGAGCCCAGTGGAGACAGCTACAATCACCGCAAAGGTAGGGGAGCGGTTCCTTTGATGTCGTCTTATCCGATGAGGAATCTCAAGATGAGAGAGATGAGAAGAGATAATAAAGGAAGGGGTTGGAGTTGAGAGGGAGATTCCTGATTTCTACCCCCACCTACCTTTCCCCTGGCTGGGGAAAGGTGCACGTTTTCTTCATGTGCTCAAATTTCACAGCCGAAAGCCTCGATCATTTGGTAATTCTGCGACTTGAGTTGTGTAGATTTTAATTTTGTATTTTCTCTGATTTAGGAAAGCTTCGCTGCAGGCTTTTCTATACAGTTACAATTAATAAAATTTAACAAATTTTAAAAAATTTTCTTGAATTAATTAAAAATTAATTAAACCCTTTATATTGTACAGAATGACGCATTTGCAGCATATTCTAATAAATACAAAAACAAACAATAGAAAATTAAAAAAGAAAAAACTAGAAAAATATAAATAAGAAACAGAAGAAGAAGTAATCAAAGATGATAACAATACACCTTTTTGCGCGCCAAACGCAGCAGCATCCAGTGATTGCATCAACTACATTTTACTACAACTAACCAACCAATCACTAAAGAATTAAACAACGAAAATTCCCCAATAATAAAATAGCCAAAACACATAAAAGAAAAATTAGAAAACAAAAGATAATACAATCAAAATGGAAAAATTGGGGGAGAACTCCAATGGCGGACTTTTTCAAAGAGCCACCCGCCATAGGAGTTCTCGTTTGGACAAATTTTCTGTCGAGGGCAAGACTTACAAAGTCAAGAATATACCTTCTGTGGCTCTGGATCTGTCCACTAATTGAAATGCAATGTTGCCCAAAAGGTGGCAAGCGAACCTCTCGTGGTACCTGTTGATTCATTCGAGAATCTGGCAAAAATAAATAGTAAATGAATAGCGAAGATTAAAAAGAGGAAAAACTTATTTCATCTTTGTGGAATCACAAAACAACTATACAATAATGATGCAATTAGTTTTCAAATAACAGTGCACTTAGCATCTATCCTTACATCCATTTATTCTCCATTACCGGCAAATTTTCCTAATATTATATTTAAAATAATATGGTAAAACCTTCAGACAGTTCGGCAGTCGCAACCACCGACGGGTTTTGATAATTTTTATTTCATATGAAGGCTTATGATGTCTAGATATGTCATCAAGTGTCGCCTGCCCCCACCCCTCATTTTCGAACGAAATTGAAAAACCACTTCTCCACCATACATTTTCCATGTGTTTTTTTCGATTTCGTTCGAAAATGGGGGTGGTGGGGGTAGGCGATCCTCTATGACATATCTAGACGTCATAAGCTTTCATATGAAATAAAAATTGTCGAAATCCGTCGGGTGTTTGGGACTGGCGAACTGTCTGAAGGTTTTACCATATTATTTTAAATATATAGTTCCCAACAGTTCTATAAAAATGGTTAAAAATATTGTAAAATACCTATTGTAGGTGATGGAAACTGATTATTTAGGCCGATATCATTCTGTATTTATGAATATGAAGACTTTCATGCCTAAATTCGTGAGAAAGTTAAACAAAACATCACAACTAGATGAGGTTTATTGAAAGATTTTACAATTTCAAAGGAATCTGTTGTCTACAAAGAAAATGAAATCTACTATGGTTTTATGGTCTATTCCATTGATTTTCATGCAGTATTCAAAACTGAAAAAAGTAGTGGCTGAGAGCCTCGAAGCAGCCAGGTGGCAGGGGCTGTGCTGAGCAAAGTGGGTGCTGGCCGCGAACCCGCTCAGAGAACGACTAGTACTCCCAGTTCCTTCTTATGTTCATTCGAAGCCAAACACTAACGCATTAATTATTGTCTAATTAAAAAGTTTACACTAAATGCAAACAAACGCCGAGTCATAATACGGTATAAGACGTTAGAGATTGTATATGACCCAACATTTAATTATATGTTTAAGTGATATACACAGTTACGTTTGCCACGTGACTGTGACATAATATGAATTGATTCCATTGCATTTAACACATTCATCCCCACAGTCGAATTAGATGCAGGCTACAGAAAAAATAATAGTAACTGTACTTGTTCTAGAAAATTTATATACCAAAAAAGAAGAAAGTGGAGATTTTCTGCAGACATCTATTGGCTTGTCCAACTTATGCAAACTGGTATGTAAGTCAAATTCTAGGACATAGCAAACATTTCTGGAATACGAGATATCTCGTCCGTAGCGATGAATGTGTTGAGAGAGTGTATGCCAATCGTAAACTTTGGTATTTCCGTAATTAACCCTTTAAGAGTTTTGCTCGAACTCCACTCCTGCATCGAATTATGTCATTTTTGAAGTTATAAGATAAAATCAAGTCATTCATAGACGTTATAACTCGATGCAAAAATGACCGGTAATCCACTAACATCTCGAATGCTCTAGGGAAATTCATTTGAATCAATGAAGCAACGCACACCTAAAATAGATGGGGGGTCATCAAATTAGATAGTACAAGAAGCTGCACTGTTAAGGAGTGAGGACTGCTTTATTCCAGTAGATACTTTATAACGAAGTGAACTTTGAATTAGAAACAGGATCGTATGTGAGCCGAAAAATAAAACTAACCAGAACCAATATTTAGTTGCATATTAGTTTATGTGCAAAGAACTGTATGCCTACTCGGTCAAGCGCCCTCTGCCGATCCATTGTCTATCATGGCCGTGACTTGTATTATTTTAATTACAAATTGAAAAATGTATTTTCAACTTGGATTAAGCTGGTGTTCTTCGGAAATATTAATGACAGAAATTTGTATATTCGAAAGGACGGGTCAAATTTCAAAATCCTTTTCAAGGCACTAAAAGAACGTTTGTTTCTAGTTCAACGAAATCAGCACTCGATATTTAACAAAAAGAATCGATCAAATATATTATAAATTCAGCATTTTACCACGCACAACTTGTTTGATCAAACACCACATCACTGATCCCCTTGCAGCCATCTTTCCCTACCACAATGTTGCCAAAACAAGCCAGTAATAAAACACCGAGCCGGCGAGAAAAAATAAAGTGACAAACAATTCCATTCACACGACCATTAAACATCCCAACTTGATGGGAAGAGGGGAGAGATAATGCAATAAAAAATAGAGGGTTGGGAATGAACGAATTGCCGAAATAAATAGCCTCGTTCGAAAACTTGACGAATCCACCCTGGGCCCCCTCATACCCCATTAGCCCGATTAGACTGTCGAGTTTTCGGCCCGCTCCCGAAGATTGATTCTTCAAAGATTATGTGTGGATCTGCTGAGGGGGGACACCCCCTATAACCTCCCCCCATATAAATATACACTCCCAATCCGTCAGAACTCTATTGTTTAAAGCTTCTTCAGCTCATAACCGCAAGACCGCCTATTTATTACTTAGTTGCTAATGGTTGTAGAACCTCCCTCCACCCCCCTTTTTCGAACACGCTCCTTCCTCCGTTCCATCACCCCCTTCAGCATCGTCTGCAGTTTTGAAAAGATATTGAATAACCGGGAGTTGATGGCAAGAGAGAGGAAAATTTTAGAAACTCACTTGCCTGAAAAGATTATTATAGCCTTAGGGTCCGGGTTCACAGTCCGGCGAATTTGCCGGATTTTGGAGCTGATGGTTGGCGGTGGTGTGCTTCGGCTAATCTAATCGTAGGGGGGGGGGGGGGGGGGGGGGGGGGGGGGGCGGGGGGGGGGGGAGGAAGGTTGATATCTCCGCGCTAAGTTCGGATAAATATATGATTTAATAATGGACTGTTTATTGATTTTTAACACGTCGTGGGGGAGGTTTGTGTTGTGCTGCGTTTTAATTTGCTTCGTAGCTTTCAGCGATGGTTGCCATCGAGGGGGATGGACGAGGAACAGTGGCGCAAGGTTGTTTTGTTAAAAATAAAGACAATCGCCTTTGCTGCATTGCGAAAATGATGGCCATAGATTGTCTTAGAATTCCTGAGGATTACTATATTTAGATATTACTGTATTTGAGTAAGAAACTTGAACATTTGCTGTGCCACTAAGCGGTGAGAATTTATTTTTTTCCCACGTAACTCATCCGTCCGCTTTCTTATCAACTAGTAGATAATTTTACTCTCCTGGCTTAGATATTCATATCTAAGTTTAATAAAATAATAGATAATTAACTTTTCTGACATATCTTAGAATCAGACAGAGGTAGCTATATTTATTGCCAATTCTTGCCAACAATCAGCTCTTCGGTCCAGATCCTTAACAATCAGATCTGCCAACTGCTTCCTCCTACTTCATTCTTTCATTGATTGCGAAAGTCAATAATCAACATCAACACCCAAGTTTGAATATGGAATTATAATAGAAACATAATAATGCGATCACGGTCAAACAGTAGACACTAAAAAAATATTTATCAAGACGGTAAATCTCTCTGGTGATAGTATGGACTCTTCTGTTATTATTTAAGTTTCCTTGTTTTAGTTATATAATGTAATTCAAAATTTTTCTTTTTCCTTGGGCAGCTAAAAAAAATTTTCTGGTATGATTCCAGTTCATATCCATCTAACCCGGTTACAAAGAATCACAATGAGTCTAGATACTTGGATATGAAGTGGTGTAATATATATTTATTGCCAATGAAGAAAGGAAAAATTAGGTAAGTTTACTTTCATGTCCTGTCTTGGATGGTAATAGCTGGGATTATTGCTTGTAAGGAAAGGCAACCAGAGTAAATTGTATCACCCCGCCCTGCCTCAGCATCCCGGATTCTGAATGACAGCCGCTGTAATAGCTTCGAGTACTGAGGCCGGAGTCCTAATAGCCAATCACCTAGCCACGGCCCGACCGCTCCCGAAGGAAGTACGTACTATCACTGGTGGAGGGACCCAGAGCCCCGCTATTAGTATGCCCATAGGGGAGACGAGTTCCTGTTTACTTATCCGGCAGCATTTCATATCCGTGTACCCGCGGTGTCCCCCTGTGGGGTAAGGAAAGACAAGAATGGATAATTTTACTTTTGTGTCCTGTTTTAGAATTCGGTAGTGATGGCTAAGCTTATTGTCAATGACGAAAGAAAAGAATATACAATTTACTTTCTTGGCCTATGTTAGTTAAGTTTATTGCCATTGAGGAAACACCAGAATAGGTAATTTTTATTTCCTTTCCTGTCAGAGGCAAAAGATGTAATTTTACTTTTTCCTGTAATTGCAAGTGTATCTGCATTAGTTGCGAACCATTGTCATAAACACCCATTTGTTAATCTAACCCCTGCTCTCAACTGCTGATTTTTTTAAATCATTATTTATATGCAAATAAGTCCAAATGCTTTTGAAATGAAAAGAATTTGCTGTGAATTCCCGAGTAAAGTAATGGAAGGAAGGTTGGATGGTTCGTCTGTTAAATCCCTGAACGGATGTGAGGGAGAGGGGGGGAGGCTTTCTTCTGCAGATGGCTTTCTACTTTCTCGCATACGAAGTATACAACGAGAAAGTATTGTAACCGTCAAAAAATTCGAACTCGAGATTTTGACGAATCTGCACGTTTTAGACCTCCCAAAGTCCGAAAAATACAATTTTGGAATCATGTCTGTCTGTGAACACGATAACTCGAAAACTATTAGATATACGTGGATGAAATTTGGTATGTGATCTTGACACAAAATTTTTAGGTTTCTATCAAATTTTGGACAAAATCCCTCTTCGGGAAGTTTGTCTGTTCCTCGCTCATGTGAACACTATAACTCAAAAACTTGAATAGCTAGATAGATAAAATTTGGTACACAGTTTTATCATCAGGAATATAGGTCCATATCATATTTTGGACCAAATCAGTCAAAGGGTTGATTGTCCGTCGGTCTGGATAATCGCATACTTCTAAACATTATAACTCGTAAACCCCTACGGCTTTGATAAATAAAAATTGGTATGAGGCCTGCTAACATTAATTGTAGATCAGTGCTCAATTTTCGTTTAAATCGGTCGGAAAAAAGGTGTCCAAATCGCCTATTTGTCTTTTCTCATCACATAATGGCGCGAGGCCGTTATTGCGTAATTGCGCAATTCACTTGCGCTAATCCTTTCCGCTTCTACCCATGCCTTTCGCCTCCAAGCTTCCGATTTCCAAGCTTTTTTTCTCCACTGCATTAGGGACGCTTGTTCGTTTTACTGCCTTCTAGCTTATTTTTTTCTTCACATATGTTAGGAGTATACGAAAAAATTTAGGGGAGACCACTCTCGCTTGTTCTTTAAGTGATAAAGTCAGTTCACTCAGCAACGCCCCAACCTATTTCCAGGGCACAGTTGGAGTTTTTTAAGTAAAGGTTTCAAGTGGCCTGGTTTCTTTTGAGACAGGTTCACATATAGTGAGGCGAGGGTGAACTCATGAAGATAAAGGTCCAATTTATATTAATGTAATCAAGTGTATTTAATGAGTTTGAGTAATTTTTAGCGCTTAATGTAAAATAAATCTACTGCATCATACCTCCATATCAGCAAGACATAAAACACACCGAATGTCTGATAGCGAGTCGTCTCTCACTGCATTGGAGATAAGTACTCATATTTACATTTAATATAAATATTTTAAGTTAGAATAACATATTTCTCCTGATTGTCACTAGCCAATATCTTCTTGCACTTTTTTGAGCATAAAATTATTGGAAATAATCTAATTTATGGATACAGATATATAGATGATTTGCTTATTTTAAATTCTGACAACTTAGATTTCATGATTAATTGTTATCCAAAAGAACTTAAACTTAATAGAACGAACTCTCATCAAAATAAAGGTACCTTTTTAGATATTAAAATTCAAATTACTAAGCAAAAAAACTTGGATTCAAAGGATAAAAGAGCTGAATTTAATTTTAAATGTAAAATAATAACGCGCTACTTAAACATCGTATACATTTTATTTCATTTTATTTTCTAAATTTTATTGTTTATGAAAAATTGTTGTTCTTGTTTAAAGTTTAAGTTAAGATTCTATTTTAAATTTATTCTAATTTTTCTAGTGGATTGTTTTTAAGCTTTCTCCTGATAGCATGTGCAGGTCAGTTTGCACAGAATTGGTATTTATATGCAATGCTATAAATATATAACGTAATTTAACGTTATAATATTATAATGTATTTTAATGCTACAACAGTAAGAGATAAGCACACTAGCAAGCGGAAATACGGAATACGCTGCTGTAGGGTTAATTATTGTAGATAAGGTAAACAGTTCCAAATTATAAATCATTATTTCTACCGGATCTACCTACTTATCTTTTTATCTTCCTCTCTCTCTCTCTCTTTCCTTTATCCTTATCCCCATGTTTTCAAATGCATACCATCAATATTTGGTGTTTTAATGGCTTCTAGTTTATTCTCCACAGCGTTCTGAACAAATAAGGGCTTTAATTCTAATTACTCCATATAGTTAAATGTCAGTTAATAACGGCATTCACATTCATTGAGACCAAACTGGATTTAAATTGTAGCTGATATAATTTGGATAGCTCTACAAGAAAAATTAAGACATCCATTGTAAATAAGGCCTGGAGCAAAAAATAATGCCAGTCTTATTTTAGCGGAAATAGGTTATCAAGATCTAAAATCAGGAATCTAAATTTAGCATGTCTGCTAATTCAGTAACGACCTGAAATCATAACTACTCTACATTCCGATTATACATATAAACAGAGAAAGAGAGATGCTTGTATCACACATCCGATGTGATATATTCCATTATAGTGCAGATAATAACTGTGTGTACGCTATAGCTTTGTACCCGATCCATACAGAATCATAGGTAATTTCCATATTGATTATGGTTATATTATACATCCGTGGCTCTAATAGGGTTAACTCATGAATGCTTCCGTATGAAGGATTAAATGTTAATCTGCTGTCATGGGTGAATGCGGCAATACATTAGCAATTTATAAAGTGACAGTAATATTTGCTGAATATAGTTGTCTTAGTGGGAAACTATAAAGTTAATTTCTAAATACCTGTTGATTCATTGTATAGAAAACAATATTGCAGTTAAAAGAC
>BGPR01000385.1:132322-148800 GCA_013235015.1 Araneus ventricosus | reverse complement strand
ATGGTGGTTGGTTCCGGATTGCATAACTTTATCCAAATAATCGTTTTGAAAAAGATGCTGTAAATAAAAATGATGTCATAATGATAAAAAGTCTTTCAGAATACATGATCTGGAAAACCACAATCATCGTGGTTTCATTAAAATTAATCATATTTTGCGTTCAGTTTTTTCCCGCATTCGCGACTTTTTCACAGACGCACCGACCTTTCATAAAATTCAAAAGAACAATCCGTCAAAAATAAAATGCGGTTTGTGTTTTCTGCATTATTTATTTCTAAATAATGCAATACTCAAATAAATAAAACATGTGCTGTTAAATAACTTTTTATCAAAAGCAAATAATAGCAGCACGAAAAAGCATAACAACTAAACAGGAGCAGAATTTTTACGAAAATTGTTCATCTTTCCAAAAATTGTACCGAAATGTGCTGCGAAAATCTATCGAAATCTTTTTTCCTCCAACCATCGCACTTCCAACCACGTCCAAAGCCGGTATGACGTCACTCCCCCTCCCCCTTTTTCCTCCATCCAACCAGAAACGTCAATTAGCAGCCTTTGTTTTTGTCTGGTCGAGAACAATGGCCCATTTGACCAATCAGCAGCGAACTGACGTTCTCGTGCAGGCGAATGTGCGGCGTTCGTAGAGGATTTCGCATTGAAATGGTTGAAAGGAAGAAAAAAATAAACAGAAGCAAAGGAAAACCTTCGGATAAAAATGGAGACGCGGAAAAATGGGAAACGAATTTTAAAAATAGCTTGTTGTTGTTGTTGTCGTTTTTGAAAGATAACAAATAATAAATTATAAGCAAGGCAAGCATCATTTTCAATCTTTTTTTCCCTTGAAACCATAAAACAGAAAGGGTGGTTAAAAATTCTACAGCAGTCTGCATGTTTTTCAATTATCGTCAATTATTTAAATTTTATTTTTTTGTTATTCTGTGGGGAATTGAATTAAAAGTGGAGTTAAAAAGTGAAATTAATCAGTTAACCTGCAGTTATTTAGCATTCGACGATTCGAAAATTAATTTTAAATTTAAAAAATAATTGCTTTTACATTTTTGAAAAACGCATATTTGTCTTAAGACATCTGCAGACAAATACAGGACTTCTATGTTGCTATTCTTACAATTGTTACTAGATAATGTTTTGGCAGGATTTTATCTCTAAATTATGTGATGCGATTTGTGACATATGCATGATGCGAAAGTTGTTCAAAACGTTCTATAGGGCTACCATATTTGGCACTTAATTGCTTCTGGGATAGTTGGTGTTCATTAAGTAAGCATTTGTCAAAATTTTAATTAGATTTTTATTAAAAATTAACCGAAATTTTTTCTCAATAACTTGGGAGCACATCATTGCATGAAAACTATTTCTTACGCCACTTTAAAATTTAAAAAAATAAGTTTTCAGCAATATTAATTTTATTTCCGTACAATTTTCTCTGATTTAATAATTTTTTAAAAAAATATATTTCAAGCATATTTTACAATGCTTTTCACTGGTTTAGTAACTACATTTTAAACACACGCGCGATGTAACGATTTTAGAACATTTTTTGTGTGCATGTTATCGCTGTTGTAATAAAGGGTAATTTTTAAAAGTTAATATGAAGAATGCGAATCAATCTTAAAACTTTCTCATGTAACGATGTTGCGGACTATAGGTTCGATTCTCCTTTAAATGTTTCCGTATGCTGATTCCGCAACATTTATCTAGCACACACATATATATATATATATATATATATATATATATATTTTCAATCCCAGATGTAGGTACATGTAAATAAGAAAATGAAATAAGTACAAAAGTTAGTTAATCGAAATGAAAAGCAATTAGCTAATTATATTTATTGAGAAAATATTAGTGAAATTTTTAATTTAAAACATATTTGTTTGGTAATATTAAATAATCTGACAAAAGTAGGCTCAGTGAGCCTTATTGCAACCCCAAGACCCGTGTGTATGACTATGGGGCCTGTATCGACAGTTACAGAAGACTTGGTTTAAATATAATGAATTATTATAATCCTTCATTTGAATATATAGTAGAAATAAAAATCATGAGAACGAAAATCCTGCTAAAACTGTTTCATAAAACAATTACATTTTCTAATCTTGTTTTTATCCCCTTATAAAAATAAATTTAATTCAGAAATAAAGAAAACAATAACTAGGAATAATGACAAGCAAGTTACACATTCGAAACTTATTTATTCGAAACATATAAAACAGTCTGAATACAAAAATACAATTTAATTCATAGTTATAATTAATAAGAAAATAAAACTTAATTAAGCCCAAATGCAAGATGGGTGGAATGTAGAATAAATTCTGCATTCTTTGTTGATGAGATTTGGAATTCCTAGAACCAATGAAAGAATTATTATCATTTTTTATTATTTCAAAGGAAATTTGAAATGAAAACAAACTTCTCCAGTAGTAGTAATTCTATTTCTTCAAATATTGAGCAAAAACGTTATCGATTCACATAATGTCAGTCACGTACAAATCTCTACCTCATATGCCATCTAACAGGGCGTTTACTTCATATGTGCTTTGAGGTCAAGGGCATTGGGTTAGTTTAGTTATATTAACGTCAACACGAGGGCTATTTTGGGACAGACCTCGTAATTTTGAACCATGGTCAGATGACGACATCTGAGCTGGCACCCCCTCTCCAAACAACCTCGCCACACCAACGGGAGGAGGTTTAGCCACTACGTATGATTTAGCGTGCAGCTGGCCCCATACCCAGCGGATCTTCAGTGGAATGGGGTCTCGAACCTGGAACCCTCCGGCCCCAAAGCCGAGACCTTACGACTAGGCCACCGCGGCCTCCAAAGGCATTGGGATCCAAACTCGAAACAGCGAGCTTGACATAAATCACGTATCAGTTTGAACTGGCCTTATCGAATGAAATAAAAAGTTAATTCACCTTATTATCAGTAATGCATGTGCTTACAAAAATCCTTAATAAAATCTTTGTATAATTACTTCAATATCCACAGTTTTACTTCAAATGTGATACAAAAATAGGGAAACGAATTGAATAGTATTTTAATAAACAATCGATATATAGAAATCTTTGTTTGAGGTTTCCTCCATATTTGTTTGCACTTCGGCTCAATATTTTCTAATTTCTGTAATTTAAAATAATATTTTGGTATAGCTTAGATGTTTGGAAAGTGGAATGCTGGACAAGAAGTTATCCTCGTCGTCTTACTTTAAAATCACGATATCCATCCCCAAAAGAGCTTTTTAAAGTTTCAAAACAGAAATTAATCTAAAAAAACCAATAATCTACTAAAAACTTACCAGACAGATAACTGTAACAGAAATAAAGAGAATTATCTGACATATTCATTTTCACAGCATCATGTATCTTTTATGCAAAAATATAATAAAAATCAAACAGTTAAGTAAACGAAAAATTAAATATCTGCGTTTAAAACAACATCTGTTGAAAATACAATATAAAACAAAAATGCAGCGAATTATTTTGGAGTTTTAAGTTTTTTAAAAATAGAAAACTCATTTTAACAGGATCCCTTAAGGTTTCGTTTAGTTTAAACATTAAACAAAAGAAACATTCGTAGTCGGAGGGTCGCAGGTTCGAATCCATAATCTATAAAAGAACTGTCTTATTTCTGGCTAAGTGCTGCTGATTTTTTATTATGGGTGGCACAAATACTGAAACGGTAGCAATTTTCCTCTGCGTTCCGGATGGTAAAGATGCTATATCCCCTAACCATTAGAATTTCATCCCTTCGCCCCTGTAAAACTAATCTATTTGCCTTCTTATAAGCCGGTAGATAGTTTATCTCCTCTATACTATTTATGTCACTTCCTGCATGAGGGCTTGATTACTTGTTAATGAGGAAAGGCAGGAATATGCAACACAACGGGAGACCGGAATGGATGGCAGATATGATCTTCCAGTAATTGTTTAAACGTTTCTGTTTCTCCCCGCTATCCCCGTTTTAAAAGTTTGTTTTGAGATTTTATCCAGCCGTAATCAAATTATCAAATCTAAAGGAAATCACACGAACTCGCCATGGTATTGTGTTGGGTACTGTCCTCGATTTTTTTTACGACTGATTTTTGAAATAAAGGGATTATAATCCATCAATATAAAATCAAACATTAAAGTTGATTCTACATTGATGGATTATATTCCTTTTTTGTCGTGTTATTTTATTCATATGGTAGGCTGTGCCCTCAGCATAATAGCATATTTTGTCCCCTTAGATCAGAGGTTTCTGTGGTACGCAGACCTCTGGGGGTACGCGAAGGACTAGGTAGGGGTACACGAAATCAAAATCGGTAATTTTGGAAACAAGAAATCATAGGGGATTAAAAATGTTACAGAATTTTGTTTTCCCAAGTGAATACTTACTATTCAATAGCTATACCACTTGAATAGTTGATTATACTTGATAGCATACAAGAAATCATAAGGGATCAAAAATGTTGCAGAATTTTGTTTTCCCAAGTGAATACTTACTATTCAATAACTATACCACTTGAATAGTTGATTATACTTGATAGTATACAAAAAATCATAAGGGATTAAAAATGTTACAGAATTTTGTTTCCCCAAGTGAATACTTACTATTCAATAACTACCACCATGAATAGTTGACTATACTTGATAGCTACAAAAAATCATAAAGTTAAAATATTTACAGAATTTTGTTTCCCAAGTGAATATTACAATAACTACCACCATGAATAGTGATTATACTTGATATTATACAAAAAATCATAAGGATTATTTACAGAATTTTGTTTTCCAAGTAGTACTTCTATTCAAAGACTATACCACATGAATAGTTGTTCAAGTATAATTTCTAGCTATCCTTACAAGTTAATGCGAAATTATTACAATACTGATTTCATTTGCTTTGGCGTTGAACTAATACTTCTGTAAAAATGGAATAAAATGTAAAATCAAAAATAAGTCCTGGAAATGTTATTAATACGAGTCATTTGGCCAGCTTCAAGCCATGTAACATTATTATTGATAAAATCTTCTTTGGAAAGACGGATGGGCGAGGGGTGGATATAATCGCAGGGGTTACGCGAGGAAAAAAATTTTTTGGTCCCTGTAGATAACCTGCTGAATTCGACCACCCCAGCAGAGTCAACCTGAATGACCAGCCGCGCAGGTGATGGGCACTGTGCCCTCGAATAATAGTCCTTATTACGAGCGACTCGCGGACCCCTCAGACAAATTTTTGACCCGTCATCGGCAGGTGATTCAAACCCTGTTACTATATCTCAGCAGCGGAGAGCGAACTCTGCTTCCTTACGCAGTGGCGGGCCTAGGGCTGCAGAGCTGCATTCCTGAAAGTATTTTAAACTTTTGTTTTGAATCTTATCGCTTACCTTTTCCCACTCTTAAATTCGACTTACGAAAATAAAAAAAGTTATAAAATTGAAAAAAAAGACATAAAATGAATCAAACATAGAGACGCAGGTCTGAGCTGCGAAATAATCTCCCCAAATTCGTTCACTGAGCAGAAAATCCGGAGTGAAAAAGCAACTGTTTCTTCCTTAGCTTAGACGGACTATGGGCTGCAAGTCAACACAGCTCTAGCTGGCACGGAGCCAACTGAGCGAAAGAAGGGTGCTCTTTTTTAATATTCTTCTTTTTTCCTCATCACTAAGTTCAATCTATTGGCTGTTTATGAGTTTCGGTTCGTGTTGCGTTCATTTTTCCTCAGAGGAATCGTCACATCAACATTCACTTAAATTTTTGTTAGTAAAACTAATAAAAAATGTCATATGCTGGTTATTTATTTTGTTTAAAAAACAGGACATTTCACATCTGGATTTGGAATTTTAAAATGTGGCTTACTTGGAGATAAAGTAACTTTTAAAATTGTATTTTCTTGCTGAACATTTTTTTGCAGCCCTCCTCGCTTCTGAGCTCACGAGCCGCCACTACTTAAACGGCAGATTCTCGTCCCCATATTTGAGGTGACCCCTTAAGTGGGATAAGTTCTCCTTAGATAATAAACGACTGAAGATTCATTCATATATTTTTACTTTATCATATACCTCGTATATGATAAAGTAAAAGAAGAGCATAGTTATTGTCAAAAAATTCTACCTCGAGATTTTGATTAATCTGCACTTTTCAGACCTCCCCGAGACCAAAAGAGCATTTTTGGAGTTATGTCTGTCTGTCGGTCTGCTAGCAGGATAACTAAAAACGCAACAAACTACTGGCATGAAATTGCCATGTGGACTTTACACCAAAATTGCAGATTTCTGTCAAATTTTGTGGGAAATCCGTCAGCAGGAAGTCTGTCTGTCCGTCTATTGGTGTGATAAAACGATGACTGAGAGTCCCAAATAGTTAGACGAATTCTATTTAGCATATAGTTTTATCATTAGAATTGTATATCGGTATCAATTCTTGGACCAAATCCTTCAGTGGGCTGACCATTTGTCGGTCTGTATATTCGAGTGAACGTAAGGACGATAATTCGAACACGTAACGACTTAGACTAATGATTTGTTTTAGTTATTTTAACGTCCCGTTTTAAAGCAACACGAGGGTTATTTCCGGACGGACCTGTTCAGTTTGAACCTCGGTCAGATGACGAGGACGACACCTGAGCTGGCACCCCTTCTCCAAACTTCCGCAACACACTAGCGCGAGAGGACTTTTGGCCCCCTACGTATGATTTAACGTACATCACACCCAATACACGGCGGATCTTCAGTGGAATCGGGTTTCGAACCTGGATCCTCCGGCCTCAAAGCTGGGCCTCACTTAGACAAATGAAATTTGGTCTGAGGTCTTGTCAGCAAAATTGTTGAAACTATCTATAAATATAAAATTCTATCTATATGAAATATATATTCATCTATATATGCAAAAGTTTGGACAAAAATGAGGGAAAGAAAGGCATCCAAAACCCACACTCGATTTCTGTATACTATGGCGTACAAAATGTGTCATACTGTGTTAGTAAACGAGAAGATCAAGGGAGATCGCTCCTATTATCTTCATTATTATCCCTACATATCACTATTCTTCCTTAAATTGGCGAATTCTATTGTTAATATCTTCTCATGCTAAGCCTATTAAAAAAATAAAGGAGAATATACGAATGATTTTCTTTAGAATGCACGGTATGAGTAATATACTGAAGATAATAGTCATGATACCCGTAACAAAAAAAGACATAGATCCGTATGGCGGAATTTATCTCACTTTTTCGTGTCTTTCACTCAAAAGAGCAAAATCTGAATTGACGTTAATTACTCTAAGATCTAACTATGGCATCTCTGTAAGTTTCTGATCGTCCCCCATCCTGACACAATTCTTATGAAAGTAATGCGCATGCGCAGAATTCACAGCAGTGTTTTCTTTCTTCAGAGTAGGGATGGAAAAAAACCTAGCGTTTTTTCTGTTTATTTGTTTTGTTTTGGTTAACCGATTTTTTCGGTTATTTTTTGGTTCCGGTTATTTTTTTAAAATCCAATAACCGGATAAAAAAAAAAACGGATCGGAAGATAGGCTCGATTTTAGGTTCGACTAGACTAAAATTTACCAAATTATGACGCTTTGAATTTCATCATCTTAGGCCAAACGAAGACAACCGCTTCCTTGAGGCGTTTGTTGGTTGGCAGATTGCTGGAAGGGTCTTTATGAACAGATAAATATTGGCCAATGGATTGATTTTCTGTAAGAACAATAGTAATAAAAAAAATTGTATGAAAACGGCTTTTTTTAATAAAGAAAACCGAAAACCGGGTATTTCGAGCGTTTATAACCGGCAGGTTAAACCCGAGGCGAAAAAAACCTGAATAACCGAAACTCGGTTATTTTCGCAATAACCGCCATCCCTACTTCAGAGTATCCCTATTACATCCAAATGACGCATCCGCATCAAAAATTTATCTGAATAAAATGCTTCATCGTTAATTTAAGATTGACCTTGACCCGAATTGTTAAAAGTTATTTGACGAGCTGAGCAGAGGCCTTGACGTAAAGGATGGCGAACCTCAAACTCGCCCTGTTCAAATCTCCTTGAAAAAGGTAGGTCGAAGGGGCATGGGAGGAGGAGTTGAAAGTCTCCTTATCTCCTCCCAACCCTGATACCCTGCTATTCAGACGGAAAATGCTTTATACGCATATTTTGTAATACAGTAAACTCTCGCTACGACTATACCCGATGCAACGATAAATCCCTCTACAACAATAAAATTTTATGGTCCCGGTGAATTTGCGTAGAACATTATGTTAATCTTCCCTCAATATAACGATATTCTGTACAGTAATAAACCTCTGTACAATGTTTTTTTTAAAAATCTCAACACCATTTTCTTCCTCTGTAACAATATTTTTGTTTCCAAATACCAGGAAGTGAAAGATCATACCACCCAGAGCGTTTCCCATCTCAGAAATGGATACAGTAACTTTGTCTGCTTGAAGACAACAGATGTTACACTGGTAATGACTCATGACTACCACAAAACAATTTAACAAATCAAATGCTTTGCTGCTTTTGTATAGCTGAATTTTCAAATTTTTGTAAGCTTTAAAAATCATTAGCACTCTGGCGATCATACCATCCCCACTACCCAGAGCGTTTCCCATCTCAGAAATGGATACAATAACTTTGCCTACTTGAAGATAACAGGTGTTACACTGGTAATGACTCATGACTACCACAAAACAATTTAACAAATCAAATGCTTTGCTGCTTTTGTATAGCCGAATTTTCAAATTTTTGTAAGCTTTAAAAATCATTAGCACTCTGGCGATGCTTTTCCCCAAAATGTATATTGTTGTATTGTGTCCACATTAAAACAACCAAAATTTAAATTTTTTATATCATAATTATATCGCCCCTCGATATAACAATATATCCCTCTATAACAATATCTTTTTTTTTGTCCCCAAAGTATCGTTGTAACGAGATATTACTGTAGTATCAAATTTTACTCGAAATCCGTCAAGGAACGGACTGTCTACCGTCCGTCTATCTGTCTACCCCTGTGACGTGAAAGCAATAACTGAATTCAGAACTAATAGCCATCAGCTAAGACTAGACAAGTGAAATTTAGTATGTAGTCTTTACTCCCAAATTGTCAATATGGGCAAGGAAGATGGCCTGCTCCAAAACGCATATTCAATACACAACGAAGCTAAACACAATAAGTCGAGGGGAAGAAATTCCTATTATCTTAAAAAGCTATCAACATATATTTGTTCTTATACTTTATCAGAAGCTGGGCCGCCCCCCCAAGAGAGAATTATCTGAAAGAATAAGCGTTACTACATTTATTTAGTACCATATACAAACAACATTAGATAATACTTCTTTTATATTTTCATCCAAACAAAAATTACTCATTTTTCGCGTCTTATATAATATTTACTCCCAAAAATTACCAAATAGACATTCCATAAAAAAAAATTTCCACAAAAGTATAATAAATTTTACACCAAGATTTTAAGCAATTCACCACGGTTACAACAACTCCAGAAAGAAAACCACTTTTTTTCATCCTTCTATTTTTCCAAGAGAGAGAGAAAAAAATTCGTTCTCTACTATCTGAAAATGCAATCTTATTTCTCTGCTGCCTCTTGCACTTTCTCCTTTCCTTGAATAACCCCGCCTTCTAAGGAATGACGTAACTCAATAGGGCGTCTACGGAGTACGATTCCTCCGCTTCATTGGTTACTCACATCTCGACTGATAAGAGCAAGTTAAATTAATTTTGAAGGAAGAGTGTACACATACAAGAGGCTGTAGTGGATAGTGGTTAGAATGTGGGTATTGTGATCTCGGATCTGTATGCTCCTGGAGTATGTCAACACCGTTATTATGGATTGTACTTAAATGATCACAAATCGTTTCGGAGGATTTCGGTCAATTTTTAATGTTAAAAGCTAAAAAAATATTTATCTTACCAAGTAAAAACTTTAGACTGTCTTCGCCTATGTCTTTCAACACTACAGTTAAATTTTCAAGTTGGGATGCATCTTGACTTTCCCTGTACTCGCGTGCTTGTTTTGTGAATGTGTCACATTTATTACGTTACATATTATGAACATATATTTTTATTACGAATTTTAAAGTTTTGCACTCGTATGTTGAGCAGGGGTAGATCAGTGGCGCGCAAACTATTTTCATTTTCGACCCCCCCTCCCATTTTGTGTAAAATTTCGTCACGACCCCTGCGGGGGTCACGACCACAGTTGTTGGGGGGAAAAACTTTATTTTTTTTTATTGCCAAATTATTATTATTATTTTCTTTTGAATTTGACGACCCACAAAAATTTTCGCACGACCCCACTGGGGTCACGACCCACGGTGTGCGCACCAATGGGGTAGATTAAAAGCTAGGCGCGCGCTAGGGACCCCGGGCCCCTGAAATAAATTTTTTTTTTTTTTTTTTTAATTTCGCGATAGACATTTTCTTAAATTCCTTGTGGTTTCTTTTGAAACTAAAATTAATAAATCTTCTGTGTTACAATGGCAAGATTGGCATAGGATGAGTATCTTTTTCGTTAAATCTCAGTTTTTGGGTTAAATCGTCACATTTCTGTTTAAAAAATGCCTTGTCTTAAGCTTGCGTTTCTGTTATTTTTTGACAGATTTTGAATTTTATATTTTCTCTTTTTCCTTTTATTATTTCAACAGCTTTTATTCGAGCAGCGATTGATCTTCGATTTTAACACTTTAACTGAGGGCACTTTCTTATGTATGTGGTTTATAAACAACACCTGCAGTTAAAAGGTTAATTTTTAAACTCTAATGTTTGCTTGATGAGAAAACACATCTACCTCTCATCCAGTAGTAGAGCTAAATAAGTTCTAACGATCAAAATGAGGATCAGTTGTAGCTTTTATCAAATTTGGATCTTGCTTCATTATTGGAAATTAAATAATAAAATAGAGAGTTAATAAAAATTAAGGAATTTAAAAACTATTTAGGGAATTTTGATTAAATGTTTTTAACTAAAGAGGATTTTCTCTCTTAACTTCTTAAGCTTACAAATATCGATAAATCTCAGCATCGATAGGTAGTGAAAGTTTTCTTGCTCCCAATGTTTTTTAAGTGACTCCATTTGTGATCAGTTGGAAGTTCTGTTTCAAAGCGTAAAATCGCACTTCGAGAAATTTCCAACAAAATAGGAACTATAATAGATTATACGATCCTCCAACCGTTATAACAAATACAACTGTCATAAGTTTAAACTTGTGAATTTAAATTCCAAAATCGGAACGAAATTATGAACTACATGTGGACTTCAGCAATAAATTTGCATATTTAGAAAGAATTAGCATAAAAACCCAGCTACGATATCTAGCTAATGAAAATTCAGCATGACATTCCTTTACTGCAAACGTTCATGTAAACAAATTACATTCGAACCGACTCAAAATTCAAACCTGTTTGTGAAAACTTCTTCGGAAGCCTAGTTATCCATCCATCCACAGCGGCAACGAAACAATAGAAGCATAGGAATGCAAAGACACTACCTACAAGTTTGGATACAATATAGCTTATGGTCAAAACCTAAAGCTTAATTCGAAAACAGGGATTATACATTCAAACGCAACGCACTCAACTCTTCCAAACAACTCCAATACGCCTCCTTCCATTTAGACAAAAGTAAAGTTTGCATTTTGGTCCTAAAATGCCAACGCATACCTCCAAACGCTCAATCGGGGTCTTTGGCAAACTCAAATCGTTAATAACCAGCCCTTCATCATCGCTGTTGTGTCTCATTAATACGGACCATCGGAACCCAGTTATTGACGCTGGACAACCTCCTCCAACGTCAAAGTTTATTTTTGCAGCAACAACTTTGACCTCAAAGGGAAGAGAGACAAGGATAGAAAACTGGCCGGACACAATGGCCTATTATCCAACCAAATCCCTCCATCCCCGTCTGAATAGCCAATCAATACCCAGCAGACCAAAGAGGATTGTAAGTTGTTCGGGGCAGCAGCAGCTTTGAAAACCATCGCTGAATGCCGAAATGGTCAGTCCGCCCCCTGCCTCCCCAGCATCTAAACAGGCACACATCAAATGCAGAAAATTTTCCACAAAGTTTGAACTTAGCGGGGGAATTATTAGTCAAGATCTATCTACTATACCCCGCTCGAATGGAATCGGACAATGTCCACTGCGCCTTTCAAGTACAGTTGACCCAAGCATTCATTAAAATCCCAAACTGCCCATGCAATATTCAAATTCCTCTAATAAATCCAGAACTTTTAAAACTATGCCAACAAACTCCTGGTAGCAAGCAAGCAAGCAAGGTCCTTTTCCCATAGACGAGGCACCCGAAACAATGGCCGGGAGAGCGGAGCGGCCCCCTTTTGTGTTGGCCGTCATGTCCAGGCTTTTCGGCCGATGATAAAGCGTGGCCGACAAGTTCCTTAATATAGGAGAGTAGCAGCTACTCTCTCTTGAAACTGTAGCCCATCGTCGAAGTGCTGACGAACAATGGCCGAAGCGACCGCTTTGTGAAATGTTCTCTCTCTCCACCAGCTCTGGATTGTTTGATCAGAGTGGGCGAGTGGTGCTACTCCCCTCTCTTAGAGTGGGTGAGTGGGGTTTCGCATTTTATTCGTCGACTGACGGAAGGGTGAGGGGAAATGTTGCAATACCTTCAAGAACCAGACTTGGTTAAATCTTAGCTAGTTAAGGAAATGTAGAGGTTTATTTTTATAAGGAATGAACAAGGCCCAATTAAGCTCTACAAGGGACCTTAGGCAATGTTACTTCCGGGACCTCCTTTCCTCTCCCCAATTTCCAAAAGATTTTTTTATTAATTTTAATTAATCTCCATACACATAACACATAAGTAACACATATAATGACAAACTGAAATAACAAAACATTTAAATTGCGGATCACCATCAAGAGAGTTGGTTTTATTATTAATATATATATATATATAAATAGCGTATAGAAAATTTAAATTTAAAACTAATGTTAAACATAAATTTAACATTTAAAAATTTGCAAAATATTTTTGACAGAATCTTAATATTCTTAAAAATAGACTTCCAGAGATGTTGACTTGTGAATTAGTTAGCCAACTGCGGAAAAAGAAAAAAAAAAAGGACCACATTGGGGGAATTTTTTTTTTTTTAAACATGGAAAAAATTCTAAGAATAATGCTCTGAAATTTAAGCAATAATAATTTTAATTTGAATATTTTTGAGTACATGCACCTTGTGAATCAAATGTAGGCACAAAATTAGATTACAATGAAAATACCACCTCGAGGCTCACAAAAGTTTTGGGGGCCCATAGACAGTTACCTACTTCGCCTATTTAGTAATCCGGACCTGTGAATGAACCACAGTGGAAGTTGGTTGATTCAAAACTGGCGGGACCACAATAAAAAAAAATCGATGTACGTATCAAAAATTTGATTTAAAAAAACTGAGTCTAAACACGAGTAAACAAGACAGAATGATAATTTTAAACTAAAAATGAGAGTAGCGATTTATTTTTAATATTAAAGAATTTTAACAAACATAACAAATTAATAGATAAACGGAACTTATTTTAATAAAGTAATAATAACAATAAATCTTAATAATTTTAAAAACAATCATTTAAATAAATGAGTAAGCATAATTTTAATAAATACGCAATGTAAAGAACTTTGAATATAATAATATTGTTCAAGAAAACTTCAAAATAAAAAGTACAATTCACAAGCAACTTGTCCAAAAAATTTTTAAGCGAGAAATTTTTCATTAGTTCTTTTGAGTAAATATATTGTTAAGCAGTTATGTCTCCAAATGGATTAGGATCTTTAAAAAACTATCCACTTATGATCATTGAGGACGCAATTAATAGAGGTATTTAACTAATAAGGACAATTCAGAAATAAGATCATTTTTTTGCAATCAAAAAATAAAATCATTTTTTTTTTTGCAATCAAAAAATGAAATTTTTTTTTTTTTTGCAATCAAAAAATAAAATCATTTTTTTTTACAGTTTTTTGATGACTTAGAAATGAACAAGGCAAATTCGAACTACAGATGATATTATAGTATTGGTCTAACAGCCAATTCAAAGGACCAAAAAAAAAATTAGCATTACACACGAAATTGAATTTAAAAAAAACCTTCGAATTGGCCAATTCACTGTATTTGGATGCATTCTCAAATTCTTCCTTGTCTTAATTCAAGACATTCTGTCCATCGAGATCATTTATTTGAGATCTATATCTCTTTATGCCCATCAATTTATTTCACCCTAAAGAGCTTTCTTTCTGACATGATGGCAGGGATCTTTATTAACATGACAATAGGCTGGGTACTGTGTGTAAACTGCGCCTTGCGTCCTTCAACAAGCATGGCGCAAAAAATATAAAAAACTTCTACCCTAAACTACCGAATTCCGCAGGTACTTAAGACTTCTTGCGTAGTAAGTGCTTACAAAGCAGAGGTTTTTCAAAATTTTAAGCAGGTTTTTAATTAAAAATAAAGATAAATTTTAATGTTTTTCCTGAATTATTTCGGAACATATTATTGCCCAAAAATCATTTTTGCGCAACTTTAGAATTTAAAAAAATTAGCTTTTCAGTAATACTAATTTTGCGTCCATGAATTTATTCTCTAATTTTAATAATTTTAAAAAATAATTTAAGTATATTTTACAACAATACTTTTCATTGTTTTAGTCACTGCGTATATCAGCATACGCGTTGCGACTGTATTAAATATATTTTTGTGTACACGCTATCGTTGCTATAATTAAGAGCTAATTTTGAAAGATACTCATAATATAAAGACAGAAGAATCATGCCGAAAATCTATCATGTTACGATGTTTTGGATTAAAGATTCGAATCTCCTTCAAATTGTTTTTATATATACCTGTAATCAATTCAGTTTTCGATTCAAAATTAAATTATTATCTTTACAGTACAGTTTCATCGATTTATTTCGAACTTTATGAAATCTTTCTTTACGAAGAATGTGCCGTATTAAAATCAATTCGAATCTTTTGTTTTTTAATTCATATACAAGTTAAATTTTAATTCATTTTTAATTCTTATGAGGTTAACAGGGTTCTCAAGAATCATGCGGTGCTCTGGAAGTTCCACTCCGTTGCCCGTTGGATCTAAGGAATCAAAGAAAAAAAATAATTGATAGTCGTTAAGGCATCAGTTCAAGACCTTTAACCTTTAGATTACGGGATAGAAATCGCAGGATCGAAGCCCTATTCCACCGAAAATCCAACGCGTACAAAGCCATGGTGAACGTTAAATCTGTTGAAAGTCAAATGTCCTCCCGCTGGTGTGGTGAAGAAATTTGAATAAGGGTTTTAAGTTCACGAGTTCTCCAATCAGTTTTTTGTATAATCGAAATGTTAATATAACTAATCTAAAACTAGAGGGTAGAAAAAAAACCAAGCAAACATCTTCTAACAACAAGGATTTTGAAAGAAGAGGCAGGAAGGTGCTTTCCCCTTTTTTTCGCCCTTCTATTGTAAGACCGCTCGTCCATGTCAACCACTTGTTGAGTTACAAATTTACTGAAATTGTGTAAGGATAAAAATAGTTACACGTTCACGCATGGGGCAAAACTAGGACGAGAATGTAATTTTTTTCTACTGTGATTAGACAGATTAGTTACTGACCTACCGCCACGAGAAAAACCCTAGACACCAGACAGGCAGATGGCGGTCGTTATGGAAACGGGATATTCCACTGCATCTTGGGGGTGAAGGCAAGGGCTCTATTTCATTTGGCGTAGACAGAACTGGCAGAAGTCTCATTTCTCTTTGTACTTCGTTCGAAAACGAATTCCTCGCCTAACGGAAGTGCGCTTAGTTTGCCAAATGTTACTGTTGATTTTATATCCGTATCCCTCCTTTCTTCGACTCGTCTATTTGAGGCAACCCCTCTCAGGGTTTTTCTCCTGGCGGTAGGACAGTATACGAAGGGGATACAGAACGCCGCCTCTGTTCCTGCAACCATTACAGTTACTGGATGGACTATTGCATTTATGGACTTTGGACAACGAAGGGGATACAGCAGTATAGAAAGTAGCAGCCCCTGCTAACTAGTAGTACAACATCCGTACTACTAGTAAAGTTTAGTTTAATTACATTAGCATCCCGTGTAGAAGCAACACTAGGACTATTATTTTTAGAAGGGACCTCTTCATTTTGAAAGTTCGTCAGATGACGAGGAGGACACCTGAGCCTGCAGACCCGTCTCGAAAATTCTGCACCACACCAACGGGAAAACCTTTTATCTTTGATGGCAGATTTAGTGTGCACCAAGCCTACATACTCTGCGGATATTTGATAGAAATGGGTTTTGAGCTTGGAACAGCCCAGTCCCAAAGTCAAACCACGGTGGCTTATTATGAAATAAGCAGCTATAATGAATTTCTAATAATAAAATATAATAGCATAAGGAAATAAGCAGCTATAAATAATTTCTAATAATAAAATATGAT
>BGPR01000385.1:103879-132312 GCA_013235015.1 Araneus ventricosus | reverse complement strand
AAGGAAATAAGCAGCTATAAATAATTTCTAATAATAAAATATAATAGCATAAAGAAATAAGCAGCTATAAATGTATTCTAAATTCGATTAAACATTAAATTATCTAACTTATTAATGGACTTAGTCAAAGAAGTAAACATTTCTGATAAAAAGTTAGCAGATGTTTCAATTCTAATAGTGAAATTCTTGTTGCAGAATTTATTGTATCCTTTGCTGAAAATTTGATTGAACAAGTTTCACCAGTGGGTTTCAGTTGGCCAAAGACAAGTTTCCTAGAGATCCTTTTCTTTCTAAAAACCTTAGAGAATAGAGAATTCACATAAGCACGAATAGAAAAATCGACAGGCATGCAACCTGTGGATGGGTTTGGTCCAGAATTTGATACAAATCTATAATTTTAATGATAAAACCATCTATCTATATCGATCCGTTTTTGCGTTATCATGTTCAGGGTTTAGTTTTATGCCTTGTTACAAATGAAAAATGTTGTTTTATTTCTGGCATCATATATATTGGATTGCATTCTGGGTAATATTCAAGATGCTGGCCGATTAGCAAACTGAAATAGGGTTCATAACAAAAGGTATACGGAGTGTAGTAATAAAAGGAACCTTCATATTAAATGTAAAGTTTAATCCTAAAAATGTAAATAGAAATTTTTTATGACATCATTTTGGACGCTATGATCAATTACTACATAGTCTTTAAAATAATTAGTAAGAAATTTCCAGAGATTAATTTTAAATGCTATTCTAAGCTTTTGAGATAAAATATAAGGAACACGTGACTAGTTGTGATTTAAAAACTTTGTAACGGACCGAGAACATCAGTTGTCTTTTATTTATGATTTAGAAGGAAATCTGATTTATAGCAAAGAAGGCGGTATTTTAAGTTGTTGTGTGTTATTTTTATTTCTTTCACCTTTAAGCTCTTAATTTTATTTCTCTATCGCGAAAGCATATCAAACCTGAACTTATTTTAATTCTTAAAATTGTTTTTGCTTTCCTGATTAGTAGCAATTTCTTTTTCTTAACTGTTTTGTGTGTGTGTGTGTGTGTGTGTGTGTGTGTGTGTCTTTTCTATGATCTAATTGGATGACATATTCTGTTTTGGAAATGTGCTGTCGTTTTCATTCAATTAAAAATCTAAAGAAAACTTAAAATTTTTATGGTTTCTTAGTTTTACAAGGCGTGTGAATGACATTAATTCTAGCTTACACTTTTTAAAATGCGGTGATTCGATGTGCGTTCGACGTACGGGAAAAACAGTTAACCGGTTAATAAACGAATAAAATAATAAAAATCACGTGTCATCACAGGAAAATGAAAAACGTAAATGTTCATGCCATTTAACATTTATTCATGTCGTTTTAAGCTGTGCTCTGACGTCACGTCCTTTCTCCTGATATAAGATGCGCAATGGATTCAACATTAAATCGCCGTTGCGCATTTGACGTGTGTCACGTTTACATGAATTGACTGCTTTGAAACTTAGAAATTTTATTTTTCTGAAACATTGTCTTGAATAGCCTCTGATTTTAATGCGAATCTTTCAGTCACTGAGGAAATGTGAGAAAATAGGAAGTTATTACAATAACCTGCCATCTTAAAATTTCTAAAATGTTTAAAATGAATGAATAAAAATAATAAGTTTGATTCAGAATCTTCATCAATGAGCTTTATCTCATCTCTTAAAGATTTCCCATGTTCAATCATCTTGAATATTTTTTACTTTTCCAAAATAACGAGTAATTGTCAACTTGAATTGCCGCTGGCTATAATGCGAATCTTTATGTAACTGGAGAAATGTGAGAAAACAGGAAGTCTTGACAACTACTTGTATTCTCAAAATTTCTAAAATGTTTGAATAAAAATAATAAACTTGTTTCAGAATTTTCATCAATGGGCAAAACATTTTAAACACGTAATATGAACCAATGGTGAAAGATGAGTGTTAAATGCATTAAAATGACGAATTTAATGCGCAAGCAAAATATTTACAAATGACAAATCTTTCGACTTCAGCCTTCATCAAAACTTTCATTCGATTCATACAACTGAAGACACATTTATTTAATAGAATAATGACTAAGAAGACAAAATGTCGAATGAAATGAAATGAATTTGAAAATTTTCTTCATTTTTAAATATAAGATAGAACTCATTCTTCTCATTTCCATCATTAATTCGGAATTAAAACGAATTCCTTCCATGTCAGACGATTTTTTTTTTTTACCATTTAATTTCATCCGGCAACGAAATTAATTATAGCAAAAGGAAACATTTTTGCATACAATAGACGCGAAATGCTCCGAGTCCTGTTAAATATGAATTCCACGTCGTAGGATTGGAGGAAGTTAATAATTAGCGTATTAGAAAAAAAATTAAAAGACAGAAATCAGTTAATTACAACTTTGAAGAAGTCTCTCGAACATGGATGGGAACAAAGGCTTCGGGAACAATCATAATTAAGTTCGACGAAAACATGTAGGTCAGAACAATTTTCGAATAATCATTTTTCAGTCCTTTTCCACATAAAAATCAATTCCTGCATACGTAATTGTCACAATGACTTTTCTTACACCGGCAATTAGGCTTTCATTGTCGAAGCAGCCAGAAACAATATCATTTTTCGACAGGCCTAGCCGAACAATGGAACGCTATTGTTCCCCAAATAGAAAAGAATTCTCCAGTAATTACTCCAGTGAAAATGGACTTATTAAAAGGGCGAACCGTTTTCCATTAAGCTGGCCTGAAGTAGAAAGTCAAATAGACGCTATTTCGAAAGTTAAACCTTTTCGTAATGTAAACGTCGATAGACATATTAGATGGTTGCTTTGGCTGGCTCACTCACTAGATGCGTATCTCGCGCGGAGGTTATCGATTAGTCATTACAGTGTCCGCTAGATGGAGCGACCGGCCGATGGTTTTCTTTGCTGTTGCCATATTTGCAATAAAAGCGGACAAATTGCTCCATTGAAGTGAGGCTCTTGAGATAGCTGCCCGAAAATTCGATAATGATTTACAACTTGTGGCCTTCCCAAGAAAAGGACAGAATTACTGATTGGTGGAAACGATAAGGGCAAACAAATAAAAAGAATCCATTCGATTATTTAAAATCGTTTGGAGACAAATACTCTATCGAGTTCGCAATCTTTGCGCGCGAAAAAGCAAAATAATACTTTTCTGGTTGAAGTGGAGTTTGATTATCTGAGGCGGATGCACACACATGAATAAAACTTAACTGCTGCAGAAAGAATATTCATCGGCACTAACTTTTGAAGAGAAATATCAATAATCGATTGTTGTAAAACTCCTCGATACATACTAGAATAAAACTCGAACTTGATACAGATTTTAGGAAGAGTTTGCAATTGCTTTTAAAGAGGCATCAATAACAAATAAATCTATATGAATAAAGCTTTGTATTTTATGTTCTTTGTTTATACAAAGCACGGTAATTGCTTTTTAGAACATTTTGAATGCTTTAAAAACTAATACAGAAACAAAGGCAGCCAGAAAATCTATATGATTTTCTTTACGAAACTATTTATTATTGCTGATATAGAGTCAAGAGATACAATCAAATCAAACGGGATTTTATTGATTGCAAGGAAGATTTTCACTAACAAGTTTGAAGAGTTGAAGTTACAAATTTAGAACTAAAAGTTCGCACGATGTAGTTCTCTTCGCGATAATAAACTTTTAAAATCTATAACTATGACAAAAATGTTTTGACAGCTTTGTTATAACAATTGAACAAAATGAATTTTGAATTTAGAATTTGGAAAAGCTCTACCTAGGGAAAACCTGTCAGTTTTGATTTAATATTTAAACAAATGAATTTTAAGTTTAGAGCTAGGAGGAGGCTACATTTACGAAAAACTCGCCAGTTTTGCTATAATATTTAAAAATATGAATCTTAAATTTAAAACCAAGATAAGGCTAATTAATTTGACTACATATCTTACAACAGTTCTTCTTTTAATATAGTTTTCAAGATAAATTGGCAATTAAATAAAAAAAAATTATTTAAAAAAAATATTTGCTAGTTTTGTCTGACGCACACCTTGATTTTGGACTTTAAAAAAATCTCTGTGTGTTTAATTTACATGTGTAAAAGTTTGTCCTTTCTAAGAATTCTCTCAACGCCATTGTTCAAAGGCTGTTATCCACTTTATACTAAACTGAGAAAACCTTGAATCACCTGTTATTAAAACCTCATGTTTGGAAGAACAGAAAATGGAAAGATTTTTAGTTGAGCTCAAAGTAATAATTTGAGAGTTATGTGTTACAAATTCAGAGTAGGTTATACATTATCGAATACCCGCGATACTGTGCAGTTTCTTTTCTTCCCTCCCCCCCCCCCCATATTGAAACGAATAGGAATACGCTGGGGTCAAGATAAAAGGGCGGACAAACAAAAACGACGTATTGGCGACGAGCGATGTGCTAAAGAGGTTTCACTGTATATTATTAAAACGACGTATTGACGACGAGCGATGTACTAAAGAGGTTTCACTGTATATTATTAAACGACGTATTGACGATCTGCGATGTACTAAAGAGGCAGTGGCGGACTGGGTCTGAAAATAGTGGTTGCCATGAGTGAATGGGGGGCCCTTTCCCTATCACATTTAGAATTCCCTCTTAAATATATTTTTTAATTTTATTTATTACAAATATAATAAATTAAAATAAATAAGTTAATATAATCTATTCATAATCTAATATTACCAATTACAGTATACACGTATTATACATATTATTGGAAGTAATAAATACCAAATTTAAATACAAAATTATTATTGAATATTTTGGAGGTTGTATAGCATAATTTACGAGCCCAAAATATAATAAGTTGATATAATATCTTCTAAATACAATTTTGGAACTAAACTGTTATTTTGAGAATGTTTTAACCAAACTGTAAATAAAATACAAACTATTTACTAATTCTAATTTTTTTAAAAGAATACTTCTTTCTATCAAATATTAACAACTCAAAAGTAAGGAAGTGTATTGCATGTTTTCACTTCATTAAGGGCAAATCAGTTCACTAGATGACTGTGCAAATCTGTCAATAATTATTCTGCATCCAAATCACCGAACAATTCCTTTTCAATAGATAGCAACATATAGGATTCCAAGTTCTCCTCAGACAATAAGTTTCTTATTATGGTCTTTATGACCTTTAGCTTTGAAATTTCATTACTATGAATACACCATTCATCCCTCAAAAATAGATTTCAAACTTCTTAAAGACAAAGTTCTTATAAAATATTTTCAATCGATGCAGGTCCATTAGGATACAAACTGTAACAGGAAAAATGAAAATCCTGAGTAAAAGCGTAAAATAATAATAATAATGGTCGGCATTACACAGAAACCACCTCAAACACAATTAGGACCGTTAGCTAAATTAGCTCTATTTAAATATGAAGAGAAAGGACCATGTATAATTAAATTTTTATTAGTTATTTATCCGTTATTTATAGTATTGGTTATTTAAACCCTCACACGCTTGGCGGATGAAGAACGTTTCCGAAATTCACTAAATTTTAGGCAAATGAGTTGTTTACAAATACCTTTGATAAAAAATAAGAAACTGGAATTTTAAATATTTAATTACATTCGGTGGAGATCTTAGCAAACAGTCTGCAATTCCTTAGCTTTCTAAACAGAGGATAGACTGAGAAGGCTTCGAATTCATAAATTTTATTTTTCATGTCTGCATCCTACAAATTTTTATTTCATTTTAGTACTTTTTAATACTAAACTTTATTAAAAATTTACTTAAAATGAACTCTCAGAGAAGATTTTTTGTTTTGACTCTATTCTTCAAGGCCCACCCCAAACTTAACTGCTAATAACTTGATTTATAAAGAATTAAACGAGTAAAAATATATTATTTTTAAAGATTCACACAAGAATTCAACATTGTAAGCAAGTCTGGATCCATGGATGTATACCTCATAATTTGATCTAAGTGAATAAATTTCTCGTCCGCAGTTAATGCGGATAATAAAAACGCAATTTCACGATAAAAATAACAAAAATATGATTAAATTTATTTGATTTTAATTTCCGTAAGTTAACTAAGTCGTATACGGTTTTAGCGACAGAGGCTGAAAGAGAAATGCCGTCCTATAGTAGGTCGTCCATTATGGACTCGTCTCCGGGACCAGGGGCGAGGTGTCCCGTAATCAAGAAGAAGTAGGTAATCCATTATAAGAAATACGAAAGAAAATTCTTTGGATGACTTGGAATCTTGAAATTGGAGTAATTTTACAAGTAATATTTGAGTAATTTTTCATTAAATTGATGTCATTAAAAATAAATTTTTAAAATGGTTCAAAAATCATTTTTGTGAAAAAATATTTTTGGAGATATCGAAAAAAAACGTCAACATCGTTCTCAATTTTTAATTAACTGTTGACGCTAGAATTGTGAAATTTGGTGCAAACATACTATGGAAATTGAGAATGTACACCTCGGAGAATTTTTTAACATTTTAATTAATTAAAAGTTAAGTAAGAACTTGAAATTTTTCAGCGATAACATTTTTCCGTTATTTCGACAGTTTTTGTTTACTACAATTATTTTTCTTTTTTTGTTACTTGAAATAAATTTACTTTTCAGATATATTTGCTATATTATTTTGATAGATTTACCACTAAAACTGAATACCACTGAAACCACTCTTTCAAATGACGGCAAGATAATTTTTCCTTGGAGATAATGTTATTTATTTCTTTATTATTATTATTAGGTAAAATATTTACTAAACGATTAGATTAATAATGTGTAATAATTGTAATTTAAATTTGAATTATGCATGATCAAAATAAAAAAAATCTTCATCGATCCTCAAGACTTTTTTAGACATTTTAACAGTTAAATTTAATAGTTTTTTAATAGTTGACTTAATCGTTAATTTCAATGGATGCAAGACATGTTGCATCAAAATTTGGCTCAAATACTAATTTCCTGTTCCTCATTTTTTACAACTAATTCGTTTCTGGGTTTTTTTATAACCATCAATAATTTCAGCCTACCAAAAGTTAATTATAAGTTGGTGAATTTAAAATTGGTTGATATAATTAAATTATTACAATCAATAAGCTGGTTGTCGAAGGCGGTTAGTATTTAATACTGCAAAAGCAATGTAAAAATTAGAGAAATTAATTTGAGCTTTTCTCTCAAAATATTTTTTCTCCTTTTGTAAGATACGCATGTCCTACTCTCTGCTGACTGGAAACAGGAATACCTTTTTTTCCCCCAGTTATATGCCAAGAAGAAGCACTAGAAATTTGTCCAATGGATTGAGGTTCCTTTACCCTTTTTACAACGTTGTAAACATGACCAGATAACCCCCACCACAGAAAAATAAGAAAAGCGCGAGTGTCCCCTTTTTTCAAAAACGTCCTTTGGTCATCTGATTACATGATTTCTCTTCTTACCCCCTCCCCCCCAAAAAAAAGTTTTACCGCCCAAAAAGACTTTTCTCCGTCTTTTATTTAAGGCAAGTTCGCTTGTCTGTCAGTTTTACGACAACGAAATGCACAAAAAAAAGCACTTCGTTTAGCCATCTCCAACGACCGCACTCTTCTTGCACAGTGGGGTTATCATATCTTCCTGCCGGGGGCCTCCTGGAAGAATAAAAATCGTGTGGCTATTGCGTCCCGGCCTTTCATAGGAAATGTTGTGGGGTTTAGCAGGAAACTACTTGCTATTTTCCTTAGAAAAGGCACAGGAAACTTGCTTGAAAAAGAGTTCTTCTCTTTCTCTCTCTTAAACACGCAACATCCTAGGGGCCCACATTGACTTATGTGTAAGGGGGCCCACTTGCCATCGGGCAACCTGGCAACCCGGCCAGTCCGCCACTGTAAAGAGGTTTCACTTTATATTATTAAAACGACGTATTGACGACGAGAAATGCACTAAAGAAGTTTCACTGTATATTACTAAATGACGTATTGACGACGAGCGATGCACTAAAGAGGTTTCACTGTATATTATTATTACTATAATTATTTTTTTGCTGAAAGTGGACATCGAATTGGATTTTCGTAGATTCATATATAATAGTTTTAATGGCATTCTCTGTAATGATATAAAAGATAATGAAATGAAAAATATATAAATAAAAGAAAGGAAGTAATGGGTTTTCTTTTATTATTTTCTCAATTATTTTAGAAGAATGGAGACAGAAAGAACTGAATCACGTTTCAAAACATTTGCTCATAAAACATCTTTCAGTTTTATCTATCAAGAGAAAAAAAAGGGTTAATTTTTTTCCCTACTTCCATATCTTCATTTCAAACCATTTCTAAAAACAAATTACTCGAGAAAAAATTCCTAAATCAATACTCTGTCTAAAAATCACTCATCTGTTCCCGAGATCCCAAAAAGTGAATTTTAGATCTTCTAAAACCCATTTACTTCCCTTCTTCTTTCACTGCAATCCGAATTAGATGTAGTGGAAAATTATGAAACTCCCATTAAATTCACCATAAGCGGAACACAGATAATAAACAAACAAACAAACCAAACGAATAAATAAATAAACTGATGGTAGAAGTAAACAACATCTCAACCCTGATTATATCCCGAATTGTATCTAATGCATTTTTCCGCACGACAAACCCAATAATACCCCTTCCCTTTGCACCCTAGGGTTGGGGTGGGGGCAGCAAGAACATCCTAATAGAACAAAATCAGTATACAGAATGGTAGGATTATTCTGGTTGCGCAAGCATGACGAAACGCTAGCGCAGACGATATCCCTGGATCGTTTTTATTACCTATTAAAAGGGATAGGCCCGGCAGGGGACCAGGATTCGAGATTCACCCCCCACCAGCAAGTGGATGCAGATGCTCCTCAAAAAGTTCTATTCCTTGCGTTCTACTTGTTTATTTCTTCGAAATCGGTTGGCATTGTTTGGGGTAGGGTATGCCTCTTGCATCGGTTGGCGTCCCGCTGGTGTGCTTATATTTAGCAAAACAGTCGATAGAAGGGGTGGAGTACGTGCAGTGGGGGTAGGGATAATTGTGTGTCGACTTGAATGACACGGTCGTTGACAGACCTGGCATTTGCAACTATTAGAGCCTGGCAACAAGTTAGGTCGGCGTTCGTGAAATAGTAAGCGGTCTAATGGTTTGTTAATAGAAACCACTTATCAGTGAAAGATTTTCCCTCTTTTTTTATTTTTAACTCTACACGATAATGTTTTTTGAGTGAGTTGAGTGGTTTTTTCCTGCTCCCCCCCTGCCTATGTAAATTATTTTATAGCAGCTGTAATTTCGAAAGCAGAATATTTTTGGTCCTTTTTTATGCAGTTTGTCAAAGAGTTTCTTATACTTTTCCTGCTGTAGATCCTATTTTGTACCCGAAATTTTTCTGCGACACCTTTTCTGTGCTAAAGAGTTTTCATGACCATAAGTGTACATACAAATAGAAAAATAAAACAAGAAAATGAAGCGTTGATTAGTGATTATAAGAAAGCAAGCTAGTTAAATATAATTTGAACTAAGCGGTAATGTTTTTCACGTAAATTAATCGATTTTTTTTTTCCTGTTCCCTTCCCTCCCCTTCCCTAAAGAATTATTTTACAGAAGTTGTAAATCTGAAAAGAGAATTTTTGGTTTGCTTCTCATATAGTTTAGGAAAGAGTTTCTCCTACCCCTTTACCGAACAGCGACCTCTTATTCGCACTAAATATTTTTCGGGATCGCGTACATACGAGTAGAAAAACAAAGCAGGAAAATGAAGCTTTAATCCATGCTAATGAAAAGAATGTAGTTAAATTTAATTTTCTAAACTGTAATAAAATATTTCACAATAAGATGGGATTTTGAATTATTTTTCCTTAGTTTTATAATAGTATTTTCTGACATATGTAGGCACTGTCAGTGTTTCGCGACCCCAAAGTTCATGCAAGAGACCCCACTTGGGGCCAGAAAATCTAGTTTAAGCTTTGGTTTTGTTCTATAGATCAATAAAGGACTGAAGGTTGAAGTTAACTTAATTAAGCAGTAAAAGACCAAAGAGGAATGCATTATTAAAAAATAGGGTTACAATAACTATCCTCTTCTGTTTTCTACAGCTGAATCTGAGTTGAATGAAACGTTACCATTTTACTACTGAAAGTTTTAAAACTCTCAGACGCGATATTTCTGACTTCACCATTATTTTCTGCTCAAGGACTTCAACAATCAGCATTCTATTATAATGCATTGTCAATACGATTCCAACAAGACACATCAGGATGTACATCATTTGTGTGATGTGTAGCAAGATTTGTTATGAAGCTATGTGGGAAAGTTATAAGAAATACTTATAAAAAAAATCATGACTTGCTAAAATTCGATATAGCAGTATTCGCACTGTGTCTTTAGACGATCGTATTTTAATTTACAATCCCTATATACTTTTTAAAATGTAACTTTAAAGTTTTCATGCATTAAAAAACACTTTTCTCCCTTTTTTCTTATATCAGTTCCAAATTCCAAATTGATGAATAGCATGATTCAGAAAGTTTGTTAGAAATATATTTTTTGAATAACAAATTTGCTTTGTCCTTTAATTTTCAGAAAATATAATAAGGTGACGCAAAGAGATTGCATAGTTTTTTCCTTGCACTACACAAACTGCGATATTACATGATTTACAAATGATTCTACTTCTTAGATATTCAAGTTACTGATTAGCTAATGACTTTTATAGCACTAAATATAAGAGATGCACAATGACGAAAACTATAATTATATACTCCATGAAATTTTTTTTCAAACTACTGATTAAGCAAATTTCACTGATAGCCAAAATTTCAATTGATTAATACCACACGATCTCCCTCATAACTCCCCTAACCAATCCTTTGATAATTAATTATTTCTGCAGCGTTCATCTTTGTTAAGTTTTCAAAAAAATAAGAAAAAGAAAGGATAAATTCATACTATTAAAAATAAGTAAATAAAAACCACACACATAATAAAACAGTATAATTAAGTACCATCAATTTATTCGAAGAAGGTGTTCTGAAAGAGAAATTTTTAGGGATCTTTTTGTTTTAAGAAGAAATTATAATTTTCAAAAGGCGAAGAACGACGCTACTTTGGGTGCTTTTTTTCAACATATTAACTTCAGTGATTTTGTAATACAAATCTATGAATGATTCTACACTAGAAATGTTAATTACAAAATAAGCTAAAGAATTTTATATTACTGAATAAAAATGCAATCAATGGGGAAAACATGTAATATGTATAATGAATTATATCTTATCTAAATGTATTAGTTTAATGCTTCATTCGTTATCCGTTCATATCCAGCGTTTGGAAAAATTTCCAATCAAAGATAAAGTTATTATTTTCTCAGAAAAGGTAATTTTTTCCATAAATCGAATATCTTCACATTTCGATACCCATAAACAATTGCCGTCAAAATTTTTATGTATATACTACCTATTAGCATTAGTTCTTCCTCTTTATAACTTTTGACTTGCATGGAAATGGTATGGATAAATGTTCATAGGATTTGAATATCAGAAAAGTGGATTATGTCCTTAAAACAAGGCTTAAATTAAAGAAAATACTACAGCCATGAAATTCTCAATGTCTTTTCTACCATTTCTTTCCCATGTATATAGTGGAACTTCGTTAATTCGATTGAATTCACGGAGCCACAATAAGAATTCGATTTATCCGAGGATCCGAATGACGAATAAACCGGGTCTAAATAAAAATGAGTACAGCGAGAGGAAGCAACGATTTAAAATTAAAGATGGCGGTTAAGATTTATTTTCAATATTTACCATTTTAATAAATTTTAAGTTTTAAAAATGAAAGAAAAATGATTATTTTAATACTAGAAAATCACCCGTTATACTGACGGGTGCAAATTGCCTCTTCATTCGAGAGATTTCCCGTCAAATCTGACGTGTTTAAATAGATATATATGCGAGAGAAATGTTTAACATTGATTGAAAACAAATAAAATAAACATACGTATTATGACAGGAAATATTTTTTATGTACATATTATTTACATATTTGTTTATTTAAAAAACCTCTTGGTAAACAACATTCAGTGTGAAGTATTTTTCGATGTTTAACAATTTTCCTTTTACTTCAGATGTCTTTGTGTAAATTTTAACGTTGCCAACAAATATTATCACATTATATCATCACGATTGCACTAAATAATTAGATGCATCGTGGCGACCAAACTATATCACGCGCATGATATACAACTGACGTAATTTACTACTTTCTATTAAAAAACGGAAATTAATATGATAAATATAATTTAAAATTTCTCGGGAACTATTGATCATAGCGAGATAAATTTTATATTAATAGATAGAAAATTTTATTTCACTATTTTAGAGCTATTAAATTTGAAATTAGAACGACAATTACTCTTTTAAATTTAAAATTACTGAAATTTAGGTTCTCTAACAATGAAATAATGATGTTTAACATCTCGCTGTGCTATGGCGGGAGTTTTATTGTTGGTGACGTCAGAGCGTTACCGGAGGATCTGGGCTATTATATTAGTAACACCTATAAATTAATAATAATTATGTTTGCACATTTTTAGAAACATTAACTTCTATTAATAAATAGGTAATTTTTATAAACAAATAGCATGCAGCGATTTGAATACAACAATTGTACTATTAAACTTCAAAATAAACAATGTAATGAGTGCGATTCATACCTAACGGGTTCAAAGAAATTTCTTACTTATTTTTTGTAATGTAAGAATATAACTCTGTAAACCCTAGAGTGAATTAGAGACCTTAATTTTATTGTTGAAATCAAAACCGTGTTTTGTACGAGGAATAAGAAAGTGAAGAAACACCGACAGTTTCTTGACTCCATTAGGGACCTTCATGTAGACAATAAACAGAACATGTGCAAAGCTACTAAAAGAACACAGGTTAAGCTATCACAATGCGAAGTTTAAAATTACTTTGTTAAGTGAACATGAAAATGAAATTATGCATAAGGGATTCAATTGACATTAAAATCCCGGAGAACAAGCTGGTCGCCGAAGGCAACTAGCTCAGAGATGAACCTTAAAAACGATTCACTTACGATCACTGCAGACGCAAGGTATGGAAGTATTTAACCAAAGAAAGCAATTCAGAAATAAAAAAAACACGTTTAACAGAATTTTAAACATTTTTTACAATGTTTTCGTAGAATTAACCGAAATAAATTAGCATTAAATGCGGTAATTTAACATTGTTAATAGGAAATTCAGAGGACAAGAGAAAAATTCGAATTACCGACAAGTTCGACTCAACCAAGTCCCACTGTATCTCAAAAAATCTTAGAAACTATACGCAAACACTCGATTACGCAAAAATTTCACTGACAACCAAAACTTCGATTGATTAATATCCCACTACCAAACTTCCTACACCCCCATTCCCAGTCCCTTGTTGAATATTTCTCCAACACACATTCAGCTGCATGTGCAAACCCTCGTTGGCCAGTGTTCAATAAAAACGACAAAATAAATAAATTTGCAGCAGCAGTATTAAAAAATAGATAAATAAAAGGCCGGTACCGACGGCCGAGCGACGCACAGACACGCGGCGGAGGCAGGAAGTTGGGACGGCGAGAGCCGTTCGTCGGCGCCGGAGACCCTTCCATTGGATTCCCTTTGATGGACAGCCGGGTTGGGTGGGTCGACACGGCTCCCCGCCCAGCTTGGCGCCACTTTTGGCGATGCAGCGCTTGCGTTTTGTTGTTTTCGGTGAGTAAACTTCGGGAAGCGACCAGATCAAAAGAATGATGTAAAAGCAATAGCGAGAGAAAGTGTACACACATCGAAAGGTATTTATTGAAAGGGATTTAATTTTGGAAAATGCGGAAGGAATGTCTGTTTAGGTTTAAGGAGGAATTGAAGGATTAGCTTAATTTCGTATAGCTGGAAAGTTGGATTGCAGAACTATGAATTATTATGCTTTCGTGATGTTGCATTGTCCAGAAGTCGGTTATTGTCGTTAAAAATGGAGACGAAAAATAAAGGATGTGTACAGTGTTTACGCATGCAAACAGATTTTTTTCATCATAGTTTAAATTGATGCAATATATCTCATCTTCTAGTCGCTTTTGTGAATGCCTTTCCGCGTTATTAAAATATTAGAACGAGCTGTAAAGATACTTTAAATTTGTTCTTCATCGCATGTTGAAACTAACATATATAAACATATTAAATATTTAAATTTATGCAAAAGCAATTTTAAAAATATTTAAAAAATTGAAATAAAACCGTTTTATGACAAATAAATCCAAGAAATTAGAAAATAAATAAACAGTATTTGATAGGCCTTACTGCATGCGTTGTGTATACGGTGAAATTAAAGCGAAAGTGAAAATCTCCATGGGAATTCATGCAGAAAAAAAAATGTAACAATAATTTTTAAGCTTAGGCTTGATAGCGAAAAAGTCACGTGATTTAAAGATTTGATTAAACAGTAAAATTGGTTTCAATTTCATTAGAAGGAACTTAAAAGCATTATTACAAATTATTTTTTTAAAAACTGTTTTGAAAAGTTTGTTTAAATTACAGCAAAAATCGAGCAACAATCTCACTGTTGTCATAGGAAAGATAGTTTCGCGAATTTTCAAATGGCGTAAAATCGTTTTCTTGAAATTATTGTTTCGGCTGTTATTTACCAAAAACATCAAAATTTTCCTTTTTTTTATTAATGAAAAATCTAATTAAAATTTCAAAGTTAAACCTTCAAAATTTATTTTTGTAAAATTTAGTAGTTTTAGGTTTAGTGGTCTGTCCTGCGTGAAAAGACACATACCACGCAACTTCCTTAATTATTGTTACTTAATACTGATTTCAGAATTCTCTATCTTGAATTATATAGAAAGTTACTTGATTTGTTACTTGAATACCATATTTCTTTTTATTGAGGACGGGCCTCATAATATTGGAGAATTAATGTTCAGGACGACATTTAAGCCTGTAAACTCACTTTACAAATTTCCACATCACGCATACAGGCGGGAGAAATTTTTATATATTGAGATCATGAATCCAGAACTCCTACAAAATAATTTCACATCCCACGTAGCACAAGATATTGTCTTATATCATAAAATTCGAGAAGGTAATATTGTACAATATTTTTCCCAATATTGAAACAGTGTAAAACGTAAGACTTTTTCAATACTGTACAATGTTTTTTCATAATATTGGATAATGTCATATAATACTGTATAATATTATACCATATTAAATAATATTGTACTATACTGAATAATATTATATAATATAACATTATAGTGAATATTTTAAAAATACATTTTAGAAGCATGGAAAAATATTAATCACTTAATTATATATGCAATTAAAAATCGGTTATTTTTCAAATCGTCGCTTAACAAGCAACATCACCTATCTCAATTTTTTGAAATTTCAAAGAGAAAGAAAATACTCAATTTTTTCGCAACCAAATAACGAATATTTCTGGGTTTTTTAAAGCATCTAATAAAAACATGAAGCCACATATTCTTACTAGATGTGAAAAATTCAAAAATATTCGTTATTGGTTGCGAAAAATTCAGCATTTTCTTCCTCTTTGAAATTTTAAAAAATTGAGATAGGTGGCGTTGCTTGTTACTCGACGAAATATTACGGGAATCCTCAAATATCCTCAAAATTATAACCAGTAAAAATTCGGGTATAATTTCGAGTTCTATTATTCAGAATATTTTCGCCTTGCATACTTTCATACACATATTTTCTAATAATTTCACAACCAAAGCAAATTTTTTTTAATTCATTAAAAAGTAATTTATATTTCACTATCATACCATAAAGTTGTTTACTTTTTCGTTTTCTTAATATAGAACATCCGCATTTCTTTAAATAGCACTTAATAGTGGTTTATAAATTTCTTAAAATAGGGCATTTGTCATAAAATTTTGGTGATTTATGATAAAAGAGGAGAAAAAGAAAAAAGACAGTCGCTTTTCTAAGAATATGCTGCAAAATACAAAAGAAGTCAATTTTGATAAATATGCTATGAAATCAGTTTGACACCAGAAATGCTACTGGAAGCATAAAAAACCATGAACAATTCTTACCGAAAGAAAAAGATGTTTAGAAAAAATTATTTCAAAAAGTTCGTATTTGCATACAGATTCACTCTACTAACCGCTGGAAAATATGTTGTGACATTAATTAAACGTTATTGAACTGAAATGAAAAGAAGATTTCCACGTTTCATCTACATTCATCACTTATTTCATGAAAAGTGATCATTAATCAATAAAAAAACCAAAAGAAAACAATAAAACAGTACTATCAACACTTCTTTCGATACTGTTCGACTTACGATAAAAAATGACCAAACGAAAATCGCAATTCTAGTGACAGGGAGTGAGGGGGAGGACTGGTTTTCCCCCTTCAAAAAACATGCACCCCTGTGAATGGATTCGGCTTTAAGAATAATGTCGACGTGAGAGAGAGAGAAAAAAAAAAGAAAAAGTGACCGAATAAAGAAAAAGAAGAGGCCGTTCGACAAATACGAACGTCCTGACAAAACTTGACAACCACCCTTGCCAAGCGATGAACTCAAAAGATTAAGTGAGGGGGGATGGAGATTTGATGTGACGTCATACAGGATGGACTTGAGTCGAGGCTGTCCAATGTGATTTTTGAGTCGTCGTTTGTTGAGCATTTGGTCTGTAAACTTGTAGATTTCGAAACATCTTTTGGGAATGTTCACATTTTTATATCAGAATTTCAGTATTGCTAGACATTGAGGGATTTTTCTGCTGAAATTTGTATTGCAAAATATCTTATTTATCTTAAAAATAAAAGAATCTGGGAAATATGTTAATCTTTTCAGGAATAATTTATTGAGCATTGAAATTATAGAAAAATTACTGGTTCTTACAGAGTTCGAAATATTTTTTACTGTTTAATTTCTTCCTCTACTCTCCTGCAACAGTTTTTAGTTTACCATGCCAGGTTAATCGCATCAATCCAATGATTTTTTTCATTGATTTTCCACTATTTCTGATGAATTTTTGGAATTTTAAATAACTTTTAGATTATGGGTGAAAGAAACCTAAAAATTTTCTCCTAAGACGATATTATGGGTGAGAGGAATCTCATGGGTGATTATTATTGAAATATATTTAAAATAGAATATGGGTGAACGAAAGCTCAAAATTTTCTCTGAAGATATGAATTGTAGGTGAAAGAAATCTAATTGATGATCAATTCTATTCGAAGATATATTAATTAGATTAAGTGCGAAAGAAACCTTAAAATTTCCTCTTGAGACGAAGTTATGGGTGAACGGAATCTCATGGGTGATTATTATTGAAAGATATTCAAAATAGAATATGGGTGAGCTAAATCTCAAAATTTTCTCTGCAGACATGAATTATAGGTGAAAGAAATCTCACTGACGATTAATTCTGTTCGAAGATATATTAATTAGATTATGTGTGAAAGAAACCTTAAAATTTCCTCTTGAGACGAAGTTATGGGTGAACGGAATCTCATGGGTGATTATTATTGAAAGATATTCAAAATAGAATATGGTGAACGAAATCTCAAAATTTTCTCTGCAGACATAAATGATAGGTGAAAGAAATCTCACTGACGATTAATTATATTCGAAGATATATTAATTAGATTATAGGTGAAAGAAATCTCGAAACTTCTTCTAAAGTCACGAATTGTAGATGGACGAAATCTTATCGAGGATTAACACTATTCGAAGATATACTCGTCAGATTATGGGTGAAAGAAATTTCAAAATTTCCTTTTAAATCTTAAAATTTAAAGAACAAATATTTCAATATAAATTCAGTGTATTATTTAATTGAACAAAGTAATTGAAGCACACTTAATAATACAAATGATTATACTGTTAATCCATTCAATCTCAGCAACTTACACAAAACAACAAATCAGCCTCGATTTAAATAACTTTCAGAATTATCTCTGTCATAAAGCCGCATTCCTCTAACAACTATTACGCAAGTTCTAAAGATAATAATAGAGAGCTTAAGATAAGAATTTCAGATGTATTCTTATGTAAATTAATTCGTTTATCGTGCAAATTATGGGAATGGAGTGAAATCATAAGGTAATAAACTGTTTATAGTTTTGATTGGATAACTAATACATGCATTAATGAATAAAGATAATGCAATAAATAAAATAATTAAGCAAGGAGTTAAAATATTACTGAAAATTTGAAAATCATTTTCCAAATATTTAAAATTAAAAACTAGAGATCAGTTCTCTACTATTCAATATTTTAATGTAAATTCAAAACATTAATTTAATTTACAACTACACATTTTCTGTTGCATTATTATTCCATTCTCTCTCCATAAATGACACAAAACGTAAAATAACTTCCATATCCAAAATAACTTCCACGCAAAATAACTTCCATATCTAAAATAATTCCCATGCAAAATAACTTCCATATCTAAAATAACTTCCGAATATTTCCGAAATAATTATCTCTAGCGTTCATGAACCCTAAATTCCACAAACCACTATCACTGAATGAACGGGTAGGGTGGGGAGTCGGCCTATCGTTCTATTTTCATTAAATCGTTCGCCTAGTTATCGCCTGTTCCAAAAACTGCGGGAGCTTTTAATAAAACGCGTGCCACTCACCACCCCGCAGACGATATCTGAGGGGTGTGCGGGGTTGGCTCAACCCCCTATCAGTGACGGGAACTTGTCACACGTCGGAAGCTTATCTTACTCAGTCCCCGTCCGCACCAAAATCGGTACTGCGGGATAACAAGACGTGGGAACGCCGGAAATGGTATTTTCTGGACCCTCCTTCCCAGTGGTCAGCCAACCCCGCCCCGGGCACAGCAGCCCTACCCCTCGGGGCACCCCACCATTAGGTGGGGCGCATGTATAGTCGTCTGCCTATAAATACACACATGCGCCCTGCTATAAATGCAACCAAATGTGGATATGTATATAGGACCAGATAGATATCAGTGTCTAGAAACGCATTTCTGTCTTTTAATGGTGTCCGAGAGCCGGATTTTCTTTGTCCGGCAAACGGTTTGTGTCGCTCCGGACTGGCTTTATCTGGATCTGTCGCTGGGAAAACGATTTGCGTTCTGTTGCCGTTGGGGGTAAGGTTATGATATGGGGAATAGAAGTGAAGTGGTTTATTTGCACGGCGGTATTTTGGATACGGTTTTTTAAATCTTGTTTTTCAGTTGTGGTTGATAGAATGCAAGAAAAGCTACTGTGAAACTTTGAATTCAAGATAGGGAGTAGTTACTGATTTTTTTTCCATTGTAGTGGAAGGATTCAAGCAGAAAGCTACCAAAGATTTTGTATCAAAAAAGTTGTTCCAATACTAAAACTGATAATGGAGGCAACGCAACTATTTTACATAAAAAAATTCTTTGCTGAAGTGACGCAATACTTATAGTGATACAAAATATAATTCAAACGATCTTCAAAAAACTTCGTTTACAGCAACTTAATAAATGTATATGGCACCAAAATCACGATATATAGAGAAAAAAAAAATAATCACAGTATAAATACCTGTAGAAACTTTGTATATACGAGGTAGTTTTGTGTTTATTCCTTCCCATTCAAATGAAACCACTTTTTATTTGTAATTTTCCTTTTAACTTCAACTTTTTAATTTAATATTAAAACAACTTTTAATTCTCTTTTTTCCTTTTAATTGCCATCTTTTAATTCTTATTTTATTTTTTAATTTAATATTAAGCCAATTTTTAATTGTCATTTTTCATTTTTATTGCCACATTTTAGTATAATATCGAGCCAAATTTTAATTTAATACTAACCCAACTTTTGAGCATCATTTTTCCTTCTCAATACAAAATTTAAATCTCATTTTTTTACCCTGTTGAGTTACATATAGATTGTGTTTTATGTACAGGTATGCAAGGCTCTGTTTTAAACGAGGTTAACTTATTCTTCTCTTTCGAATTTTATTGAAATCAGGCTTATGTAGGAGTCTCATTTTGTTAAATGTTCAAATAATTGCTGTAATTAATGATTTCAAACGGAAAAGTCTCTCTATTTGCAATTAGCTGTTATGTTCTCTATTATAAAAATAGCAACACTACTCATGGTTAGGATTATTTGATTCCGCAAATAGCACATTAAAAAATAAATAATTTCAAATTAATAGCTTAGACAGTAATTATTGAACTGAAAACTATTTATTATTCAAGCAGCAGAATTAGATTCGATAATTAAAGCAAAGCATAATAACCGACTGTCAATTAATTTGAGATATGGCCAACTTTAAAAGAAATCAACGAATTATCATTTTTTGTAACAATTTAACGGTAGATTTATTTTTGCGAATGATCATTAAAAAGTTATTTAATTTCAAAGAATAGAAAGCGGTAAACAAAATCAGAGACTCCGCTCAAACTTAGTGACACAGGTCGTCATTAAAGTTATCATTAAAAAATATAATTTGAAATAATTAAAAGTTTTGAGCAACTAGTAAATTTTTCAAGCTAAACAGCATTTTTTTACGAGAATAGTTGTTTCTTAAAAGTTTTTTTATACACGAAATAAGATGTAAAATAAGCTATGAAAAATTAGAAAAATCATGTATAATTAAACAGTTTTAATGATTGCAAATATAAGTTTTATCTTGAAACAAAGCTTTAAGAAAATTTTTGAAACATTTCAAGAAAACATATTCAGCGGCTTTAGACTTGAAACACGGAAGAAAAGTAGAAGAGTCAGATTTACATGCATATGAAAACAGTTTGATCAGTTTGCCTACCAATATCTAATTCCCTATTTATTAATAAGTCAATCAACAGTTAGAACTTTCATGCTCTTGAGAATTCTGAAAGTTTTAATGATTGCAAATACATAAGTTTTATCTTAAAACAAAGCTTTAAGAAAATTTTTGAAACATTTCAAGAAAACATATTCAGTGGTTTTAGACTTGAGACACGGAAAAAAGGTAGAAGAATCAGATTTATATGCATATGAAAACAGTTTGATCAGTTTGCCTACCAAAATCTCTTTCCCTATTTATTAATAAGTCAGTCAACAGTTAGAAATTTCATGCTCTTGCGAGTTCTGAAATTGCTTCATAGCTATAACTTTTCAATAATCAAGGAAATTACAGGCAGGAAAAACTGTTTGCTTAAAACAGCGTTTCCAAAACTTTTTTATGCCATGGCCCACCTAAGCCTTTCTAAAATTATCTCCCCTATGTAACATATATATGTAATTTTTAATATTCAAAAATTTAATTGTTCACTGAAGAAGTTTAAATGATAGGTTTCAGGAAGAAATCACTAGGAAATTGTTGAAAAACACTATAAGTAAATTTTCAAAACATTATAATGGAGAACTGAAATTCCAGCACGAAATAATTTTAATTAAAGATATATCTATATTATTTTAATTATTAGTAATTATTTATTATTAAAATTTAGTGAAATCCTTGCGCTTGCTGCAAAGAGATTTTATGTACTGGTCTTGTAAACCAGAGGTCGTGAATTCAATCCTTACTAGTGGTTCAACGCTTCCTAGTTTCGGGGTGTTTTTATTACTGCCAACCCTGGAGTAACAATTCCAGCGATCCCTAAGTATAAATAACATGACAGAAAAAAAAACTGTCCACAATTTTTAGGATGGTTGCGATAGTAATCATCAATATAACCGGTTGTAATACATTATCAATTCTTCTTTATCGTCGCATCGAACAACACTAACAGCCCCAAATCATGCAGCTGCAACTGTACGAAACAAGGTAACTAAATGAAACATTCTACCCTTTCCCTGCACTCATACGAATACTCCTCTAGTATATATTTTATATTATTCTCCGATTGTAACCCTCTATGTACCTTTCATTATATTCTTCTTTGTTTATGTATAATTATGTTCCCTTTTATTTGTTTTTATGTCTCATGACGTATTTTTTTTGTTGTTGTTTTTCAATAAAGTTTCACACATACTCATCCAACCAACAAGAAGCCGTTTAGGGTCCGAGTTCGGGGGTATGCTGTGGTGTTATGTTAGGTTCCAAAAAGACGGTTGCTTTTAAATTCTGGACGAATCCATTTTCAAAATACCCCCCTTTCAACAATCAAAATTGACCCCCCGTGGGGTGTGAGCCCCACGTTGGGAAACACTGACTTAAAACAACTGAATGCAATATCTCAAATTAGGTATTATTTGTTGTCGTTGATCAAAGTATCACGAACAAAAACCGGAATTTTACTTAGCAATTACCTATGACCCCATAACAACTCTAACGTGGTTTCTTCATTAATTGTGGTTCATGCGTCCTAATTCTACCAAAATAAATAAAAAAAACTTCACACTGTGTATCTTCCCCCACTTCTTTCCCCCTCAAAACGACATCGAAATCATTCTACAAGCCCCGACGACAGAAACCGGGGCTGCAAAAGAAATTTGTCAGCATGACCCCGTAGCTGCGGCAGAGGTTGCCCTTGGAGACGCCTTTTGCTGCGTCCCTATCCATCATACACGCCCTGGCTGTCAACGACATATTCCACGGAACACCGCAGAAAATCCCACCCACCCCTGCGACACCCCCACCCTTATTTTTTTCACTTCCCCTTATATATATTTTGCTTATTATTATATTTTTCTCCTGTGCCTTCGTCCAATCCTACCAACAAACAGCTTTGGGGGTGAGTGGGGGACGCTGGTAAACTTTTTGGAGGGGAGGGGGCAAGGCAGCTGTATGTCCTGAATAGAGCGGATGAATCTTTCCGGGGGTTAGGGGGGATTGTTCGAAGAAAAAACTATGTATATAATAATTTTTTTTGAACGGCGCGAAAGATAACATCAGTGGGACTGTAAATTTATTCATTTGATATGAACTTTGAGGGGGGGGGATAGATTTTTGCATATGTTGTGAGAAGCGAGAAAAGGCATTTAGTTTCGCGTTTTCATGCTGGGTTGGTAATTTACTTACCGCAGATGGTTTTGGCTTTTCGCGATTGGCTTCGTTGTGTTATGAAGTGGCAGAGAGGAGCTAGAGTGCGTGCTTTTGCCAGAGTTGGCTGATAATTTGTGTTATAAATTGATTTGGTTGTCGAGTAAATGAAATTCATTGGATAAAATAGGAAAATTTGATTTAAATAAGAGGAAAAAGGTGAAAGCTCTGAACTAATTGAAATGCAAGTTGTGGATCGAAATGTGGACATTCGTGATTATCTATAATAAAAGAAATAATATTTACAGGTTAAAATGTAACTAGCTACTCTCGCCCCTACCACCTGGCTGCTTCGAGGCTCTCAGTCACTACCTTTTTCAGTTTTAAATACTGTATGAAGATCAATGGAACAGGCCATAAAACCAAAGTAGATTTCATATCCTTTGTAGACAACAGATTCCTTTAAAATTGTAAAATCCTTCAATAAACCTCATCTAGTTGTAATGTTTCGTATAACTTTCTCACGAATTTCGGCATGAAAGTCTTCAGATCCATAAATACAGAATGATATGGCTCTAAATAAACAGTTTCCATCACATACAATAGGTATTTTACAATATTTTTGACACGCCATTTTGATGGAACTGTTGGAATCTATATATTTAAAATAATATGGTAAAACCTTCAGTCAGTTCGCCAGTCTCAACCACTCGACGGATTTCAATAATTTTTATTTCATATGAAAGCTTATGACGTCTAGATATGTCATCAAGGGTCGTCTGCCCCCACCTCCCATTTTCGAACGAAATCGAAAAAACATTTCTCCACCATACATTCTCTATATGTTTTTTCGATTTCGTTCAAAAATGGGAGGTGGGGCAGAATACCCTTGCTGATATATCTAGACGTCATAAGATTTCATATGAAATAATAATTACTGAAATACGTCGAATGGTTGGGGATGGCGAACTAAAGGTTTTACCATATTATTTTAAATATATAGATAGAGCTTCATATATTTATATTTGAGGTGTTGATGAAACGATTGGACCTGCTCACAAATTTCGTTAAACTGAACTAAGCATCATATTTTCTAAACATTGAAAGTGTTGGTTCGGTCGGCGAGGAAAGCAAAATAGAAAACTGAAACTGAATCATTTTAGAATTTCTGTTATCTTCTATAGGAGATCAAAAAGAAATCATGTTTTCCATTTCCATATAAAGGTGCATAAATTATCGGTTAACTCAGTTGAGACACCGATAAAAATGCAATATAAATAAATAATTTAAGTATGCTGACTTCTAAATTAGATTGGAATTCATTGAAGAAAATTCTTAGAAAAGATTGGATGAAGTATATCTACTACAAAAACCAGGCCACGTCGCATCCGTGTACCTAGAGCGTATATCGCTTCTTATCCATTTTGTTTGAATGTGGGCAATTTTTCTTAATAACTTTTGAATGTTGAAAGGCAAAAGCAACTAAATTTCAGATTAAGGAAAAGGAAAGGAAAATTAAAATTTCGATTATAAACATGTAATCATAATTTAAAAAAAGAATATGTTGGTTAAACACGATTTAGAAAAAACAAAGAATATAATGAAGAAAAGTTCACTTTATATTTTAAGATAAGTCTTTTAACATTCAAGTGATAGATATAAATGGCAGAATGATATCGATGGAGGAGAATAGATGTAAGATCGATGAATATTTGACAAATAGACATAATAAAAACTTCATTTCAGACGATCAAAGTTGTCAAAAATTAGTGGAAATTTTTAAAGCTTTTCTATGGACATAATTCTTTACGTAGATGAAAAATTCCGCCTACACTGGGAAATATGCAGAATTAAGGCATAACGCATTAATGATTCAACAGGCTTGCCTGTATTTTCAAAAACTGATTAAGACAATACAGTTTAAATCGAAATATTTGAAAACCATTCTACGAAAAATCATTTTGATAAACTATTCAATAGTTCTAAATAAAATGGAACCATTATTTAGTTCTACGCTACTTAAAAGAGGACGTCAACGAAAATTCTTTAAGATTTAATCATGCTAAAATTAAGTTTAGTCTTTTTAATTGCATGAAATTTTGCTAAAAAAATATAAAAAAAGAATGCTTCATGATATTTAAAAACACTAAGTTTTACACATAATTAATTTTTAAATATAGGTTCATATATATGACAGCATATACTTGCAAAAGTTAACATTAGATAACCAATGGATATCAAATGTTACAATTTTACTATCTATGTCCTAAACTTTCATATTTAGATAGCTTTCTTTTATTTTTATTTAATTCTCGAATTAAATAAATCCTGCAGAACGAATGGCAGTTTTTCATGCAATAAAGTGTAATTTATAAACTAGAAATGTGAATAATTTTCACTGTGAAACAGTGAGTAATATTATTTTAGTGAATATATCAAGTCCAAATTGGAAAATTATTGATAATCATCATTTGAATAAATACGAAGTTGAGGGTGTAAATAATTAAGACATTTTTTTTTAAATTTATTAATATACTTAACGCATGTCACTGTTTGATTAATTAATAATTAACATTTGAATAAGTGTTAAACATCAGGAAGTACCAATCTATTTAACAAATTTGTTTGACTATTAAAACAAATAGCAAAAGACTGAAAAAAATTTAGTTTAAATTTAAAAAAGTTAAAAGTCGGAAGTCCCTTTCAGTTTAAATGAAATCTTATAAAAGCCCGATAAAATGTCAAATTATTTATATTCATGAAAATTCTTCAACGAAAGTAAACTCGATGGATGTATTTTGCTTATTCGATAAATCAAATATTTGTATTTCAACAAATTTTTCAACTACCAAAAGAAATTGCTTAAATAAACGGGGCTTTCATACATGAACATTTTTTTGTCGTATTTTAACTTATTTTAAAGATTCGTTTAGGGCAGATAGAAGCGTAGAATTATCTACTTTTTATTTCAATTTATTTTGCTTATTAATCCATACTAATGGTTACTTTTACAGTTTTCGCAGCGAAGTATAAACAGTAAAATCTATTTTTCTTCCCGCCAATTCGTGACACCAATTTAATAATTCCAATTTACACCCTTTGGGTAAGCAGGGGCAAGTAAAATAATAATAATAATAAATAATAATAATAACAATAACAGTTGAATAAATATAAGGAATGCAATTTATAAATTAACTTAAGTTTGCCAAAATTTTTTTGCCTCCCCTCCCCCCCAATTTTTTTTTCAAAATCAATGTTGTATATTTAATTTAACTTAATTTTCACATTTCTTAATTACTAAAATATACATATTCTGAAAGTAACAATCATTGAGTAGTTATATAATTGATGAACAGAACGCATATTCAGACTGTAATAATTAACGTCTAAATAAGTGTCCTTTATTTATATTCGCTTGTCCTTTAAAATTGTCTTATTGCTGGAAAAGCAGCTTTAGAGATTTGCATAGCAGTTTTAAGACGGGTTTCTTTTTTCATCAGAAATTTTTCAAACAATTGTATTTTTAAGATTTCTATCAGAACATAATAATTATAGTCTGAATAAATTTCCTTTATCAACTAGTCATTGGTTTACATTATTTAAAATTACCTCAGAATGTGATCATCCTATAAATAGAATACTGATAGGTATTATCATATTTATTAAGAAATATGACATACTTATTCATAAAATCTGTTTCTTTAAATATATACATTAGGAACTAAAAATCGCATACACAATTTTTAAGTGCCAAGCTTTATTGCTAAATAAAATGTTGCTAATAGCAGCAAAAATAAAGGAAAAAACACAAAAGAATTCTGAAGCTAAAAGTTACCATTACCATAAGTACCATTTTTTTCAATAACACTTATTCATAAAAATCACATTGTATAAGATTAACAACCTGACTTACAAATGCACTCTATATTTTGATAGAAATATTAAAAACTCAATTGTTTTGAAAAATTAATAATGAAAAAAATTAACCTTTCTTACTACTGCTATTAAAATTTTGTAAAGCTGCCTTTCCAGCAATAAGAACTTCTTAGAGGATAAGACGCTTGTTGCAAAGATAAATAAAGGATATTTGTCATTGGTTTTCCAAGATGTTCATTCACACTGTTGTTGAACAGTTATTTAGAGGGCAAAAATGTATATAAAAAAACAAAAAAATGTCTAAAGGATAACGTCATTTATTTTAACGTGGATTCAATAATTTATAGGACATAAGAGGTCGACAAGCATTTCAGTTGAAAGAACAGAACTGATTTCTAATTACAATAAACAATATATTCTAGATCCATAAATACATTTCTATTATCATGTAAAATCTAAATTAATCTTACAGTAAAATTAATCATATTATCATTAAATTAGAAAAAAGTAATAATAAAATTTCCGTAATTAGCTTTAATTAATGTAAGCGATGATAATTACATTTCCTTAGAAATTTCCTGTATGTTAGGTTTGAAAATAGTTGTTTTCAATTTGTAAAAAGGTTCCAATTCGGGTCATTTGACTCTCAAATTAAGATTTAATCAAATTCTTATAACAAATTATTCTTCTAAAAATGTAATTATAAAGTTGAAGAGAACACAAACTGAACCCATGCGTTTGGATGTGATAGAGCTGAAGATATATAAATGAGGAGGAACTGTTTCTTGCGCGAGATGTGTTTCACTTGAATAACGGCGAATATCAATTGCATTTGCTGAAATGTAATCCAGGGAACTAGTCTTAACATCTCGAAGTTTTACGAAAATAAATGCATGAAACGAATAAAATCGAAATATTATATGAATAATATTCAATGAAATTTTATAAATAATGCTTATAAACCGAATTTTTATTTTCAATTTTACTTCAGAGCAACGAATGTATATCGAAAGAGCTACACTTTGATCTGTACTGCATGATCTTATCAAATTTGCCGACAGTTTATCAACAGTTAACACTGACAATAACAAACGTTAATCAGCCGTAGTGTTTTTCCTCTGTTTCGTATACCAACCACAATATGGCACGGCATCGTATATTGAAGAAAATCAACTATGCAGTTTGGAACAATACTTCTTTCCGATTTGTTCCGAAATTGAATATAAATCTAAAGTTTTAACGTAAAGACCAAATACTTGATTAATGTAAAGACCAAACACTTAATTAATGTGATGACATATATTTAAATTCATGCATCCAACTTGTTACATTTCAGAGTTAACATTCTCACATACATAAAAAATGACGTATTAAAAGACAGTCAAGCTGTAAATGGATTTGGACAAAAATCGGACACACATTTACAGCTTTGGAGATAAAACCATTAGGCAAAAATCAACTATGCATTTTGGAACAATACCTCTTTTCGATTGGTTCCGAAATTGAATTGAAATCTATAGTTTTAATGTAAAGACCAAATACTTAATTAATGCCAAGCCCAAGGCCAAATACTTGATTAATGTAAAGACCA
>BGPR01000385.1:58350-95352 GCA_013235015.1 Araneus ventricosus | reverse complement strand
CCTACATTCAGAAAAATTATTCATCGCTATACCAAACAGATCCTTTAAACATGCATCAAATTATCATCTTGAGGGCCTTTGGCTGATATGTATGAATTGCCGCGCAATAATGGCCTCCATAAAACAACGTGCACAATTGCCTTCATTGAACTATCAGACGATATAACAATTTAAAGCGTGAAACCACCAAACCACCCCCCTTTCCAAAACCCCATTAGGAAGCTTCTATTGCAGAACGCCGCAGTAATTTACGCCGAAACATCGCCGCCATTAACTCCACAGCGATTAGGCAATAGAGGGGCGCTATAATATAACGTGTCCCATCGATCCTAGAAATCGTCTGTGCACCCCTCCGCCAACCCCAATAGGCATCTACTCTCCTCTAAACTTTAAACTCCGCCTTTAAATGCGGAGAGTAAATTGAAATTGCCGTAGAACCCGGAAGACTTTGAGAAGGGGGGGGAGGTGCATGAGGGGGCTGCTATCGGTCCCAGATTAGAAAGGGGCCGCCCCCCGGCCGCGGTAGTTCGAATATCAGGCGTCGAATGTTCTCGGCCCATCGGCTTAAGGTGGTTTCGGCATGCAAATCATATATCAAATTCACTCCGTAACTGACAACCAAGCTAACGCCGAGCCCTACCAACCATGAATAATAAATCGCCCTTCTATATATTTGAATACGACTGGATGAATCCTTCCCATAAACCTCGTGGCCTGTCTCGGCCCCCCCCCCCTCCACATCAGCGTTAGAAGGGGGGAGATGAAAAATAGCCGGTCTTCCCTCCCCCCTATCCTCCTCCTCGTAACCTTTTCCTGATGATGTAATTTTCAAATGACGTCGCGTTTTCAGAGTTTAAATATCTGTCTGCTGCTCCCAGAGTCACGTGTGCGTGTGTGTCGGTATGTAAATTTGAGGACTTTTGGGATTTTTCTTTATTGTTTCGGAGATTAACGCATGGATTTTTGCGGATTTTCAGATTAAAGTATGGATTTTGCGGGGGTGTAGTCCAATAACGAGTTTGAGATGGGGAAGAATTTATAATTCGGTTGGAGGTTATGATATTTACATTCCGGTGAAGATTTTCTTCTGTAGAAAATTTTTTACTCCAGCTTTAAAAGTAATAATCGCTGTTGCTTCCCCCTCTCCACCCAGTGTCGAAGCAAGGGTAAATGGTGCAATGGGCATAGTGTGTTTTCCCCTCCTTCGTCATATTTGGATCTAAATTTTGCTATTTTTTGTCTTCGGGGCCCTCCTTTCAGAACGGTGGAAAGACCGTGGTGGCAAGTGGTAAATGGTGCAATGAGCATAGTATGTTTTTCCCCTCCTTCGTCATATTTGGCTAGTTTTTGGTCTTCGGTCCGCCGCTTTCAGAATGGTGGCAAGTGGTAAATGATGCAATGAGTATAGTATGTTTTTCCCTCCTTCGACATATTTGGCTCTAATTTTGGCTAGTTTTTGGTTTTCGGGGCGCCGCTTTCAGGATGATGGCAAGTCGTAAATGGTGCAATGAGCATAGTATGTTTTTCCCTCATTCGTTATATTTGGCTCTAAATTTGGCTACTTTTCTGTTTTCGTGCCGCCACTTCCAGAATGGTGGAAAGTCCATCTATACTTCCTTATGATCCCGTCACTATGCCACTGTCTCCCTCCCCAACACGCAAAATTTATGGTAAACCAGGCTTTCCCAACATTTAAAATGTACCTTTCAATATCAGTTTTAATCCTGGAGATAAGGCCTCGGTTTCGGGACCGATAGGACCCAGGCTCGAAAACCGATTTCATCAAAGGTCATCTATGTATGTGGGCCTGGTGCACGTCAGGAGTCAAACGTTGTCCCCCTTTTCATGCGTAGAAGTTTGAAGAGGCGATGCTGGCTTAGATGTCTTCCTCTTTATCTGACCACAGTCCATAATGGCGAGGTCTGGTCTAAAATAACCCTTGTGTTGCCTCCTATTGGTGTGTTTATGTAACTAAACTTTCAGTTTTAATTATGCTTCGCATCTAATGAATTCTGGAAATTCAGACTATTAATATCAAAATACGTTTTGTGTTAATAATATAATATATTTATTTATTCTAAGGGTCTTAACGATTGATTTGTTGTCCAATGAAGTTTCAACAATGACGCAAATATTTGTAATTGATTAAGCATATGAATTATATAAATTATATACAGAGTAATATTGAAAATCAACTTGTGTCTACCACTAATTTTGACTGTTACACAAATCTTCATTCTATCACAAACACATTCTTGTGTGTTTGTGTTAGAATGAAGTTCTGTAAATCGTATTTGAAGTTGTGAGAAGTCTTATTCGAGATAGTGCTAATTCAATTAAACTTGACAATGTCAACGAACCAGAGAGGGAAAATTAACTCTAATGCTAAGCGACTTAATGCGACCTATCGGCACCCTCTATCCACCTCCTGACCAAGAGTGTTTCCTCTCCTTATAAACCAAGGAATGAGCTCATGAAATGAGCAATAAATATGTGTTCTTCAGAGGCAATACACGCCTGCCCCTGTAAAGCGATCTATCCATTCAATCATCTGACGTTGAACTGAAGCTTTCCTAGGTATCCCTCACCAGGTAAAAGACGATTGGCTCGAACTATCATTTCTGTTTAAGGTGTCACTGACAATTGCAGTGCTTTCAGTAACTCAAGCACTTCAGTGGTATTTTACCATTTTTAATTCTTCTTGCAATGGAATAACTTGCTGTTTTACTGACAATAATGTTCAGTTATTTCTGATATTTCGTATATTAACCCTTAAATGCCCAGTATTGCCTTTAAGCAACATACCCAATTTTGTCTTCTAAATTCTTGAGTCTAAAACTGAAGCTCTATTGCCTGTTGTTGCCAATGGGATACATATTGAAATTTTTTTTTAATCAATTTACAACATATGGATGGCAGCCTGAGAGCTGATAAAAAATAAAAATAAGTGGATTTCTTTCGCTTGAAGCTGCATCTTTATTTGCTTAGTTTGTGCGCCATATTTCATTCTACAATGTTGAAGGAAATTCCTTATCCGTATTATTAGTTATTGAAATTCATTTGTGTTTAATATAGAGTTTTATGAAGGAAATTTTTTATGAAATAAAGTCCAGTGTTGTCAGTTGGTAACAAACTGTGTTTAGCCATAAATCATACTTTAAACAAAATAGGGTTTTCAAAGTATTTTTTCCATGTTTTATTCAAGAAGAGAAAGTCAGAAAACATTTTTAAATCAATTCTTAAAAAACCAGGCTTTTAAGTGTTAATAAGAAGACAGGTGCCAAAGTTCGCATTCATTTCTGCATTATGCATTAACATAACGCTTTAAGAAATTCTTTTATGCAATATCAGAAAAATAATTACCTTTTGAACTTACCAATTTGAACCTCAAGTTAATCTCTAAAATATTCAATATTCAAGCGTCTCAGCGTTGTGTCTCTTTTTAGAAACGAAATATCCAATGAACCTGGTGACGACCACAGACAACTAACACCTCTACATGTAATAACAATTGCATTTATTTTATCATTTTTAAATTCACAAAATAAGTTCAATTGCTTTATTTTGAGAAGAATTTGTAAAAGATGTCATTATATAGTTTAGATATATTTCTAGTGTGAATCAAACACTTTTTATGGGAGGTATAGTTGCTGTACCAACAAAATCCCTCGCCGTTCTGTTTACGGACGGTTACAGATGATGTAGTACCCATCAGAATTTCACCCCCCTTTCCTTAACTCGTGTAGGTAATCTCTTTGTCTTCTAATCACACTGTACACAGTTTTGATCTCATTTTCTTGTGTACCCTTTCATGCGCCATTACTAATTTTATAAAGAACTAGCTGTTGTGCCCGGCGTTTCTGGGGTTTAAAACAGTTTTATGACTAATATTTTTAATGAAAAAACTATTTTTCTATAGAAAATTATAATACAAAAATTCATCTATCGTCTGAAATGTTTTTACTTTAAATTTCGTTCATAAATAGTGAAGTATAAGAAGGATTTTGAAGAACGTTTTGGGTTCAATTAATTAAATAGTTAACTTTTCGTTAATAAAAAACGTCAAAATAAACCAGATCAATATTTGTTCCCGATATAAATTACGAATCGTCTGCTTTTAAACTTTTCTTCAGTATTCTTCCAGAATTTTGTTTATATGTTCTGGAAACAACTCTTTATACGTATTCTTGTTGTCTAACAATAAAAAATACATTGCTACAAATTGTGAATTTTATACACAATTGAATTTTTTAAAAAAATTATTGAAATTAGAGCAGCAATTTTGAACTCAAATGAAATTTGTGTCACTGAAAAGTTATTTTTTAAACTTTAATATAGTATAAAAATAGTTATTGTAGCATGACACTTTCGAAATATATCACAAAAATCGCAAAATCTTGCTTAATTTTTAATTTTAAAAAATTTGATTAACTTTTGGGCATTTTAAAGTTGACAGTGATCTTTCACTTCTTTTTAAAATATTTACAGGAATAAAAAGAAACTTGTTCAAAGTCTAACCGTTGCCTAGCAACGAAGTATCATTAAAATTGCTTTATTTAAGAATCGTCTGCTGTAATAATTTATTTATTAAATTTTGAAAAATTAAGTTGAAGGAAACATTTCACAGATATAAAGTTGGTATCATTGAGAAGGTAAAATTTTGAACTTTAAGATGTTATAAAAATATTTTTTTTTTGGGGGGGGGGGATAATTTGCTCCGAAATCAATACAGAAAAACGGTTTCGGTTTATTTCTAATTAACTGACTGTTTAATTAACTTTCGGACCTCAAAAAGTTGACAATAATCTTGTCTTAAATAATAAGTGAGCAAAGTTTGGCTGAAATTGCTGCAGTAGTTTAGGAGGAGATGTGAAACATACCCACATACATATCCATATATATAGCCACGAACCCACAATGACTTTTATTTAGAGTAAGATCAGGAATAAAATAAGCGGGAAAGTTTCTCCCCTCGATTTTCTCATATAATGGTGCGTTTTGTGTTTAGCTTCGGGCATAGAGAAGGAAATCGTATATACATTTTGCACCTCTTTTCTTTGACCAGTATGGCCCAAAATTTGATAAGGTCTAAAATTTTGGGATAAAGGTGACATACGAAATTTCATTTATGCAACGCGTTACGGTTCAGAGTTGTCGCGTTCACATATACAAGGAAAAACAAGCAGACAACCTGTGGGAGAATTGGGTCGAAAATTTGATTCAGATCTGGGATTCCGGTCTTTAAACGATGCTACAAATTTCATCTGTCTAGTTCACTGAGTGTTTGAGCTATCGCTTTCACATGAAAACGGATGGACAGAGAGGTAGACTTCCTGTTGATGGCTCCTGCCATATTAGTCTACAGCAGGAAAGAGAGTTTTACAGAGGTTTTTACTGGAGGACAAGCCAATGAACCCCGACCTTGTTGACAAACTTGGCGACCATTTTGGTGAAAAAATAAAGGCTCTCGAATATGCGAGAATTATGGTCTTATCTCTACTAGGAACGGAGCTATGGAGAACGTTCGAGAGAATTCTATATTGCATCACATCCTGTAGGAAAAGGCATAAGCACCGAGCTACTGAAACGAGGAATTTGTCCCTTTTGACAGCAATGCAAGCTGGTGAGCGCTATTGAAAGTGCTGCCACTGATTTTTATTAGTGATCTGCTATTTGCTTGTGCTGTTAATTTATACAAGTGCTGCTTAGTTCTGTTACATGTGATTTGTGTTTTGCTGGAATATTCGTGGAATAAAGAGTCATTATTTTTTATTATCCTTCTTGTTGGACTACATTCATATACACCCAAAAGGCGAGTTTCTTAGCAGTATATTTTTGGAGTTATGTCTGCCTGTCTGTCCAAGATAACTGAAAAACGCAACTAGCTAGAAGGATGAAATTGGTTATGCGGTCTTCAGAACACAATTGCGGACTTCTGTCACGTTTTGGACGAAATCCGTTTGACGGAAAGTCTGACTGCAAGAAAACGCAACTAGCTAGAAGGATGAAATTGGGTATGCGGTCTTCAGAACACAATTGCGGACTTCTGTCACGTTTTGGATGAAATCCGTTTGACGGAAAGTCTGGCTGCAAGAAAACGCAACTAGCTAGGAGGATGAAATTGGGTATGCGGTCTTCAGAACACAGTTGCGGACTTCCGTCACGTTTTGAACGAAATCCGTTTGACGGAAAGTCTGGCCGTCCGTCCAAATGCATTTGAATACGATAACTCAAAAACACAAAGGGTTAGATGGATGAAATTTGGTATATGGTTTTATTATTAGAATTGTAAATCTGTATCAAATTTTGGGTCTAATATGCACTCAGATTGATCCGAAATGCATTCTCGATTGTCTTCTCTATACGACGAAGATCAACACAAAACGATCCGTATTCTGTAATAATACGAGACGGTCGAGAGGAGAATACTCCCGCTGGTTTCTTCTTTTTTTCCCCGCTAAAATTCTTCGTACAAAAATAGTTTCACAAGATTCCCCCCCCCCCGTTAAATTGGAAGAATCCCCCCTGAACAGTGTAAAAACATGTAGAAGCCTACTTTAGAGAACTTTTCATTACATTTGAAAAAAAATCTTTTTCATATCCTTTTTGATGGTAAATTGAAGTAGAATTCGAGGATAGGATTATTTATACCGAAAATTTTTCGCCGAACTAATTCTCATTTCGCTTTTTTTTTCTACATCTTTTAAAAATTTTCTTATTCATACATTCTAACCAACTCCTTGTTCAATCTTCTCCGAAATCGTAACACACCTTTTCCTCAAACTAGAAAGATTATCCCTTCGAAACGCTAATAATATTAATGGAAGCGAAGTAAAGCACAAACAGACCAAAAACAGCAACAAAAAATATATAGAACAGAAAGGGAAAAAGAAAGAAAACACGCGTCTAGAAAAACCAAAAGTAAATAAAAACCACCTCTCTTTTGCAAATATCGATTTTCCCCCATCTCCATCGATTCGATGCTACCCCCCCCCTTTCATCTCTTCTGTGTTGCCATAAAAGCTTTCTAGAAAATAGTAAAATATATAGATATATACAACGGGAACAGAAGCTCACAGAATCGGAAAAGATGAAAAGGATGTATTAAAAAAAACATTTTTAACATAGCGGGATGAGTCCACAAGTTTCATGAAAGGATTTTTACAGCCTGAAGCTTCATATTTTCTCATCATTTTCTTCTTCTTCTGCTTCTTTATTATTTTTTGTGTGTTAACTCTTTTTCATTATTTTTCTTCTTCGCGAGTTTTGCTTTTACCATTATTAAAGATAGAAAACGAATGATGGCGCAAAGAAGAGGTAGAGGATAAAAAAAAGGTGGTTGCCGCTGCTTATGTGTAATTTTTTACTACTTTTCCCCTTTTTTATTTTGTTGTTGTTGAGGTATTCTTTAAATAAAAAAGAGGGGGAAAAGTATACATCAAGACGGTGGAAACGACTCTGCTATTGAATAGAACCTTCGCAAGACGACGAAGAATTTGTCGTTGGATTGTTCAATAACCGCTCTCGTGTCAAGGTGTGGTTATTCATCATTGAAGAAAATGATACCAAAATGTGAAGTGTGAAGAAGCATGGTGCTTCTTCTTCTTTATTTTATTTTATTTTTTTTATTCTTTCACATTCTATATTTTATCCACAACCCGATTGGGAAATTTATTTTGAAAAGTGGTGATAGAAAATGTGCTTCTGGTTCTTGCCTAAATACCCTCTTTTTATCCCCGCTACTTGCTGAAGCTTGATGTCTCCTCACCGTTTGTTGCTCTCCATTATGGAATTTTCGATTGGTTCCATTGTTTGGCAATGTTCGAGTCTTTAGAGGACAAGAAAATGACTACTATCACCAAAATGTATCCAATTTTTGCGCTATTCTTTATTAGAAATCGAAACGGGAGAAGTTACAAAGGACCCGACAGGTTTTTGTATTCATTTCGCTCTAAAAATATTGCCACAGAATTATAAGTTTTAGATTAGGGGCTTGCGTAACCCCTGCGGGAAGCACAACAGCACTGAAAACTACACGAAACATAATGAGTAATACCAACTTCTACCGTTTTGAAGCCCGTCTTCTAACGGTGGGTACCGGTTCCGCCTGGCGTAGGCATTCAACAACTCATATCTACTCCAAACATAATCACAACACCGGTTTTCTTCCAGTGGTAGGCGCAATCCCTTGAGTAAGCGCTGAGTTTCCCTTCAATGAGCAAAACATAACAGTAAAGTCGGTTCAACAGTAGTGCGCGTACTGCCTGTAGTACTTACTAGGGATGGGGAAAACCTACCGGTTTAAACCGAAAACCGGTTTTTTGTTTCGGCTAACCGGTTTTTTCGGTTATTTTTTGCCCCGGTTTAAACCGGTTATTTTTTTAAATCCAAAAACCGGGTCGGAAGATAGGCTCGATTTTAGGTTCGACTAGACTAAAATTTACCAAGTTATAAAGCTTTGAATTTTATCATCTTAGGCCAATCACCGACAACCGCTTCCTCGAACCGTCTGTTGGTTGGTGGATTACTGAAAAAGTCTTTATGAACAGATAAATGTTAGCCAATGGATTGGTTTCCTGCAAAAACAATACTAATAAAAAATTCTTGTAGCCAAAAAATATTTATCTTTAGTCGGAAGTTCTGTGGCGTCCGACAGATTAGTATCTAACGTTGAATGATGTTGTTTCCGATGAGAGGTGCCGACTCACATTTCAACACTTTGCTGAAAGTCTTTATGAGCAGATTAGATGATAAATATTGGCCAATGAATTAATTTCTTGTGAATACAATGTTAATGAAAAAATTTGTCTATAATACTTATTGCAATAATTACACATTTATTTTTATTACATATTGTATTAATTACTTATTTATAACTAGCAGTACGCGCACGGCGTTGCTCGTGGAATCAGGTTAGGTTAGGTTAGGTTATATTAACGTCCCGTTTTGAAGCAACACGAGGGCTATTTAGGGACGGACCTCGTAATTTTGAACCGCGGTCAGATGACGAGGACGACACCTGAGCTGGCACCCCCCTCTCCAAACTTCCGCGCCACACCAACGGGAGGACGTTTGGCCACTACGTATGATTTAGCGTGCAACAGGGCCCATACACGGCGGAACTTCAGTGGAATTGGGTTTCGAACCTGCGACCCTCCGGTCCCGAGGTCGAGACCTTACCACTAGGCTACCGCGGCCTTCGTGGAATCAGGACTTCAACAAAATGAAAAAAAAAACCGCCCACAATGACATGAAAAAGTTTTGAAAACAAAATCAAAACAAAGGATATAAATTATTGATTTTCCCGCGTATTTTTTTCGCGATAAGCAATATTAAAAAATTGCAACGTGGAAATTATTATACTGCAAGCAAAGTATGAGAGATGAATAAATACCGAAAATAATAATCAGTCGCCCAATTGAAGATTATGACGTCACTTCCCCTTCAGCCCATCACGTAGCCAGCTGCGTTCCGGAAGAGTGTCGCGGGAGAAAATTAGCTCGAGAAAAGTAACTTTCATCTGCCCAAGAAAAAATTAATTAAAAAAAAACGGGAAAAGATATTTTAACCGTTCTTGTTTTGAATCCGACAGAACCGTTCTTATTTTAAATTCGATAGAACCGTTCAAGTTATAAGATGAAAAAAATTGAAAATAATAGTGTTATTAGAAAGTCGGATGCAACAAATTTAAAAATAAAAGTAACATTGCGATGGCGAAACTGGTTATTTTTTAAAAAATTCTCAAAATTCAGTAAATTACGTTAGAAATTCAAAACTAACTTCATTAGAACGGAAATCGCGTGTTTTTCCGATGATGTATCTATTTTTGTCGTACAGTTATACGAAACCATGCTATTGAGAAATTAGCGTGAAAAGTCACCCAAAACAACACAAAACATTAAATAAAATTTTTTCTAGAATAAATTTTAAAATTTCGGCTTCGAGGTGCATTTAGTCACCATTACGACTACCTGTGTGCCGAATTTCATGGCCGTAAGTGCGATAGATTCGTCTGGACATCGCAGACAAACACACACACACACGCAAACATTGCCTTTTATAAGTACTTATACCATTATTACTTATACCATTAATTAATTATTGTAATAATACTTACTTATTGTATATTATTATTAATAAAAAAATTCTGTCCACAAACGTTGCGTTAAAAAAGAACGAAAACCGTTTTTTCCTTCAAAAACGGTTATTTTGAGCGGTTTTAACCATCAGGTTAAACCGGAGATGAAAAAACCGGTTTAACCGAAAATCGGTTTTCTGCAATAACCGCCATCCCTAGTACTTACTGAAGCACTCAGAAGTACGTTAAACATAGTGAGCGATAACGATTTTCTTCCAAAGTTACGTTTATTACTTGGCGTACAAACTGAGTCACTCAGATACTCTAGAGGCAATTAGAAACAACTGCTTTCTGCCATTGCTTTGCTTGATGTACATATCAACAGCTTAGGAGTACGCCAAGAAATATCAACTAAGCCAATTTTCTACATATTTTCCACTTGACGTACTGTCTGTCCACCACGAGAACTGTCGCCGTTAAATTGTCTAGTTTACGGCGGTCGCTATAGCAACTGGTAATGACAAGGAAGATCCATTTCAAATAGGAGGAATCCAACGGAAGTCGGAGATTTTTAATTCTTTGCGCCAGTTTGCGGTGGAACACATTTGAATGAACTTCTACCTACTAGAAATGGATTCTTCCTAAGATAACCTGTTTATATAGCGACCGCCGTAAACTAGACTATTGGGCGGCGACTGTTCTCGTGGTGGATAGACAGTACATACTGAACCAGTTAGGAGTACATTAAACGTAATCAACAAAGGCAATATAAGCTTCCAAAATTTGAATAAATACCCTTTTTTTCAGGCTACTTGCTGAAGTTTTATCTCTCCTCACCGCTCCGTGATTATGGAATTTTCGACTGGCTCCATTGTTTAGCGATGTTTGAGTCCTTAGAGGACAAGGAAATGACTGTTGTCACCAAATCTGATACCAGCAATAATCAGTAATACTTCCTCTCTACCAGTGCTTTGCGTACCAGCTGGCGTATAAACCGAGCATCTGAAGACTCAGGAGTACGGTAAATAACATCAACTGAACCTACTTTCTCTCAGTAGTATGCTTACCACTTTGCGTACGTACTGAGCCGCTCACGAGTAAGCTAAACATAGAGACCACAGGAACATCACCCCGCCCTGCCTAAGCATCCGGGTAAACAACTGAAATACCGGCCGCCGCAACAGATAGTCGGTCACTGTGGCTCCTGCATAATAGCCCCCATTACGAGTGGCTCATGCAGCAACCCACCGTTTTACCGGGGTACGACCTGTCATCGGAAGTGGGCCCAAAGAGCCACACCACCATTATTGTGCTATCGGGTTGACGAGAGCCTGCTTACTTTTACGGCAGCCTCTCCTCCGCGAACTCACGGTGTCCCCCGATGGGGTAAGCTAAGCATAATAAGCAATAACGCTTTTCTACAACAGTTACGTTTACCACTTGGAGGTTAACTGAACCATTCATGAGTATGCTAGACGTCATCAACAAAAACGTGATAAGTATCCCCAATTACCCTCCTGAAGACTAAATAATACTTGATGTCACAGCTCATGGCCAGACAATGTACAGTTAGATGCCGGGTGACATGCTTAACTGCATTTGTCATTTTATTGTGGCTTCACGTGTATGAACTCCATTATTAACCCTTTTCGGTCAATGCCGCCATTGTGGCAGCATCGACAGAAGAGGGTTAATACAATTCGTTATGACAGGACTTGAGAGCCTAATTGTTAGAAAAATGTTTGTGATTGAACTTTTGCCTTTTTTTCTTCCTTTCACTCATCAACTTAACCCTTCGAAGCACTGATTTTTCAAAAAACCAGCGGGAGTGGTCTCCCGTAAACTTTCTCGCATATTTCCCCAAAAAGGTGTTGTTTTCCCTCCCCCCACGTGGATTAAAAAATTCGAACCGACTGTAACCCAGAATCCAATGACTATCAGAAGGTTTTTCATTGTAGATTATAGTGATTGTGAAATATTTAGGTAAAGAATCAAATTCAAAGAGATGCGTACTGATTAAATGCGTACCGATTTTCACTCTCGCCGGCTCAAGGAGAAAGTGACATAATCCTACTGCGTGCACAGAAATTGCTTCCAGTACACATGTGCATGGAGAATCGGATTTAAAAAAATTAATGTGCAATTTGAGCTCCTTTTTTTTTAACCGATTGAAACGAAATTTGGGCACAAATCTATAATTAATATTAGCAACCGTCATACCAATATTTTTTTTATCTAAGCCAAAGGGTTTAGGAGATATAATTTTTACAAGTATGCGATTATACAGTCCGACAGACCATCAACCCTTCGACGAATTTGGTCCAAACTTTGATACGGACCTACATTCATGATGATAAAACTGTGTACCAAATTTTATCCATCTAGCTATTCAAGTTTTAGAGTTATAGTGTTCACATGACCGTGGACAGACAGACTTCCCTTAGACGAATTTTGTCCAAAATTTGACAGAAACCTACAAATTATGTTTAAAGATCACATACCAAATTTAATCCCCGTAGCTCTAATAGTTTTCGAGTTATCGTGTTCACAGACAGACATAATTCCAAAATTGTGTTTTTAGGACTCAGGGAGGTCTAGAATGTGGAGATTCGTCAAAATCTCGACTTCGATTTTTTTGACGATTACAATACTTTCTCTTTGTATACTTCGTATACGAGAAACTAAAAAAATCAATTGATTTGAATGTACTTGGATATCCCGTTACTCTCGAAAGGGTAAATTTTAATTCCTTTGGTTAAATTTTCTTTTAGTTGTCATTGTTTAATCTTCATTTTGTTTATTTTCCTATTTTCGGTCATGGCAAAATTTTTCTGGCGGAAATGTGGCCGCGAAAGATTTTTAGAAGCAAACATAACTGAGAAAGGAGTCTAGACTAATTAAAAGGTTAGATTAAAAAACTCCAAAGATAAATATTTTAATAGGATTTATTTTTAGTTATCATTAATTAATCTAAACTTTCTTATTTATTTTATAATTTTAAGCAAAAGTTTTCAGTCGGAAATCGCGTCGCGAAATTCTTTTCCTTCAAGCAAAAATAACTAAGAAAAAGTCTCTTAACTAAAATGATTTCATTAAAATTCTTTTAAGAATTATTTTAATTGAACTTCTAGTAATTGATCATTAATTAATTTTCAATTTTTTCATTTTCCAACCTTGAATTATTTCAAAATTTTCTGGCAGAAATGGGTCCGTGAAAAATTTTTATATACCTAAAAAAGTATCACCAGTGACAAAAATTTCAGGAACTCTTATTATAACAGTTAAATATATACTGTCTGTATAGACGCGTAAAGTATGAACTGCATGTATAAGTAAGTAAAATGTGTATAATTATTAATCTTCAATCTTTTGTTTATTTTCCGACCTTGAATTATGCAAAACTTCCTAGCAGAAATGGGTTGCGAAACAATTTTATATATCCAAAAAAGAGATTTTAAAAAGTTACAACCATTATCATAATACGCATGCTAAAGCATGTAAGTTAAGTATATACTGCAGGCATAAATAAGTAAAGTATGTACTGCATGACTTTTGTCACCAGTAGGATAGGATCACCAGTGGAAAAAAAGTATCACCTGTGAAAAAAATTTCAGGAACTCTTATTATAACAGTTAAATATATACTGCCTGTATAGGCACGTAAAGTATGCACTCCATGTATAAGTAAGTAAAATGTATTATCATTATTAATCTTCAATTTTTTGCTTATTTTCCAACCTTGAATTATGTAAAATTTTCTAGCAGAAATGGGGTTACAAATTTTCATTTTTATATATCCAAAAAGAGATTTAAAAAATGTTACAGCCATTAGCATAATACGCATGCTAAAGCATGTAAGTTAAGTATATGCTGCAGGTATAAATCAGTAAAGTATGTACTGCATGACTTTTGTCAAATCCCAAGAGTTTGATTCTACTTATCAAAACTCCTCATTAATTATTAGAATTAACAATTCCTCTTATAATCAATACGCCTCTCACCCAATCGAACCCAAAACCAGATTCCCCCAGAAAAATGTAAATCGCACTTCCAAACAACCACCTTAAGGAATTCCGCATCGGCATTCATTTTAATAAATAATCAGGAATTCCAAATGCACGCGCGGGCAAAAGTCAAAGACAAGAAAACCCAATGTAATCCTTACCGCCCTTCCTCCACAGCCACCTTGGAACGCATCTCTAAGAAACGATTTTTAGATTATCTTCCTCCGAAAGAGGTTTTCCTTCAAAATTTATGCGCAATATCGGCAGCCGCAGCAGTTGCGTACACATTCGCAGAGCAGCATCAAGACGAAAAGATAAGAAACCCCCTGAATATGCAAAGTTTAAAATTTCCTCCGCTGCCAGAACACGAACCCGCTAATCGGGCGGGATAGAGATATTGGTTGTCAGACAGGGTGATAGATGATGCTCGATCTAGCCGCGCTGCCTCCCACCCCCCTGCTTATTCGCTCGAATTTGCATGTTTCGGTGTCCCACGGCGTGCGGCGATGAAACTATAATGAATATTCAAATACCCCTGCCGCATATGCCGGGGCTAGTGGCGCGAGTCAGTGGCGTGATGATGGAGTAGGTTTTTCCGGGGTGGTTGCTGGCGGGATTAAAAGCAAAATTTAATATATCCACCGGGGTTTTCATTACGGTTTTTATTAGAGTTGATGGCGGGAAAAATGCGCGTTTGGATGAGGGGATGGTGGGTAGTATTTAGTGTATAGGGGAATTAAGATACGGTTCGTTAAGTGTGGGGACAATGTAACTCGATAAAAGGCACATTACTCCGATCTTAATTCGATTTCTGTGTTATTGTGGATTTTTTTGTTCTATAAAAATGTACAGTGGACCTTGGTTGATCTGAAATCGTAGGTTTAACAAGATTGTTGTTAACATCCGGGACAGTTATTGATACCCCAATATCTAATTTTAAAAAATGAGTTTTCATGTCAATGTTCACTTTTACCTGACCCAACTTTAAGGGGATATAAGACTCTTAAACTTCGAAAAAATGGTGGAAAACTGTCAAATTTGATACATTACATCTCTGAAACAATGCAATTCACAAACTCATTTTTTTTCTAGAAAAATATCTGTTCGTTCTCTTATAGTACACACATTTTGAAACCTTCATATTGGTATGTATTTATTTGAGAGAGTAATAAATATGGGTATAATTTTTTATAGAAAAAATGAGAGAGTCTCCTTGCGCGCATGATTACGGGTAAAATATTTGTTTAAACACAATATTTTGGCATACAAGTAATCCAAACAGTCTGTTTTAGAAACTGAACCACAATTTATTAACATTTAAATTTCGTTTCTATTTTATATACCAATTTAAAATAAAAATGTTAAAAGTTGTTAACATTTCAACTTTTCTCCCCCCCCCAAAAAAAAAAATTCTTTGGAGATGTATGTACAAAAATGTGGTTCAATTTGTAGAACACAGCAAAATACATGTTCGGTAAAAATGTTATGTAAAAATATTCAATAGTTCTTGAGATATCGTCCGCGCAATATCAAAAAAGCACATTTTGAGATATAGCGCTTTAAAAATACGGCTATATTCAATGTTTACGTTGAAGAGCTGTCACATTTTCCTTCATAACTTTCATAATTATGGGAATTTTTTAAAGCGAATTGTTTTAAATTGTTTAGAATGGACAGGGAAATATTATATATATTTTTTCATAAAATCGAAAATTTTAGAGGTTTAGTCCCCTTAAATAGAGAGTTAAAAGTAATTTAAAGAATGAAGGTATGGCAACAACTGTGTTGACAATTACTCATCCAAAGGGTGTCAATAACTCGATTTTGCACAATTATTCTCCTACAGTTATTATACATCGCAAAATATCTCCCAAAAATAATTTTTTATGGAATCCTTTGTTCAGTTTAAAGCAAAGTAATTCAAAAAAATTTACGATGAATCACAACTTGTTGACGTGAAAATGTCTTTCCGCTCGTTACAGTGATAGTCGGTCGAACTTTCTTGTGTGACAAAATGCCGTCAGATTTTAATCGCTAATAACTACGAGACTAATAATGCGAAAACAATGGTTGACCCCACAAAGGATAGATCATACCTGTAAGAGTTCGCCGCATAGTATTTGTTTTGCCTGTGTCGTCATCGTACCAGTGCAGGCGCATGCGCGTGATTGTTATGAATCAGCTTTATGTAAGGTTATAAATAAGTGTAGTGTGGAAACGCGTTTAGCTAGGAGGTTGATTCTGGTATCATTTTAAAGAACTTGAGGAGTATTACTAGGACCCAAAGTGAGACAATAAAAATATTTATCAGAATATAAGTAAAAATCGATATTAAATTGAAAATTTCAAACTCCGTGTGTTTTTGATTATAACATGCAGAGTTTTCTTTCGAATTGTACGAAACTTACAGAATGCATGACAATAAGTAAAAAAACATTGTATTAAAATTTGAATATTATGGGAAATATGAGCATTTGTAACAAAAAATGTTTTACTGCGCATACGCGAAATGCAGTTCTATATACTGTCAACAGTTGGCACCATCAAAAGCTACTCTAAATAAAACATCAGACCCTTGACACAGACCCTTGCTGCATGCGATAAACTTGTGATTTATCTAGCCTGTGACCATTATACTACTCTGTGTAAATATTGTATTAAAGAGATTGATAATTAAATTGCATATTAATATGAAATACATGTTTTATGATTTTATCCCGACGTTTTCACAAAAAATCTACGGCGCGGACACGAGCTTATGTTTTTTAAAACTATTTTTACTATTTTTTCATGAATTAATTGTATAAATATTACCTTAAGAGTGTCAATAAATGTCTTGTTTACACCAGGTAATTAAAAAAATTTTGTTAGCCATTGTATTTCGTATTAACACGATGTTAAAACATTGTCTAATAGCTGATGCCCGCGAGTCCTTCCTCATAGTAATACATTATTTGTACCTTGTTGTTTGGTATAGAAGTTGTAATATCTTAGAAATGAAAACTGTGCTTTTAAAATATGACAAGACATTTATTTACAGACACAAGACGATACAAATTAACATTTAACAGGAAAAACAAATTTAGAATAATAAAATATTTCATGAGTTATCAAAATTAAATTAACCCAAAATCTAATTCAGTCCGTTACATAAAATCACAATTGCCGACATAATAAAATTTAAAATATTGCATCCAGCCTAATTTAGACAGTTCGCCACCATTGTCACGGCTCCGGCAGAGACACTTCAGAAGACCATTCTCGGCGAAAAACGCGCAAGTGTCTTTACTTCGTTTCCTTTGGAAGGCAGATTAGTTTCAGCGAAATAGTTCAGTATTCTGTCTCGGCTCCAGTGGGTTGGGCTAGTGCGGCATATAACGGGCAGGACGGTACAAAGTACTTTCAAGTCTTTTCATATATTTTCTTCATAATACAAATATATGCAAAGACAGCACACCTATTTATAAATAATTTACAAAAGATTTATCAAATTACGTTTCAAAGTATCGACAGGAATAACTTTCAAAACGCAACTCGCCATCTTCAGTTCTCAGTTAATAATCTTTCTTTTTTCATATCGGTGAAGAAGCTCTTCCGCGCATGATCCAAAAAAGTTGCAGGCGATAACAATAGAAGCATTGTTAAGAATTGTGTTTGAAAACATTTTCAAAAATTAATTAAAATTAAACCGAATATTTCATGAAAATGAAATTGGTATCATTGAAAATCTAATTTTTGGTGTTTTTAAAACGATGTAAAAATGTTTTTTGTGCAATAATATGCTCCGAAGTTATTGAGGAAAAACATCAAAATTTAAGACAATTTTTAATTAATTAAAATTCTAATTAGAATTTCGAAAAATTCTTTCTTAGTGAGTAACCCAAAAGCAACCACTTTCCAAATTTCAAGTTTCTTGTCCAAGTAAATTGAGAGACTCAGTGACGAGTCAGTGAGTGACTTTCTCTTATATATATATGTAATAATCTCACTTAATTTTACTTTAAATTCTAATATTATAAATTTTAAAATCTTAGTACTATATTAATGTATTCCAAAGTCGCTTTTCTTAAACTCCAGTTTCGTTTTATTTCCCGCGCTGGAGGTATATTAAATCTCGCGTTTTGGCATATTTATTACTAAATATTCTAATTACTTCCACGCGCCTACACAAATCACGAAATCAGCGACTTATTGCTTCCATACTTTTCCCTAAAACACTTACGTAATTTACTAAGAATAGCTATTATTCCCTTCACTTTGATCACGTGTCTATATGTTAAATCCCTACCTGAGAAAATACAGGGATCTTCTGTTCTCTTTTCACTTGAAAACTTAAACTAAGATGCACGTATGTCCGCCACTCTCCAAAAAATGACTTAAATATTTGGATAATAAAAAAAAATTAAAATATAACTCTGCTTTTTACTGACTACAACCACGAAAACATTTTATATATATAGATAATTCCAATTTATTTTGGACAAAACTAGGAATTGTAATTTTTAATAATGTTTCTGAATTGTTTTTGTTAGTTAAAAAAGTCCTTAATTTTTGTCCCCAGTTATCATAAGTGAATTATTTTTAAAGCCAGTAATTCACTCTAAGACCTTACTGCTGAAGGTATTCAATAAAAAACGTAATAATAATTGCTCGCTTTATTTAAAAAAACTTCGAATTCATCATGTGTGAATTATATACTATTTATTTTGAAATTTTATTGCTCAGTTGTTGTAATTCAAGAACTATATGCTAGTTGTTTATTAAATTGCCTACTTCTTTATTGAATTTACCTTCTTCAATACCAAAAAATTTGTAATTATTATTATTTAATTCATTCATTAAAATTACTAACTGTTTATTTGTTATTAATACGTTATTTATTAAAATTGTTCGATATTAAAAATAAATTTTTATTACGACTTTGAACTTAAAAATTGTCGTTTCCTCTTGCGGCATTCAATTTTGGACTAAGTATTTATTAATTTCAATTTTCGGATAAATCAAATTTTTATTCAGTTCTCGTCGTTCTAAAATTAGCCAAGTTCTATGTACCATAGAACATTCACATGTTTTAGGAACTCCAATCGACTAATCAATGAAGTCAATTCATCGTTAGGTGACACTTTACTTTTACTGCACGTTTTGCAGAATAAAAATGGTAGTCAAATCACAGCCCAGTGTAGAACAACTTGCAGTTGGATTTTAGATGACATGCACAGTATCGTATCATATGATTTGATTTGACGTAGTTTACTGGCGCAAAAACCGTTGTTGATTATGCTGCGCCAAACATATGGTAAAAGATCAAGTATTAGTTAAAGAGATTGTTAAAAAACTGTCACACGTCATGAATTGTAAAATTGTAAAAACAAGGTTTCGGGAGGAAACAACTTTAAAACACTGTATAAAAATTCAGAAAAAATAGTAAAATACAATCATTTTTATAAAAGAAAAATGTTGTGGGTGAGGAACCACATGAAGAATGTCTCTAAGAGTGATGCAGGATGAATGAAAGCAGCGGGTGCGTTGATGATTAAATTGTGGGCATTCGATGAGAATACGTAGAACAGCATTGGCATACTGTACAAAAAGAGGTGGGTTCCCCCAATAACAAATGCTTATACGTGAATCTGGCACGGCTAATTCTTAATCGAGTGAGGACAGTGTCGAGTTTTCTGTTGGGCAAACTAGACCAGCATGTAATTAGATGTTTGATAGAGTGAAGCTTATTTGTTTCTTTAAGGTTCCATTGTGCCAATTTGGGCGAAGTTTGATTTTGACATATTTTTTGATATCGTTGAGAGGAACAAGAGAGTTTAGACCATTGGTAGCGGATTTCGCTAAATTGTCTGCATGTTCATTGCCAGATATGCCTTCGTGAGAGGGAACCCATCAAAAGCATATGATTGGGATTCACAGGAATTGAGAGCATTCATGATTTTAGTTGAGTTTTGCAGCAAAATTATTGCTTTTTTGGGTCAAAACTCGTAATTTTGATAAGTGGGCAAATGGCGAGGACGATATTGAAGAAGGGCAAGCCTTCTCCGAATTTCCACACCATATCAGCTGCAGGACCTTCGACACCCACGCAAATTTAACATACATAACTTGTAATAACATAACTTTAGCATATCAGCTGCAGGACCTTCGACACCCATGCAAATTTAACAATAACTTTTAATAACATAACTTTAATTGAATTGGGTTTCGAATCTTGAGTCCTCCGGTCTCGCATCTAAGAACTTACCACCAAGACCAGGGCCGGTTTTACTATTAGGTGATTTCTAGGGGATCGCTTAATGGTGCCACAACAATGGGAAGCTTATTCATCAACAATGGAAAGATTATCGATTGTCATGTGTTTGCTGGATTTCCACCCCATCATAATAATTAATGAATTGCAAAAATCGTCCGGCGTGTGTATGGTGGAAACAGTCCTGCCAGCAGGATAACGGAGAATGAAGCTTCATTCTCGAATATTCCGGAAAACGCGAAGCGCAGGTAACAGTGAAAAAAGCACTTGCACAAATTAGCAGTATAAACAGACAGCAATCACAAACAATAACAGTAATAGCACTCTCTACACCTCTCGGCGTCTAACAGCTTACTACTCGCACAGAGGATAAAACTCGAAAGAGAGATTCCAAAGACGTTCGCGCTCGAAAGGCGATCCCAGTCCATAAACACATACACTATTACTGTGATCCGAGTACGGTCCTTTTATTATCTCCCAGACAGGCCGCGACGTCACATGGAATCATCTGGATAAATCCAGATCTCGGTCCCTAATAGAGATATCAAGAAAATTAAAGCATTTTTGAGGTCCCACATTCGTCAGCAAATTTGTCGCCAAGGTCAGGGGTCCAGGCTTGGCTGTTGCCGGTCATTCCATACCTAACGCCTGTATAACTCTCTTCCCAATCATTAGACTAGCATTGCTGGGAAGCGACTTTCATGTTCGTAACAATATAAATTTATTTTTAATGAATCATACTTACTTAAAGTGCAAGTTAATAATGCTGATGATTTTTCCTTTGTTTTGCACTTTTAAAATGTTTCCCAAATTTGCAAATGTATGCGTGGAAAGGAATTTGAATCCATGGAAAATAAACACGTATTTATTAAAAACGGTAAGATGTGCCAACTGGGCATGCGCAAAGACATGATTGACACAAATATTCTGACATTGCATAAATGAAAATGAAAGCAGAGGAAGAGAGTTAAAAACAAGCGAGCCAAACGGCAGGTCCAATCAGCAACTGAATTTGAATAAATTGCTATTGGTCACCAACGTTTTCATCCAACAAAAAAAACCCGATATATATAGATATATGTATATATATATATATATATATATATATATATATTCTATTATTTTATGTTTGACTATTGTGATGTATTTCAGCATATTATGAAGAATCGTGGAGCCTTCTTTATCAAAAATAATATATTTATTGGACGTCTACCACAGAACAAACACATACACTTACATCACTGATTGACATCGAATTCCATCTTCAATTTATTATTCTTTTCCGTTTCTAGGCAACGTTAGCAAATAGACAAATATATCTTTGCCACACTATTTTTATAACCTTTAGAAAAGAATTATGCCAAACGATATTTTTTAATTAATTTCTTTTTCTGCCAAACGATATTTTAAAATTAATTTCTTTTATGACCAAACGATTTTTTTTATCTAATTAATTTCTTTCTTTAAATATTTTAATAATTCTGCAAATATATATTTTTATTCGATACGAATATTACACTATGCATGCGAATATGTAAAAACAGTCAAACCCCGGTTAACCGAACTTGGGTTAACCGAAACCCGAGTAATCCGAAATCCCTCTGAAATCGGATATCCAAAAAACAGGTACTGCACGGAAATAAGCGCGAAGGTGACACATTTTTTTAAAGATCTCCCGACTTTTTTCTTTTTAAGCCTACCTAAAGAGGTCAGTGATTAATTTTAGAATGCTATAATTAAAATCAATGGGTATTAACAATATTAATTACGATATTGTGTAGCGCCGGAACTCGCCGGTGCGAATATTGCTCCCGACGGAGGGTTAACTTCAATAAAGAACATAAGTTTAGCCTACAAAAAGAGTTTTGAATTCGTTTTACTCACAAAAAATTTTAGAATTACATACTGTAATTAGGTACAAAATAGTAATAGATATTCATGGCTTCACTGAAAAAATATTATCCGAAATCGGCTACTCCCCCCACCTTTAGTTTGGTTAACCGGATTTTACTGTATTGGTAACGGACGAATGAATTTTCCTTAGCTTAAGGCTCGGGTTCTTTTGCACCGGTTTTGACCACATCCCCATGGCTATGATATTTGGAAAGACTATCTACACTATTAAAATTCGACGCGTACGTATGTATGTGAGGCTATCTTGTCTCGAACCGCTGAACGGAGAAGCTCGCGGAAAGTACCAAAAGATGGGGAATAGTAGAAGGAATCCATTTCGGCCATTTAAATTCCGAAATTACAATTAGTGAAAAAGATATTAATTAAAAACTAATTAACAACAATACTTTTCATTGTTGCAGCGCAATTCAAACAGTTTTCATTGTTTAAACCAATATTTAATTGAGTGTTTCTGTTTCATTGTTGAAAGCAGCAACGGTGCACTATGGATCCCTGAACAATGCAATATGGATGATGTTGTGTGCGAGTTTCGGTAATTGATGCAAAGAATCAGGAAAAATTAAATCTCACAAATATGGTTTTTCCGTGAGGTTTTAATTTGAGATTTCATGTATGCACTGCATATTCGAATGACGCATTATTCGAGATAACCCGTGCAACGCCGGTCCGAGTAGCTAGTTTAATAATAAATGTTGTATTGTGAAACTGAAAGAGATTTTAAGGATTTCCAGCTACATCTGCAGTGAGCTTCCTGACTGAAAGAGATATGTCAAAAAATATAGCTTTGCTTCTTTAAACGTTTGAATGAATTTCATTTCTTTTTAAGATATAAAATTTTAAAGTTTTTTTTAAATTGTCATATATTCTGTAACGTGTTTTATATTTTTTGAGTTTTTATTTTTATTTGACATTTCATTTATGACGTTGTTACAAGAATTGGTAATTTATTCTTTGCTTTTTGAGCTTGTTCAGAACTTTTGTATTTTTTGTTGTAGCTTTTTGGCATTCTGTGTTATTCAGTTTTCTTGTTATTTAATTACAAAAAAATACAAAAAAACATAAGAATTAAACAATAGTGATAACAATATACCTTTTGCGCGCCAACGCAGCAGCATCCAGTTGTTGCATTATCAATATTGTCTGAATTTAACTATCCAATTAAGATACAATCAAACAACAAAAATCGTGCTTTAATTAAAATTAAAACACATTAAGATAAAATAAATAAAATGGAAAAAGTGGAAGAGAACTCGAATGGCGAACTTTTTCAAAGTGCCACTCGCCATCGGATTCTAATATGGATAAATTTTTCTGTCAAGGGAATGGCTAAATAGTCAAATAATATTTCCTCTGTGGCCTGAATTTATCCAATAATTGAAATGAAGGAAAAAACCTATCTTAAATAAGAAAAGCTTTGATCCGAGCTCAAGATATGTGCAAGTAACTTTTTATCCGTGGACACCCCCTGCTCGAAGCATTCCATAGTGCCCCTTGTCAGTTTCCTTGTAATGTTTAATATTTATTTGTATTGTAGTTGTTTTTTTAACTCGAAGACTCCGTCGTCCTAATCAAAGCCTTACACCCTCTGGGTAGGCTGTGTCGGTGTGGTCAAATAAATATATAAATAGACCATTCACATGTTTTAGGATCTCTAATTTAGTAACCAATGGATTCAATTCATACTGTTACAAAGATGTAATGTCGCTTTCCTGCCTCGCTAGTCTTATAGCTGGGGCAGGAGTTTTACAAGGGTAAGCATGGAGTAACGGGCAGCGGCCATTCTGTGACCCTTGATCTTGGCGACAAACTTGGCGACTTTGGCGACAAATCGAAGATACGGGAAAATGCTATTACTTTCTCGATATTTCTATTAGGGGACCGAGATACAGGTTTTTCCTGAAAATCCGTAATTCTATATGGCATCACGTCCTATCGGGCAGAGTATAGAAAGACCGCGGTTGGATCATAGGGAGTTGTTGATCGACTGGAACGACTTTGGAGTTTCGTCTGCGGGGCGAGCTAGAAAGCCGGTGAGCTGAGCGCTATTGAAAGTGCCGTTATTGTTGTTATTAGTGATTTGCTGACTGTTTGCGCTGCTAAATCTGAAATTGCTGAACTGTTATCACCTGTGAATTGTTGTCTATTTGCGTTGCAAATCTGTGCAAGATCTATTGTTCCTGTTACCTGCGCCTGCATATTTGTGAATAAACCTTAATTGTCTATTATCCTGCGTGTTGGACTGTTTACCATACACCCACAGAACGATTTTTGTTGCAATATTTACAGGGGGAGCCTCGGAGGAATGTCAGCAGCGCCTCGGTTTTGAGACCGAGTGACGTTCCCAGACTTGATTCCCGCCATGTGCGCTAACCTAGTGCAGGTTAAATCTGTCCATGTCAAATGCCCTACCGTAGGGGGTGGTGTGGAAGCGTAAAGAAGAAGTTGTCGGGAGAAAATATTTCAAAAGAAAATGACACCGCGAAAGGTTTTATTTATTCATTTTTTTCGCCTGGAAAATGCCAATGGATGGTTTAGAAACCTTGCTGTAAAAATACCATTAATTTCCATTCCTTTTTACAAATTAAACATACAATAACTAATTCTCCGTTACAATTGCGTGCTTGTCTTTTTTTATATGTATATTTGCTCTCTTTTTTCTCCTTGTTTTCATAACTTCATATTCCCAGTTTACATTTCATTATTGTATGTTTTTATCGTGTGTCCTGTATATGTTTGTCGTTTATGTGTTCGTTGGCACTGTTACAAACCATTATGTATTTTTTTTAGTGATCCTTAATAAAGATGAGGTCTCATGCCCATCCAACCGTGCAGTGGCCGTAATCGTTACAGGCAATGAGACGGTGTTCTAGTTCTAGTTAAAATATCATAATAAGGCATTCTTAATAGTTTATCTACTGTAAAATTTTATTTAACATGCAAGTGCAACCAGTGGCGAATCCAGTATTCAGGTCTGAGGAGTGGGGGAGGGGGGGGGCTGAGGTCATAACAATTTTGTATCGTAGTGAGGAATGTCAAACCTCATGGCTTATGTAAACCAAAACACTTTAACTTTACAGACTTTCCTCACTTGACAATAAGAATATGATTCTTGCGGTGTTCTTTCTGATACAATACTTTCGATAATTTAATAAAAAATACAATGAAATAAAACTAGCCAAAAAATGTCTTCGACCACGTCAACGCTACAAGTACAAGTGGAAAGACTAGAAAAGTAGGAAAATGTTCGAGCCTGTCAAGCCAGAAAACAATGCTGTCACGATTTTATTATTATTTTTTAATGAAAATTAAGAACAAACAGTTATAGTGATTTTTAAATAAAATCAAGAATTTTGGTTTAGCTCTGGGGGTTGCAGCCCGATAGTCCCCCCTCTATATTCGCCACTGAGTGCAACAGTTCTTAAGCTTTCCCCTGTCCGGAACTTCTTTTTCCAAGTAGAAAAAAATTTCTGGCCTATTTTTACAATGAAAATTCTATTAAAATGGCAAAACAGAATCATAGCAGATAAATTTTAAAAATAAAGATTAATTAATGGTAAATAAAAACAATGTCACTTGAAAATTGTCATAGCCAAAAATTTTACGGAAACCATATGGATTTTTTAGCCATCCGTTAGGCTTGGTCGATATCTCATATCGTTTGGATATACTTTGAATTTTTCCTCAAAGTCATTGGCTGCCGTAGCCTAATGGCAAAGTCTCGGTCTCGGTTTCGGTGCCGGAGCGATCCAGGTTCGAAACTCGGTTTCGATGAAGATATGTCGTGTATCCCTACCTTTTTGACTTTATGTAATACGTAGGGAGGCAAACGTCATCCTGCTGGTGTGGTGCGGAAGTTTGGAGAGGAAGGTGGCAGCTCAAGCGTCGTCGTCGCCATCTGACTGCGGCTCAGTATTACGAGGTCCGTCCCAAAAATACCCCTCGTGTTGCTTCAAAAAGGGGCGTTAACAAAACTAAACCTTGAAATCAGTTGACAATGAATTCGCACCCTTGTAGCTATCTTCATAGAGAAGTGGGAATTAACGAAGTTTCGGATTCAGTCGCCAAAGGTAGGAAACCACGATTCCGATATATCAGATCGTTACAAGTTAGTTTACATATTTTGATTTACAAAATATGCAAGTTTTATTTACATATTTCAAGTTGTATGCCGTTGTTTAATTGTTTAATACAAATTGGATTCAACATGATGAGTGAATTTCCTTTCGCAACTGTGAATGACTTTCTAAAATAGACACACTTAAATGCTAGAACTTTTCTTTTCTAGTCTCAAGATGCCCTCTAAAATGTCCTTACGATGAGAACGATTTGCCAGAAATGGGTGGGATTGTGGTAGTAAAACGGTATGTAGCACTAAAAATAAAATAATATGTAAGCACGTAAATAAATGAATTATATTAAGATTAGATACCTATATATTTTAATCTTTAACTGCAAAATTAAAGATTTTCAATTTTTATCAAAAAACAAACCTTTGTGAAACTGACGGAGGGCTTTTCTTATTGGGTTCACAGAAGAGTGAAAAAAATATAGTATGCATCCAAGAAAATCACTGCACCTTCTTGACAGATTTAGTCCAAAATTAATCCAAATCTTTAATTTTGATGTGCGTACAACATGCCAAATTCATTCATGTAATTCGTTGCGTTTTTAGACATAAAGTTCACGTACATACTGTTACGGGGCTGTAAAAGTGTTTCCCTGACTTGCTAATCTTATTGCAGAAAAGAGAGTTTTGCTGAAAGCCAAGCCAATGAACCCCGACCTTGGTGACAAATTTGGCGACAAAACGAAGCTTCCAGAAAATGCCGAAATTATGATCCTATCTCTACTAGGAACGGAAATAGGATGAAACTTCGAGAGATTTCTATGTGACGTCACATCCTGTCGGAAAAAGCATAAATACCGCGTTATACGATCAATCAGACATCTTTGGAGCTTTTACTGTAATGCAAATGGTAAACTGATAGACATTGAGAGCTATTGAAAGTGCTGTTACTGAGATTCATTAGTGATCTGCTGTCTATTTGTGTTATTAGTTAGTAAAATAGCTGATTAGTTTTGTTACCTGTGCTACTTTTTTGTTTCCTGAAATATTCGTGGAATAAAGAGTCGTTACTTTTTTACTATTCTGCTTGTTGGACTACATTCACGTACACCCACAGGACGGTTTTCGTAACAATACGGATAGACAATACACTACTCCATGCTCCTCTGACTATAATACTGAAGATTATCAGAATAATGCAAAGGACGTGCATTGGAAGAGATAAAAGAAACCCAGCACAGATTACGGAGGTGCCCCATTGGACGTTACATCAAGTTAGTACAGGCTTACTGTACTACAGGCAGAGTTGAAAACACTGGGTAGCATTTGTTTCCTGTTTCTATACATTTTTATATAACTTGAAATTTGTAATCAATAAATTTTGAACGGTTGTGCGCTCTCGATAATAATACACTGTTTTAATATTTCCAAAACCTTATTATCAGTTTATCGATTAATTTAATAACATTTTGATTCCGTATCGTGGCACCACCTGGTGGTGAATTTGAGAATAATTATTATTAAGATTAAGGAAAATTATGGAATTGTAACTGAAAGACTAAAAAGTAAAGTACTTCCTCTTTAGAACACTAATAAAAGTGTGTTCTTAAAAACGGTTTTTATTAAATTTATTTCATATTTGATTGGGTATTTCACTTGGATAAATTCGGCAACAAAACTTAAAGAAAGCCATATAGTCGCTTAAAAATTTCCTGAAATTACCCCACCTCCCTCCAAACCTCCCACCTCCCCAAAAGACTAATACTACTAATAACACTGGGCAACAACCATTTTGTTGCCCGTATGATTTTAGCTAATTCTTATGTACTTTCACGCTCTGAATTCAGAAAACCAATCAGAATTTGTCAATCACCCTCCAATTTTATGCAACATGAACTCGCACCAAAACCTCTGTCCACTCCTTTCTTTTGTTTGAATCAATGTCGTAGCTAGGATATTTTTTTGTTGCCTTTGAGATTTTGATTGATAATGGTGTTTTTATGGTCACTGAACCCGAATATAATCTCGAAAAACCTCTATAACATACTGTTTTTCAGCAATACTACTCGTAATTGCTTACATGTACATAGAAAATGTCATTGAAATATGTCGGAACTTGTGTCAAAAATACTTTCCGAAAAAATTAATTGCCAGCCAAGAAGATAATGTTTGGGTTTGAAATGCTCTTACAAATATAATTTTCATAAAGAAAAGGCTGCATGTCAAATATTATAACAGGTGTTCTTGGATCGAGAATCCTGCAATGCAAATACAATTCAATGCATGAGCCACTTTGTAAGGACAGATGTTTCTATTTCGCAGCAAGTAGAAGCTTTTGCCTAGATGGTGATGTGATATTTTGTAATGATGTTGACTCGTTGTTTACGGCTCTAAGACTACAACATAACCCTCAAGAATGTCGTTTCTTTATAGACTCTTCAAAGGTCAGCTTAAAAGCAGTATTGTTACACAATGGTAACAAGCACCCTTCGATTCCTGTAGGATATGCTGTTTGTATGAAAGAAACATACGAAACCTTGAAGCATATGTAGTCCAGTATTGAGTACAGCAAGCATTATTGGCATATCTGCTTCGACTTGAAAGTGATTGCAGTCTTAGTTGGATTGCAAGCAGGCTACACCAAGTTTTGTTGCTTTCTGTTCTAGTGGAACAGCAGGGACAGAAAAAAGCACTACATCAAGAAGATGTGGCCCAAGCGACAGTTCCTCATACCGGGTGTGAAGAATGAAGAGAACGAACCATTAGTTGCCTCAGAAAAAAATTCTCTTGCCTCCATTGCACATCAAATTAGGTTTGACGAAGAATTTTGTTAAAGCGATGGACTGTGGAGGAAGTGGATTTCAGTACTTACGTCTGAAGTTTCCAAAAGTAAGTGAAGCAAAAATTAAGAATAATTATTTTAAATTAGTCTTATTTGTTGGACCTCAAATTAGACAACTAATGAAGGATCCGGTGTTTGAGAGTAAACTGACTAAAAAGGAAGCCGCAGCATGGACATCTTTTAAGGAGTTAGCAAAAAACTTCCTCGGAAATCACAAAGCGGAAAACTAAGGCAAGTCGTCAATAACTTGCTTAAAGGCCTACAAAACCATGGGATGCAACATGTCGTTGAAAATCCATTTCTTGCACCCCCGCTTAGAATTCTTCCCTGAAAACCTTGGATCAGTAAGTGACGAGCATGGTGAACGGTTCCATCAGGATATCTCGAATATGGGAGCTCGTTACCAAGGGAAATGGAATCCCAAAATGTTAGCCGACTATTGTTGGATATTGAAAAGGGATATTCCTGAAGTCAAGCACAGTCGACAGGCCAAATACACAAGAAAGTGAAGGTTTGTAACATTTTAATATGCCTGTGTAAATATTGAAAGCTGAATGTGATTTCCTAATGTATATAATAAGAGTTACTACGTTGCTCAAAAACTATGGGTGACTGAAAAAAACGGTTAACAGATTTTAAATCAGGGCACAAAAATACATAGGTGTAACCTTTTCTTTCTCAAGCAGCATGAAAAAAAATTTTGCTGCCCAGTGTAATAAAATAATTACGCTAATAAATTAATGATATTATAAAAAGAAAACCAAAAGTACTTTAAGGGAACACTACAAAAATGCGCATTCACTAAATACAAAAAGACAGGCCTTGTGAAAGGTGATATTAAACACGATTACAATAACAGAAAGCCAAAAAGACGCAATTCCAAAAAGGCGTTTGGGAGTGTTGGGAAAGGAGAGTTGCATGTGAGAATGGAAGGTTGAATGAATGAAGTGAATGGAGACGAATAAATGAGACATCTAATTGGACTTAATAATAACTTCCCTTTCAGCACTAATATTAATCTTCATTCCAGGTGATATTAATTAACTAGGTTCAACTCAACTTTTTAGCCAGGGGTATAGGTGCCAAGTATTATGTTTCGGAGATTGTGAACCGTCGAGTTCGTGTGCTCCGTTAAAAGAAATCATCGCTGGTGTGTGGAAAAGAGAATGTGGGACACATAAAACTTGGAAATTCATCAAAATCTCGAATCATGCCTGAAGGCCCAAAAGGAAAGCTTCATCTTTGTGTACTAAGTGTACAGTACTAAGAGAAAATATGCCGAAAGGTGGGGTAATTTGGTACCGATTTTACGACATAAAAAATTAATTATGAGTTTTAACGTTTTCACTAGGTATAAATTTCCTCTTTTATACTATTGTAATAAATCGAAATGTTCAGTGGACTTTGCACTTCAAACTGATATATAAAACTTCTCGAAACTAATATAGTGATAATTATGTGAAAAAATAATTTATAAATATTTTGACACAGGTATTCAGCACCCCAGCTTGTCGGAGAAGTGTCCACTCTCTCTTCATTAAATAGAAAGGTTATTTTCGTATCTGAGAAGAGTATCTTTTATCTATAACATCTATACCCAGAGATTTCGGTAACGCAGGCGGAGTTTAAATTATTCCCGTGTCTTTTGTCTGTGTCAGTATCGGACGCGCAGATCACAATTTCAGTTTCGGCGTCAAACAACTCAGCCAGGTTTTTTTCGGGGGGAGGGATTAAATGATTCCCACGATATTTCTTAGCCTTATGTAGAACCAATAAAAAGGCGTTTGGAATTACTGTAATAGCGCTACAGTGAGGCTTCCATTCAATAAAATTGTGGATAAATAAGATCTTTCCTTTTTAATTCGAGAATATAACATATAGAACATTTATTCTTATCAAGATAGTCATGTTAAATTTTAACGCATTTATATTATTATAAAAGAAAATTAATATAATTTCATTTTCCTTATTTCAATTTCAGTAAATTTATTTTTTATCGTTTGGTTAGTATTATTTCTCAGTGAAGAAGAAAAGCAAGGTTATTATTGTATGAATCATTCTTCCAGCCATAAAAAGTGATTTATTATACTTACACTAAGCAAGCAAAAACTTCTGCAAAAAGATAAAAATGACTGTGTTTATAATATTTACAGTCGGAATATTCCGCATGATACGGAGCATGATTTTCCATTTTGAAATCTGCTGTTGTAATAACTTAGCATTTCATTTTAATAAAAAGTTGCAGACAACTGCAACTTATTATTTCTTCTCTGTTTAAGTTTTCTTGCACTTGAGAATATATGAAATAAATTTAACTTTGATGACTTAATTTGAAATTGATAATTTAGAATTTCATAATCTTATAAAAAACTTCTGATCTGCGCAGTAGGCCCGGGCATTGGTTGAACGACCTGAGAGACGATACTAATTGGTTTTAAAAATACTGATTGACCTTCGAAATGGAAACATTACTTTCATCGTAAATTCTAAAGTTCTTATCAACTGCAGAGTTCGAATTAGACGAATCTGTTTACTTTCTTCTTTCTTTTACTTTCGGCCAGCGAGTGGCAAGGCCACGGCTTCGGAGCTAGAGGGTTCTAAGTTCAAAACCCGATTCCACTGAAGATCCGCAGTGTATGGGGATTGATGCACACTAAATCATTCTTAGGAGGATCAAAAGTCCTCCCACTGGTGTGATGTGGAAATTTGGAGAACAGGTGGCTGCTCAGGTGTCGTCCTCGTCGTCTGACCTTGGTTCAAAATTACGAGGTCCGACCCCAGTTAGCCCTCGTGTTGCTTCAAAACGGACGTTAATGTAACTAAACTGAAACTTAAAGCTTTTATATTAATAATACAAAAAAACCATTATTAATAAAATAATATTTTTTAATTGCATTCTTGCTTTTATAGTATTCTTTTTTAAGCCTTAGAGTTTAGTTTCAAGTATATCCTGAGCCCTATTTTATTTTTAAAGCCTCCGAGATTGGATGCCATTCTGTCCTTTTCTTCTCTTTTTCTTTTCTAATTAGTCTTTAGATGTCATTAGTTGAACTTCCTGAAGAATACAAAGTATATTAACTTAGTAATTTGGGTAACTGGGCACTGTATGGGGTAACCCAGTTTCCCCAAATCAGTTTTGGAAACGGGGCAAATGGGTACCCCTTTATAACTTTTTATACTAAACAAAACGAATGAAAATAAATACAAAGGAAATGTACTTAATGCAATCTTTAAAGCGACCAAGTTGTTTTTATTGTAATTATAAAATTACATTCACCAGAATAGCTTGATTTCAATACGTCTCAACTTGTAAGCAGCGAAATATTTCTCCCTTTTATGAATAGCCTCTGTTCTCCACTGCTCTAGTGCGATTGGTGATCTGACCGTTGTTTCAGAGGGAAGACATATAGAGTGTTGCCATGTTTTAACCCGTGTTTTATTGCAGCCATATTTTAAAAAAATATAAAAGGTGTTCCCAGATGCCCCGTGTATCCAGTTACCCTGCCTTAAAAATAAACAGAAGAAAATTATAACTCTGACTTTCTCATTTACTCACACAAGAAGGCGTGTTTTCAGTTTAGTTTCGGGCCATAGTGAAGGACAATTTTGGCCTTCCTTTCCACCAATTGGGTCCAAAATATGTGACAGATCTAAAATTCTGGTGTCAAGGCCACATAACGAATTCATTTATCTTGCTTTCCACGTCTTAATTTATTGCTTTTGTATGCACACGGACAGATAAATAAACGGAAAGTATTCTCTTTGATGGATTTAATCCAAAATGCATGCTGATCAACTATTCTATTCGGTGTAAAAAAGACCATATACTAAAATTAACCCACCTATAGCTTGATGCGATTGCGATTTATAGCGTTTACATAGACACGGATAAATTATAGAAAAATAGACCGTTGTTAGATTTGATCCAAACTTCGACAGAGATGTCTACTTCGTAATGTATTTGAGTTAATGTGTTGACATGCAATCAGACAGATAGAAGCCAGTCTTCCCGTAGACAGACCTCGACTAAAATTCTATAGAAATCTACATTTATGAAATTGAAAACTTCATACCAAATTTCATCCTTTTAGCTTATCCCATTTTAGAGCTATAATGTTCCTAGATAGACAGATATAATTCGAAAAATAGTTTTTTTCGGAGGGGAGGTCTGAGATGTGGAGATTCATCAAACTCACTTGGTAGAATTTTTTTTGACGATTATCCTTATCTGATTTTGACCTTATCTTTGCTGACTTCATATACGTGAAAGCAAAAAAGAAACAAATAAATAAATAAATAAAAGATATAAATAAATAAAGAAAAATAAAAAAAATCAGCGTCGAGAAGTTTGAACAAGGTAAGAAGCGCACTTTTATTCATTGCTCCGTCTGAGAGTAACACTACTCACCTTTCCCTCCACCAACAAGATGTCTTGGTCCAAACCCAAGATTCTACTCGTCAACCCCCACTTACACCACTCTTCAACCCACTCGGCAAAAACGGCGAGCGACTGCTTATCGGTACATCTCGGAAGAAATTTTAAATTAAATTTTGCCTCGAACAGCATTTCTTCTTTGTTGATGGAAGACTCAGGAATGCAGCGGGCGGCTTTTCTTTATCTTCACTCCCTCCCTCCCCCCACGCACGCGAGAGATGTATAAATGTTTGCTGCCGAAACCTGTGCAACGCCGACCAAACGCAGCAGCAAAGGAAAGTAATTATTCCGAAAAGCTCGCAGAGCAGCACAAGATGGGAGCTAATTTTTAAGCCATGTCCTCCCAAAGAAAACATGCTTCGCCGAAAACGCGCCCACATCGTTCTATGATGGGTTTTTAAGAGATTCGGCAATCGTCGGCTGAGGAGATCTTATTGGAAGATCCTTTTCCGAGAAGATTCCAGGTTGAGGATTCGGTTTCTTTATGTATATGCGGTGTAATGGGTTTTATTTATTTATTGGTGGAATATTTTAGTCGCGTCTTTTTTCCCAGGAGAAAGTCTGCAATTGGTTGTAACATAGAAATAATATGCTGGGAAAATTGTCTGCAACAAAGCATAAATGTACCACACTGAATACACAGGAACATTTAAAATAACAAAGCTACATCGAGCGAAATAGCTGTTGCAAACAGCTAGTAGCAAAAAAAGTAATTTAGCTCTTTGTATTTGGGCCTTAGGATACCATGTTTCACAAAATTACACCCACATCTGTGACACAAAGATTCCCTGTTCCCCACTCACAAGCTTTACAGAATCGCAAATGGCTATGTACACAGAAGTTTAATGGTTGTTTCTAACGATTGCAATATTTGATCACAATGATTAACCCACATAAGATGGGTTTTTTAAGAAATTTGGGAATAGTCGGCTGAGGATACCTTATTGGAAAATTCTTTTTCCGAGAGGATTCCAGGTTGAGGATTCGGTATCTTTATGTATATGCGGCGGGTTTTAGTTATTTATTGGTGGAATATTTTAATCACGCCGTTTTCCTGGAGAAAGTCTACAATTGGTTATAACATAGAAATATTATACTGGGAAAATTGGCTGCAACAAAGCATAAATTTGCCACACTGAATGCAAGGATATATTAAAAATGATAGAGCTTTCTATATCGAAAGAAATAACCGTTCCAAACATTTAGCAGCAAAAAAGTAATTTAGCTCTTTGTATTTGGGGCTTAGGATATCATGTTTCGCAGAAACACTCCCACATGTTTGACACAATGTTTCACGAATACCCCCACCCCAATTTTCTAATAGAAGTGAAATTGGGGAAGAGCGTTCCGAAATTAATCGTTTTTATTAAATCCGTGGATTAAAAAAAATAATTTAATCCGAAATTTTTATCTCCGTGATTCATTGGGCATATAGATAAACTGGGTACAATGAATCAGGAAAAATTATAGAATATATTAAACTGTCAAAGATTCACCGAGAAAAGTAATTATTCTGAGGAAATAGCAAAATAAATGAAAGAAAATAATAAAAATAAAAATGAAAAAAGGTTTTTAAAACACGATTTCATTAGGATACTGAAAAGTACAAAATATTTATATATATTTTTTAAAAATATGGAGATCAAAATAAAATCATGATAGGACCTTTGAAATAGTCTAAATTAATTGGAATGTTAATCGCACGCATAATGTATTTTTAATATTTAATAGATGTTAAGGAATTATCTGTCTCATAATATTGTAACAAAAATCGTTCTATGTGTGTATGGTGTAAAGAGTCAATGGAGAATTAAGGTTTATTCACAAATATGCAGGAAAGCATGTAGCACAGGTAACAGAAACTATAGATCTTGCACAGATTAGCAACGTAAACAGACAACAATTCACAGGTAATAACGTTCAGCACTTTAAGATTTAGCAACACAAACAGTCATCAAATCACTAATAATGACAATAACGGCACTTTCAAGAGCGCTCAGCTCACCGACTTTCTAGCTCGCCCTGCAGACGAAGCTCCAAAGTCGTTCCAGTCGATCAACAACTCCCTATGATCCAACCGCGGTCTTTTTATACTCTCCCCGATAGGCAGTGATGTCACATAGAATTTCCAGGAAAAGCCTGAATCTCGGCCCCTTATAGAAATATCGAGAAAATATTAGCATTTTCGGGTTTCTTCGAACTGTCACCATGGTGAGGGATCCCGGAATGGCCGCTGCCCGTCACTCCATGCTTACCCCTGTGAAACTCCCTCCCCAACTATAAGACTAGCGAGGCAGGAAAGCGGCATTACATCGTTGTAACAATATCAATTACAGTTTAATTCCCTTATAGTATGTTTTCAGTGGGATATCACACTTTTACGATTTTGCTTTGACCTCCATATTCACTGACCATTCAACTTTTGGTGCACCATCAGAAAACGCAATTTAAAATTCTTTCTTATTTTCGTTATTTTCTCCTTTTTATTCTGTAATATACAGCATTACTCCGCATTGAAGTTGCCATCTTTAACGATTTCTACGAAAAATAAATTGATAATCTGACTTTTTCCAACAATTATTTTCTATCATGAAATGATTTCCAGGCAATTAATTTATCTGTAGTTTTGATCAAGTTTGTAAATTAAACACTGAGTGAAAAATTTAAACCTTCGTAGTGAAAGTTTCTAACTATCAATCGTTTACGTATGTGATCAAAACTAAAAATAAACTGCAAGAAGTATAAACCCACCCAAAATGTTCTAGAATATTCTCAGAATAAAATGCTGAATTGTGAAATAAACCCAGAATCAAATAAATAGTCAAACCTCCACTGCTATCTTACTCAAAACATTACAGACTTCACCGAACGATAATTTTTTCAAACTAAAATCGAACTCGAGAAAAAACAAAAAAGAACATTATCCAAAACCCATACATCACACGCTTTAGTCAAATCCTAGAGAGCTTAAGACGCATCTCATCATAAGCAGACTAAAAATTCCCAAGAAAACTGTAGCTGGAGAGCGTGTTAACTGTGCCCGTAACGTCACAGCTGCAAAGTTCTACATGCAAAGCGAGCGTTCCATGATATATGGCGGAACAACTTAAGCCTTTGCGTTAACCTAATTCCTACTCGAGGGTTATAAATGACCCAAGTTCTCCGAGTTAATCCTAATAAATGATGTTGTGTTGTCAGCTCTGGACGTCTTACTCAAGAGTTATGCATTCAATTAAGTCGCCACTTGTTCTAATCGACATGTGTTTTACGGAGGGGATTTTTGTTTCACGGGGAATGGCAACAGTGGAGATGTTGGGAATTAAGCTTGACAGGCGAATAGAGCATTAATGCTTTTGAATTTCGCCAGAAAAGTATGGATTAAATAAAAAGTGTTATTGACTTGCTTTTTTC
>BGPR01000385.1:0-57187 GCA_013235015.1 Araneus ventricosus | reverse complement strand
ATATATATATATATATATATATATATATATATATATATATATATATAACAAATACGAAACAAACATAGCAGAAATGTAAAAGCAACATATACAAAATAAACATTCATAAAACAAAATGCCAAGAAAAAAAATCTGCGGTAAGAAAAAGCCGAAAGTGGAATATATATATAAAAGGGGAACATAAAATAATATAGAAAAATATAACACAAACGCAACGAATGCGCAAAAATGCTGCAATTCAAGAAGATTTGTGGAAAATATATCAATATCATGAAAGTCAAAAAATGTTAAAATAAAATGGAGAGACTGTAGTAAATCGGTAAAAGCGTATAGATGCTCATCAGGGTAAGTAAAATCTATACGAACCGTTAAAAAATTAGTGAAATCATAATGTTTTCTGCGAACAGTGTTGGCATATAGCTAAAAAACACTGCCCTTTACCCCGAACATTATGATAAACCAAGAATTTGAATGAAATACAAATAAAAGAAATGAAATTACGAACCTAAAACTGAGAGATGCTACCAACGGGAGACGTGACAAAGGGAGTAACTGAGCGCGTCAAGTAGGGACCGGATGTTTACGAAAATATCAAGTTACTTCTGAGGTTTTTGCATTTTTTGACTTTCATGATATATATATATATATATATATAATTTGTTTTTAATTTTTAATTGCATTTTATTTGATTCTCTCTATATTTTTATCACATGCATGTTAGGCAGGAACAAAGAGTTTTGTCATTAAAGATTTATACTGACAAAATCCATTAAAAAGGGAGAGGATATTCAATAAAAATCATTGAAAAGAGGAGATTAATATAGATTCGGAAAGTTGGATCCAAAACACTGAAAGATTTTGAACTGAGCTTAAGCTGTTGTAATGGATTTTTCGGGTGGTTCCGACAAATGCTGTATTCTGTAAGGGTTACATTCTAGCTATTTCCTTGCTATTGCAGTTAAAGCAATGCATCCCTGTATCAAGAGTAGGGCAGTACAGCAATTAAAACGATTAGTTATTGAAGTAGAATCTATATATTTGAAATAAGGTGGTAAAAAAACCTTCACCGAGTTTGCCAGCCTCAATCACTCAACCGATTTCGGCAATTCTATTTTCATATAAAAGCTCACAACGTCTAGATATGTCATCAAGGGTCGACCGTCCCCACCCTCGTTCTCGAACGAAAAAAACACTTTCCCACTGTACATTGTCTATGGGAAAAAAACCTTTAGACAGTTCGCCAACCACAATTACTCGACGGATTTCGACAATTTTTATTTCATATGAAAGCTTATGACGTCTAGATGTGTCATCAAGGATCATCTGCCCCCCTCCCCATTTTCGAACGAAATCGAAAAAACATTTCTCCACCATACATTCTCTATATGCTTTTACGATTTCGTTCGAAAATTGAGAGGGGGGGCAGATGATTCTTGATGGCACATCTAGACGTCATAAGCTTTCATATGAAATAAAAATTGTCGAAATCCGTTGGGTGGTTGTTGCTGGCGAAGTGTCTAATTATTTTTCCCCATAGATAATGTGTAGTGGAGAAATGTTTTTTCGATTTCGTTCGAAAATGGGGAGGAGGGCAGATGATCCTTGGTGACACATCTAGACATCATAAGCTTTCATATGAAATAAAAATTGTCGAAATTCGTTGGGTGGTTGTTGCTGGCGAACTGTCTAATTGTTTTCCCCATAGATAATGTACAGAGGAAACGAGTTTTGTTGATTTCGTTCGAAAATGGGAGTGGGTGGAGGGCAGGCGACTCTTGATAATACATCTACACGTCATAATATTTGGAATTCTTCCATATTGTTTCTGCTTCTCTTTGCACGTTTTTCCTAAGAACGTGGATTAAAACTCTGATTCTGAAAACGGTTATGTAAATAATAGTAAACACAAAGAGTGAGGGACAATACAAAGAAAGAGATATTAGTACGAGTGGAGCTCAACTTTCAGTTTGATGCAGTTGCGTTAGATGACAGCGAGTGTGAGAGAGAATGATACATGGCGCGTGAGTACAGGTTTTTAACCCTTTAAAGTTGAAATTTAGGCAAAAAAACAGTTGTAGGCAGTCTACTTAGGCCTAGAGGAGTAAGCAGGTAAGTTTGCATAAAGATTGTCATTACCATTTTGATTCTGTGGGTGTTCCATGAGCGGGAACACTGCGCCAGTAGAGCTCTCTTTAGTACGACTGACTGAGCATTGTAGTGAAGCAGCAAAATGTCTTGGACATCGCTATTGGTGTTCTTTCGGGTAATTCTCACAATTGTTCATTTGGCCGACTTACAGATGTAAAATCCGGCACTGTCTTTTGCAGATTATGTTTAGAATTCTAGGTAGGAACTCGGGCCTGCGTAGAGGGGCCTAAATAACGCCTCACAGCTGAAAATTATGGATCGGCTTGTGTGGGGCTGCCATCTTTGCTTAAAAAAGAAAGCTAAAAGTGAATGATAAAATTTTTTTAAAAAATGCAACGCTTTAAGAAGCGAGTCCAGTTAGTGCTCCATGCAATGGAACACTAAACTACAAAGGGTTAACATGGTAATGTTTTTTGACTGGCATACTATCTGAAAAAAAACTGCGAAAATCATTACTCACAGAATGCAACGTTCCATTCGAACTTCAACTACCAAATTTGGTTTTTATGATATTTTCCTCGGAAGTGGGTGGCTATATATTAAAGCTAATTTGTAAATTCAGTGCAACCCTGATTAACCAAACTAAAGGGAGGGGGTCGTTTCTGATAACGATTTTTTGGGTTAAAACTCTGAACCCACCTAGAGTGAAAATTCCAGCTCCTCAAAAACTGAAGTAAATTTTCGTTCACGTAAACAGAATGAAATCCTTCCTTTCTTAAGGCATCCGACTGTGTTCGGAGACATTTTTTTGAAAAATAACTTATATATATATTTTTAATGCTATTTTCAACTGCATATGTTTTAAAACTATGAAAATATTGCAAAATTAAGCTTTCAAAACAATATTTTTTAAAAAAACTGAGAAATTTGAAGAAAAATGACTAAAATATTTGCCTTACGCTAACAGCCATAGACAAAATCATATTCTAAATATACATAAATCCTTATAGGAGTACATTTTTATGACAGTTATCTGTGTTATGCTCTAAAATCTTTCGTATACTTCAAAATAGTTTTCAGATATAGCTGAACATAGTTACTAAACTGGTAATTTTTCATAAAAAATGCTTTTCGTTTATATTTAAACACTTAAAAAAATATTACTTGATTTTAAAATTGACCTTAGTTTTCAGAGGAAAACATCAAGCATATTACAGAAAACAATCTCAGAAAATTTCATATCAATACTTGAATAACGTTTTGAGAAATCATTGTTACGGTCAACAGTTTTCATCAAAAATATCATTTCTCAGAAAACGCATTTAAAGTTTTCATGCAACATAAAATAAATGCTTACAGTTCGGTAATAAAACAGCTATAACTCCATCTGTAATTCACGTAGAGTAAAAAGTGAGACAGTTTTAGAAAGCTGATTAAACAGGATACGAAATTAAGTCATAAAAAAAATATTTTTATAATTTCATCAAAAACGACGATTTTAAACCAATCGGATACTTTAACAGAAATTCCAGGAGGACGACACCCAAGTTTGGGCGATCAATTGTCAACAAAGAAAGGAATTACTTTTCTCCCGCAAAATTCACTCAGGCGCCCGAAACCGCCTGAATCCGGCCTCTGTCGAAAGGGGCGGTTGAGGCGGTATAGGGCTCATAGGGTTAAGCCATGAACAACCTTTACTATTTTACAGCTAATCACAGTATGTAATTCTAAAATGTTTTGAGTGCGGAACGAATTCAAAACTCTCTTTGTAGGCTACATTTATGTTATTAAAGTTAACCCTCTGTCGGGCGCAATGCGCCTGACAGGCACAGGTAAACAATCTCGTTATTATTATTGTTAATACCCATTAATTTTAGCATTCTTAAATTAATCACTGACCTTCTTAGGGAGGCTTAGAAGAATAAAATGGTAACATCGTTACAAAAAACCGAAACTTCGCGATTGTTTTCGTGCTAGTATAGGGCGTGTGTTTTCGTTTTGGGATTTCAGAGGCATTTCGGATAATCAGGATTCGATTTACCCAAGTTTGGTTAACCAGTGTTGTACTGTGTGGCATATTTTTAATTCCATAGTAAAGTGATAGATGTTGACCTGGCATATCAGGTAAGTACCTGTTCCCGTTGACGAAATATGGCCAAAATTTGGTGCAGATATAAATGTTGGTGTTATATGCCAATTCATAATACATCCAGCTAGAATGTTTGATTTTACGTGTTCACATATTTCATAATGACATTATTTCAAAACGGTTTCATTGAATTTTATTGATCTAAAATACTGAAATTCATCAAAATCTCGTATTCTAAATTTTCTTTATTTGTATTTCAAGACAAAAATAGTCATTTATCCAACGGGAGATTTATAACTTTCTATTAACTGCTGTTTATTTTGGTTTCTGACAAATAACTAAAACACTCACCTTTGGTTACATGAGAGATACATTCTAGTTTCACTACATTACTCATTTTTTTCCTTTTATTGATTCTATGAGCATCTTTATTTTATTTTTAATTGCTACTGATGTTTTCAGTAATCGTCTGTTTCTTATAAAGTCATCATTAATTTGCGTAATAAAGATTTAATTTATCATTTATATTGGTTAAATGTTACATTTTAATTCATTTCATCTTGAGCCGCAGGCAAATAAATAAATTTAAGCTGCAAAATTTCGAACTTTGTATCGAAGTACTATGAAGAAGTGATTATTTAATTTTCAAAAGAGCATTTTACTTTTAACGTCATTATTACACTGAAGATTTTTACAAAAATGTATGTATGATAATAAAATATTCAATAACTTAATATCAAATGAAAATTTAAATTAAAAATGCATTTATTATATCTAAAAATAAAATTTTGTATAACTAACTATGCTAACATACAATTTTTCTTAACTATAATCCTATTTTAGAACACTAAGATTCAGAATTTGATTCTTAGAGTTTATAAGTTCACACAAATTGTTAGTCAGTATCTTAATAAATTATATAATGTGATATCTAAATGCAAATTTCTCTCCTCATTTTTAAATTACATTACCACAATAATAAGATTATTCGTGAAAAAAATTTAAAAGTATAATTGCTAAGGAGGAAATAAAAATTTGAGAAGTTATTAATTACTAAGATTCTTTTTCTTATAGGAAAAAAGTGAAAACGTTTTGTTTGAGAAAAGTAACTCATCGAATGATTGTCTAGTCAACTTAGAAGTGGAGCCATATTGGCAATGATATATTGCCGTGAAAACTTGTTCAAAGCATGATATTGTAGCGCCATCTATCGTCAGAAAGGGAAAACATGGTCTTTGCAATCGCAAGGCAAGTGGCTTCACAATTTTGCTTGCAAATAATGCTTTTTTTTTTTCCAGTAGCGTCAGCTGTACTGGAAAAAAAATATTCTATCTCTTATAAAAATATTTTCAGAAACCTGGAAAGCTAGAAAAATCAGAAGTCGTTAAAAATTGCATCATGCTTTAAATATATATAAAAAATTTATTATTTTAAGATTTTTTTTAAAGATATCTAAAAAATTAATGATTTAAAAAATAAAAGTTCAGACGAATTAAAAATCGTCTGCTAGAACCTAATTCTTAAGGTTTCTTGCTCAAAAACTCGAAAAAATGAAATGTAATGTTAATATGATTAAATTTAATAATATATTGTCGATTGCCATTGAATATTTAAACTAAGTACAAACACTAATGATAAGTAAAATGTGTTCATGGAATAATTTTTAAATGCATTATATACATATATTGCAGGACATGCAGTATGTGTTTGCAAAAATTATAAAGTTATACGTAAAAAAAGTATAAAAAAAACCCAAAAACTCCAAGCACAAAATAACAGATAAATACTTTTATCATTTAACAAAAGTAATTTACGATAAGTGTTATGTGACCGGTTTATTTGGTTGACTACAGTTATTCTGGTGGTAAATTTGTGCATAAAATTATTTTAATTAGCCGCCCTCCGGAAGGGTTCGCGGCCAGCACCCACTTTGCTCAACACTGCTCCTGCCATCTCGCTGTTTCGAGTCTCTCAGCCACTACTTTTTTCAGTTTTAAATACTGCATGACGATTAGTAGAAAAGACCATAAAACCATAGTATATTTCATATTCTTTGTAGACAACAGATTCCTTTAAAATTTTCAATAAACCTCATCTAGTTGTAAAGTTTTGTTTAACTTTCTCACGAATTTCGGCATGAAAGTCTTCAGATCCATAAATACAGAATGATATCGCCCTAAATAAACATTTTCCCTCACCTACAATAGATATTTTACAATATTTTTGACACGCCATTGTGATATAACTGTTGGGATCTATATATTAAAATAATATAGTAAAACTTTCAGACAGTTCGACAGCCCCAACCACTGGACGGATTTCAATAATTTTTATTTCATCTGAAAGCTTATTCCGGCTATCTATTTCCTCAAAGGGGGGTTTGCCCCCCCCCCCCCCCACCTTTTCGTACGAAATCAAAAAATCGTTTCTCCACCATACATTCTCTATATGTTTTTTCGATTTTGTTTAAAAATGGGGGTTATGGGGGGCAGGAGACCCTTGATGACATATCTATACGTTATAAGCTTTCATATGAAATAAAAATCGTCGAAATCCGTCGAGTGGTTGTGGCTGGCGAACTGTCTGAATGTTTTACCATATTATTTTAAATATATAGATTTTAGCAGAATGTCTCAAATCTTGTTTAGGTTTTAATTATAATTTGTTCCTCTTTTCAATGGTTTGACTGCCTCCTAATATGCTGAGAAACGTTGCTATGTACGCTGAAATATACACATAAGAAAAATTCTTTATTCTGAGTGTCTATACAGCCAGTACTTTGGTTTTCTATACAGCCAGCAAATGTATGAACATCATCAGATAAACGAAATACGTTTTAGTCCAACTGATAATTATGTGAAAAATTAAACAGAATGTTTCATTTATTATATTGGTTTTAATCATAGTTTTTCTCTTTTTTTATAATGTATTCGCTCTCTCCTTAGAAAATGAGAACCATTGTTGTTTACTAAATATATACATAAAGAAATCTTTAAACCTCGCGTGGTGTTTTGGTTCCCTACATAGTCAGCAGATGTATATACACCATAAAGCACTCGAAATACATTTTAGTCCAACTGATGATGATGTAAAATGATGTGAAATTTCCCCCAATTATCCTTCACGGCCATACCATCTAATAAACCTATTCACCCATAAGCATCAGATGCACTCAGGTAAATAAACCATCTGTCCAAGAAGCTTTCAAAAAGCATCCGCCGATCCGCGGGGGGTGGAGAGATTTTGGGGAGAAGGTCAAGGTTCGTCTTGCAGGTCAGCAGGTCAGGGAACCGACTCCCCAGGTCCGCAGATGGAGCTTTCTCATAGGGTTCGGTAGAAATTTCCGGTAGGTTGCGTTGGGTGTTCTTTTCACTTTATGGTCCTAAAGAATCGTAAAGCAACATCGGCGATTTAAAGGCTTTGTTGATATCTGTGTTGTTGTGCAGTATGCAAGTTTTAGTGGCAGAGTCTGTTCCTAAGAGCACCTGTACGCTAGGATTCGTAATCTCCAGTCACGACGCTGCTTCAGGATGGTTTTGCACTATTGGTTTGCAGTTATGGTGCGTTGTTAAAGTACAGACAAACTACGAAATTTTTTAACATGATAGTGTTTTTAGGCTGACATACTTTCTGTAAGTTGTATGATGTGTGGTCCAAAAATCATTCACAATCCAACTCAGCACAATGAATCAGTCATAAACGAAAATGGAGGTTAAGGTAATGTTAAGAGAAAGCAGTTTTGGGACTGACCTTCCATACTCCTCGCAGAGCGGCGCTGTGATCGTTAATAATCAAACATGGAAGGAACCTTCTTCGCATTGTGTGTGTGAAACGCTACTCATGTGTTTAGACATGCTTTTTTCCGGATAATTGACTCGATACAGAGACCGAATCATTCAGAGAATATTCAACACCCTTAAAATTTTCCAAAATACCAATTCTTTTAAAGATATATATTTATAAAATTAAATTTTTTAAAGTGGTAAAATATACCTTTTAGAAGAATTTGTTTTGATGACTGAATGTTGTCCAATGATTCTAGTGCATTCCGTTAAAAAGTATCCGAAAGCTGCTTGTTACTCATCAATAACAATCTAGTTCATGGGTATCAAATAACTGTCCTAGAAGTTTTTCCCAGTTACAGTACAATGGTTATGCGCTGCGCGATAAACTATCTTACAGCGTCATCTAGTGGTAAAATTCGGAGTTAGCGCTCTTCTCTCGACAACAGTAAGATATAAGGGAGTAAAATAAATTTCAAAGCTGTATAGTATCTTCTGTTTGATACGAAAAGGAGTCGTGTCCACACTAAGAATAGAATGAGACGCAGATTTGCTAAGTCGCGATTTCTAATAGACTATATGCCTCTCAAAAGCGATGTTTAGAAATTCCTGATCGAATTCGGTGCTCAGCACTGCTGGCAGAGGATGCTGAGAGAGTTTACTATTCGTGCAGATTTATCCCGTATCCTTACAGGTCTAATCAATGTTCTTTGCAAATGTAATATGGGCAGATGAGGCACGAATTTCGCGTAATGACACGTACAATAAGCAGAACACCCATTACTAGGCGACAGAATATTCTAGATGTGCTGTCGAAGTTTGACATCAAGCACGCTGATCGGTTAATGTTTGGTGCGGAAATTTTAATACCATAGTGATGGGTCCTATATTTTAATCAGTTATTGTAGTCCAAATGGGCTTTGTAGCTAGAAGGATAAAAGAGGTTAATGAGAGGTAAGTGCTGCATTCTTCCATTTTTCGTGACGAAACAGTATAAAAAATAACGGTCAAACGAAAGTCCGTAATCTAGACATGGTCCTTTTCTTCGTATTTGGTACAGTTTTTGAGATAAAAATTCTAAATATGAATTTCGCCTCTAGATACCGCTATAAGTGGTCTCTCCGCGTAGAGCATAGGTACTTTACTATAACATAGAAACAATTTATGACTGTAGCCGCTATGAAATTAAAAGGGATGGGGTCCACAAATACACTATATCTCTGAGCATCCCCTAAAAAACCATAGAATTGTTGATTCAATTCATTGCTTTACACTTTCTAGAACGAATTAATCATGATCCCTCAAAAACCATAGAATTGTTGATTCAATTCATTGCTTTACACTTTCTAGAACGAATTAATCATGATCCCTCAAAAACCATAGAATTGTTGATTCAATTCATTGCTTTACATTTTCTAGAACGAATTAATCATGATTTAAAAAAGCATAGGAAACTTGCTTGAATCGGATCTGCTCTTTCTCTCTCTGCCAAACACACACTTATCCTGAAGGCCAAAATTCTTTTATAAGCAGAGGAGCCCACTGACCATCGGGCAAGCTGACAACCTGGCCAGTTTACCACTGCATTAAAGCGTCATTTAGCAAATGACCTTTGTTCTTATTTCAATAGTAATATCGTAATTGACTTTTATTTTATCAACATCCAGAAAATTCTCATCGCAGTTGTTATTTGTTTTTCCTATGTTATTTTGACTGTAATAAATATCAATTTATGTTTTATCAGTATTATTTAAACCGTACTATCACTACAAATTTTTGTACTATCGATAATAGTTAAATTGTAATATCTTCGTCTTATTTTGTTCATTTTTTTATTGAATACTAGCCGTCTTCGGAGACCAGCTTGTTCACCGAGAATATAATTTCAATATAATTTCTAATTAATATAATTTCTTATGTATAAATTGGTATTCATAGTTCCCTTAAGAAAGTAATTTTAAATATCAAATTTTGATACATTTAAACAATGTTCTTTCGGTAGCCTTGCACCTATTCTGCATGAACGTCCCTAATGGAGTCGAGTAACTGTCTATGTCATGTAGCATATAATTTCCTGTTGTCGGCATCAACTTCACTTTCTTATTCCTCTTGCAAAATGCATTTGATTTTAAAATATGCATTTTAGGTCCAGTAGCTTGTTAGCTAGATGAAAATAAGCTGATTAAAACATATTATTAAACATTGAGATACTACTTTAGCTTTCAACAATGGAAGAGAAATATGCAAAAAAATATTTGTTTAAACAATGAGAACGGTTTGAACTGCGCTGCAACAATGAAAGTATTATTGTAAATTATGACAAAAATATTTTTAAAAACTCATTAAAATTAGAGAAAAAATTGTATGTCAACTTAATTGGTATCATGGAAAGGTAATTTTTTACTCCTTCAGATGATTTTTATGCTGTAATATCTTCGATAGTTATTAAGCAAAAAACGCCAACATTTCGCTTAATTTTTAATTAATTAAAATTTCAAAAAAAGGGTTCCGAGGTGCACATTCCCACCCTCCAAAGTATGTTTTTGCCAAATTTCGTAGCTCTAGGTCTAGCGATCTGTCCTGTAGAGCACCAACACAGACACACCCATTCTCCTTTATTATAAGTAGAACTAGTTATATCCTTTACAACAATCGCATGTTTGGCGTCTTTAAATGCTGCAAGTAAACAAAGACTGAAAAGCAAAACGTAAGCGATTTGAAGCACTTAAACAGGAAGAAAATGTGACAAGGCATTTTCTAGACAATTTAGACAATATTTTACAGAAATAATGATAAGGTAGGGATGATATATTAGAAGCGGTTGCAGGACAATATAAAATTTTTTAGCGCTCTCAGTCAGTTTGTGCATAGTATCTTTATGTTCACCAATTTTATTCGAGTGTAACATTTTAACCAATTTTTATCTTATCAATGTAAAGCTTCCTACTGACATCATCGCGTTGAAAACATATTCTTTAGCAAAATTTTTGTTGTATTAGGATGAGCAAAAGCCAACTGTTGCAGCGAAAAAGTAAATGCAATTTTTCCAACTAATACAATTAAATAAATATATCCGCTGTAGACTTTCATATTGATCACTTCCACATAATTTACTGCTTCATAAGGTCATAAGCTTCGATGCGCGTTTCAGTTTTAGAATACCAAAACAGATTTAAGGAAACAGCTGCATTGAAGCGAAACAGGAAATGCGTGTTGCCAAACAGCAGTATTCACTTCTCTTCCTACCGGAAGTGAGAAGAATTAAACTGAAACTATGTCCACTCCATTAAAAAATGATGTCCATTTCAATGGACAGGATAAACATTCAGGGCATTTTTAAACCGTTGAGAGTTATATTCTTTTCCGCTAATTCTGCACTTTTAACAACAAATGAAGCATTGTTGAACGTTTGGAACAGAATAATAATGCCAAACGACAAATTTAAGACTGTGCGCAGTTGCTTAATTGTGTCCATGGCCAAACGCATGAGTTTAGATGTCAGCTGTCGAAAATAATAAAAATCGTTTGATCATCTGCAGTTCTTGCATTCGTAACTGAAAATGCAAATAAGGCATGTTTTTGTCAGATATGGATTCATTTCGAATAAAACTTGGGTAAATTACGTAATCGACAAACTGTAAATCGAATATTCAAAAAGATTAGTCGGTTGAAAATAGTTTTTAAATTAAAATCGATTAATATAAAAAGATTGAAATCAAAACGATGGAAAAAAGTTTTCAACTTCAAATAAAGTGATTTTTAAATGATTCCTTGCGTAATAGAATAAATGGAAGCAGTTTATCTTAAAGTTTACAATTCAAATGCATTAAATTTGGCACACAAGAAATAATAATTTTTTTTTAAGTTTATATAAGAAATACTAGGTTTTTTACCTTTTAGCAAAGTGCAAAAGGTTGCATGCAATTTAATTTGTACTGCAAAAAGGACAAAATTATACTTCACTAATACTTTTAAGGACTGATATATTCTTACAAAATATAGTTCTAGATTTCTTAGCCTGTTTTCGTTTCAAGAGTACATTTCAAATATTTAGCAAAGAAGCAATCCATTTGATATAATTCGTAATCAAAAAACACAGTAAAAGTTATTATTCTTAAAATTTGAATGATTTTGGAGCACAAACATTCATTAATTTCATAATAAGGAACATTCCTTTATCTTTTAAAATTACATTCATTTTCTAATTCAATTAATGAAATACGTTCTTTAGAATAAAAAAAAAGGAAAAACAATCGAAACATGGATAAATGTGAAACAATTTTTTATCAGTGTACCACGAGTATTTAACATTTTATTGGTAAATCAATGTAGTGTACCAGGAATATAATAGTTTATTACTTAATCAATATAGTATACCACGATTCTTTAAAATTTTATTAATTCATCAATATAATGTACTACGACTGTTTAATATTTTATTAGTTAATCAATATGTCTTCTAATAATATTTTTTTTAAAAATCACCAATAAAATTAAATTGGCTAAATATAGTAGATGCAATTAAAAAAGTCAAACATTTTTCAAAATTTCGAACGTGCAAATAAAGAAACAATTTTATGAGCCCATAATTCAAGAAGTTATTTAGGTAAAAACAGTAACATCATAACTGAAAGTAAAACGACATTTGTTTTATGGATTGCAAACACATTTGACTGAGAAGTTAATTTTTCGAATCTTTTTAAACCCATTTTTTTCTTTTCCTTCTCGAGCAACAATAATCTTCTCGTAAACAACCAACCAAAATAAAATAAACTTCAAAAGAGAGTTGAGACGACAAGTTTAGATTTAACCTTTCACTGTGACCTTGTTCTTAACTTTCTCAACTGCACCAGATCCGGCCTGCTATGTGCATTTAATAGCAGACGATTTTTATGAATGCACTACGACTCTTTCTTCTTCTTTTTGAAAGATTTTATTTTATTATTACTTTTTTCTTCTCTTTAGCGGTTGCAGCTGGATTTTGAATTTTATGATTATAATTTTGTTCTTCCTTTTCCACTTCGTTTTAGCCGGATATGAAGGGATAAACAACTCAGCTCAGCTCTACTTTAATGAACTAAATTCTATTGAAGCTTCAGAGCAATTTGCCATGATATGGAGATATATGGAATTTTAGAGTGACACGTCTTAATATAAGGGAAATTGGACGGCGAGCTTCCATTTGTTGGTTTCCAAGTTGATGTTTTTCAGTGAAAGGGACATTTAAGTATTCATTTAAGGTTTCTTTCCTTTTCTTTTTTTCTGTTTCTTCTATTATAATAATGCAGCTATACTCATGATAAGCTAATAATTTAGTAACCAAGTTATCATGCCAAGAATCTTTTGGCTTTACGGTATTCATTCCGAAAAAATTTAAATTATTCTAGAGAGCAGTTTTCTGTTACCAATAAAAATTAATTTTTCTGTTATGAAAATTGAAGCTCTGTTCTGGTTTCTCTTCAATGTCTGTTATGAAAATTGATAAATGGAATAATAAAATCAGTTTCTATATTGTAATGTAATAAGAATTAAAATATAATTTATAATAAAATTAAAATGCTTAAATAGTTACCTTTGCAGATTTCAAAAAGTAATTAAAAAATTGTTATAGTGAAGAATATTTAGTTTTACCTAATCAAAAATAATTGTCCTTCGCATAAGGTTGTCTCTTTCCTAATCAAAAATAACTGTCTTTCGCATAAGTTCGTTTGATCAAGCGTTTTTAGCACACAGAAAATGTAAGACTGTCTTATAATAAACTTAAATCGACAACTTGTTCATTAAAATATCTTTTAAAGTTAATTAGATTATTAAATTAGACTTTTAATAAATAGTAAATACAAATTTTAGAATGAATTTGAATAATTTAAACTTTATAGTTTTTCTATTGAACTTATTTAACTAACTTACTATTTTCTATTGAAAACCGAAAAAATTTTTCTACTTTTGCACACATATTATATAACCGATATAGTTTTTTTGTACTGTTTTTCGAGAACGTTTGTTATTTTTATTTTTATCGATGAAAATAAAACCGAATCTCTAATCTTAGATCTTTTTTGAGATTTTCATTTTCAAATGGCTTCATTCTAAATTTAGCCTTGAAAAATAAGATGTTTTTTCTGTTGCCATAAATGTAAAGATCATCAAAAATCCTTAAAACGACCTTGGAACTTATTCACTAAAATAATTCTGATACATCGTCAATTGCATAAAAAATATTCACATGGAGATGAAAGTTTTAAAAAATCGTGCATACGCATATTAAATTTGGTTATTTGTATATAGGATCTTTCCTCGGAAATCTTTACATATTTGCGCGGGTCTCAATTCGCAGCTCAATAACTAATTATAGTTCCTTAAATAATGATAGTTCAACTATCGATAGTATCGATAGTTTCAAAATAATCAATACTATAGATAGTATCGATAGTTTTCTCCCGGGGAATACCATCGATGGGCGCATTTTCAGTCGATAGCTTAGAAACTATCGATTCTATCGATAGTTTCAGTCAATTGTTGCAGTCGATAGTTTTGAAACTGTCGATAGTTTCAGACGATAGTTTAAAACTATCGACTGAAATTGCGCCTATCGATAGTATTGCACGGGAGAAAACTATCGATAGTTTTGAGAAAGTCGATACTATCGATTGTTTCAGTCGATAGTTCCAAAAACCCGATACTATCGACTTGGCTTCGATAGTCTATCGATGTTTAAAGAACACTAGTACATGCTGTGAACTTCATCAATGTTACACTTATGGGTATCTTTTTCTCGAACAAAAACGAAGGAAGGAAACCAGTTTCGAACCCAGAAGACAAAATTCAACAAATTGCTTTAAGGTGTTCTTACTACAGGAGCTATAAAACAAAACAACTTCACGTTCCCTCCATATTATCGCTCAAAAAAAATCTAACCTCCAATAAAACACAGTTTTCAGTCCAAAATCCATCATAAAGTTCTTTATTAGCCCAATCTGCGCTTGAAACAACAAACTGAAAGCAGGCGCTGCTTTCTTTTATTATTATTTTAGCCGCCAAATTTTAATGTTAAGGCGAAAGCCAATAAAAAATACTAGAGGTGATAAAAACTCGTACACCCCCGGCAAAAGGCATGGAAACGACCCAGGTAAAATGTTGTAACCTGCCATGAAAGTGCCATGTTATCGCTTGTAATCGCGATGTTTCTTTTAATTTCAAAGTGCCGCCAGTTTTTATGTGGGCAGGATGTGGTTAAAAGGATAAAAATCGGTGTGTCCAGAATTTTCTATGTGGGAGTTTTGAAACTGACCGTGACAAACATTTAATGATGTTTTGTTATCATAATTCTAATGTCTCCAAATTTTATATTCTTAATATTACATCTTGCACCATTATTTATTAGGTTACGATGCCAATATCCGTTAAAAGAAAATCAACTCCAATATCCGTTAAGTAATAGAAAGAAGATTAAGTAAAGCTATAAAACGTTGATTTTCAAAATGGCAATTCTCAAATATGGCTTATTCTTAAAAAAAAATGGTATACTTTTTTTATTTCGAAATCCGGTTAAGTAACCACTTGACAATGTAGTATTACGCACTGTTTAATTTAATGACCTCCCTTTTGCTTTGGGAATGTGCTATCGTATTAACCCCTTAACCTAAAACAACGAGTCTGACACGTGCTTCGAATTACAGAATTTTTGCTATTTAAATCCGCAATTAAGTCAACGCAACAATTAATTTTAAATCCAAAAATCACTTGGACACGCTTAAATGTCTCAAGTATCCTTTATAATCCTAAATAGATTGAAATAATAAAAAGTATCCCAAATGGGTGGTGTCATATAATTAGGAGGTTAAATAAAATCTTATGGCAAGGGATTACTTCCACCAAGAGCGCATAGAACACTTGAGATGTTAATGGATTGCCGGCCATTTCTGAATTGAATGATAACGTCTATGAATGACTTGATTTTAGATTATTAGCGTCAAAATGTCATATTTCGATGCACGAACTGAGATCGGGATACACTGGTAAGGAGTAAAATAATAATTTTTAAAAATTTTAGCTACCTAAATGCAAAATGCTCTGGGTGATTCTATATATTTATGCAGGGATATTTTACATACAGTGAACCAAACTTCCACACTATAGTGCGTTTTGTTTGACGCCGTCTTAAAATGAAGAGAATCAAGTATGCACTTTGTACCTCTTTCCGCAGACAATTGGGTCCAAAATTTGAAGCAGGTATTCAATTTTGATGTCAAAACCATACACCAAATCGTCGCTTAACAAGCAACACCACCAATTTCAATTTTTCAAAGTTTCAAAGAGTAAGAAAAAAAATTAATTTTTTCTAACCAATCACGAAGATTTTTGAATTTTGTTCACATCTGGTAAGTTCATGTGGTGTCACGTTCATGCCGGATATGGAAGGGGGAAAAAAATCGGAAATATTCGATGTTGGATGCGAAAAATTCATTATTTTTTCTTCCTCTTTGAAATTTCAAATAAATTTAGATAAGTGATGTTGCTTGTTAAGCCACGTAATTTCATTTATTTCGATTGTTACTTTTTTGAGTTATTTCCTTCACACTCACATTAAAAAACAGACCAACAGGTTTTCAACTAGTTCTGATGAAAAAACTACATGCGAAATTTCATTCGTGTAGCTCAATGACTTTTAGAATTACCATGTTCAAAAACCAATATAATTCCAAAAATGATATTTTTGGATTCATTGAGGTCTATAACACGGAAATTCATCAAAATCTTGAGATCACAATGCTTTTTCTTTGTATACTTCGAGCACGCGATAGTAGAATAAAGAAGAATGAAAACTTCAAAAAATAAATAAATACTTAAATCTATTAAGTGTGGAATCCGCAGTTTTACCTTAAAGAATTAAGTTAAAACACAATTTAGCCTAAAGTGCAATGTTGTCAACGTCAGGTCTGAAACGTAATGCAAGAGCAATTTTGAAACAAATCCCCGAGATATGCCGCTCAAAACGCTTCTAGTTAATTGGGGTCTTACAGTGTGAAGACATAGGACCAATAATTGAGCCTGAACACTTCCAGAAATGTATGAAAAAAGCAATCACTACATGAAGAAAGTGATGAAAGCATCTATTAGTACTCTTCAAGCAAAAAGTGACACGAAATCTATATTCGGGGCAGACTGACTCCAAAAATCCACGCCGACATCCAGTCGCATACCTACAATTATTTCAACACTTCCATGAAGAAGATAAAAAGTTCTTTGGGAGGGGGGGTCGGTCCGACATATCGGCTGTAAGTCCCCCCTTGGATCTAAGTACAGCCCTCAGAAAAGATCCGCGGACAGCCAGAACCATCGAGGTGCCAGAACACCTTAACTTGAAACAACATTTTCACGGAACTCTGTCAGTCAGTACATCCGCGTCCACACTGTGAAAGAAAAACACATAAAAATAATAAGGGGGTCCCTAAATACCCAGAAAGGGCCGGAGGGCGGGGCCCAGTGACAGTGATTGACAGGCGGCCCTGAAAGGACCCCGATAGGGGGCCACCGTCTTAACGCGCGATTACACGCATTTAGAGCAATTATGACTCCTTTTTGCTGATAGTTATTTTCTTTGAGGAGTGGACTTAACACTGTGTGCTCAGATCGGACAGTATATTAGGCTTAGTGGCGAGGTTGAGGGCAATTTGTGGCCAAGGGTCTTCTTCCTTATCGCTAACATTTTTTTTTCTTTTCAGCATCGGCTTTTTTCGTTTGGGAAATTAATAAATTTCTGGCATTTGGTGAGTCGGCATCGTTTATTAGATTATCGGTGGTAATGGAACGAAGCAGAAGGGGAAAAGTTCATGGTTGCAGTTATCTTATTATTAGACAATTTGACGGGATTCCAATTTCACACTTAAAATTGCGAAAACTAAATATTATCTAGTTTTTAATGATATAAGACAGTGAATGTATTTTTCCGAAAGCTCGAGATTTTCCTATCTGTTTACACATTTTTAATTTCACATTTTAGCACTTTTTTTGTTCGTTTATATAACTATCGGAGACAATGGAACGAAGCCAAAGATGAAAGAGTTCATGCTTTTTGCTATTTAAACAGCAGACAATTTGACGACTTTAGATTCCATGCTTAAAAATTATGAACGTCTGCATATTATCTTTAAAAATATATATTGGATTTTAATTATATAAAGAGTAAGGGACATGTTTATCAACTTATTTTCTCTGGAAGTTAAACATTTTCCACTATTTTTTTCTCTACAAAGTATTTTCGCACTTTTTTTTACCAATTTTGACGTAATAAAAATGCCCAAGTAACGGGAAATTCCCATCATTCTTTTTATTCTTTAACTTTCATTTTATTTGTTTTCTGTTTCTTTAATATTAGTATGAATGAGTGTGAGTAAGTCTGAATGAAAGTTGTGGCAGCGGGTGAATGAACGAGATAAACAAGTGGACGAAGCTAACAAAATTATTCCGTTGCAGCTAACAAACATATACTTCGGGTTCATTAAATATTTAAACTCAAATAAATTTTTTAACAAAATCATCTTTAAGGCCTCGGAGATTTTGGACCCTAGAGTTCATGCGCTCTGCAAAACTAAACATCACTGGCGTGCTGGCGTAATAGAAATAAGGGTTTTTTTTAATTAAAATTCTAGAGCTTTGAAGATTATATTGGACTAGCCGCCTTCGGCGACCAGCTAGTTTGCCCTTTTAAATTAGTTTTTATTTTTGTATTTTATTTTAATTATAGCATTACCCGTCGTAATTTTAGCCACTATAACTCAGCAAAGATGAACAAAAAACTGAATATTTTATTTTATTTGACAGAGAGTAAAATATTTAAAGACGTAAATTTTAATCTGCCTTCGATACAATTCTGTATGATGCATCGCAACTTACAAACTGAGTTTCAAATAACTTTCACTCAATTCATCTATCACTCATCGATAGAATGATTAACGCTGAATAGGGTCGCGAAAGCCGAACATGCTGGAGTCCCGTGTGAACCAGTGGGTACAAAAAGTGACGCGGCAAAAAATCCATAGACGTCTAAAAGACCCGGGAGTATAGGAGGTAGACAATAAAATTTTAAAATTAGTTAGTTTTCCCGAACACTATTGCCTTTTTGTAATTCCTAGTTTCAGACTGTAATTTCTAGTTTCTAATAGTAAATTTGATGAGTTATCACAAGAGGAAATTCACGTTTGGCAGCAGTACTGTACTCTTAAGCCTAACCAAAGTTTTAATAAAAAATTACCTGTAATGCAATATACAAAAATTTGAAAACGTTTTCATGGCTCATAATTTTAAAATGGCAGGAAAGCATGAGATTAAATGCTTGAAGAAAGGACGAAAATCATTTCAGTGTACCTCACACACAATAAAAACTAACCTGAAATCAAATATCTGTTGCCACGCTTTATAAAAATATTACTTTGAAGCAGGTGCGATAAAATATTTCAGAAATGCAATTAATACTAAAGTGAAAATTCTGCTTTGGAGTTAATTTCCCAAGAAACAATTTAAACTGTCACAACCGTAACAATTGCAAAACCGCGTGAATAAATGATTTGCTGAAATAATGAGATGGTTTGAATTTTATTTACAACAATAAAAACATTGTTACAATTCATTTATTAAAACATTTCGAAGGATTAATTAAAATTGAACAAAATGCTGCATGGAATAAGATCGGTGTCATTGAAAAGCTAATTTTTTTTATCTTCAAGATGATGTAAAAATGGTCTTTTTGTGATAATAGGATCCGAAGTTATTCCGGAAAAACGTTAAAATTTAAAATAATTTTTAAATAATTTAAATTCTAATTAAAATGTCGAAAAATCCTTTCTTAATGAGCACCTACTCCCCAAGAATGATACAAGCACAAATGATTAATTTCCATCGTTTGAGAAATAAAAAATAAAAATAAAATAAATTTCAAAAATAAATAAGAAAAAGTAGTACCTTCAATATAGTCTGCAGAAGAAAATCTGAACAATTAGATTTAAAAAAATTCTTACCATTTTGGTCACGAATAGGATGTGGTGGGAAAAAGTTTTGATCCGATTTTTTACTGAAAAAAAATTTACGAAACCTAATAATCACTAATATAATAGCCCAGATCTGTCTCTCGGTACCGCTCTGACGTCACCAACAATAAAACTCGCGCCATAGCACTGCGAGAAGTTAAACAGCATTATTTCATTGTTAGAGAACCTAAATTTCAGTAATTTTAAATTTAAAAGAGTAATTGTCGTTCTAATTTCAAATTTAATAGCTCTAAAATAGTGAAATAAAATTTTCTATCGATTGATATAACATTTACCTCTCTACGATCAATAGTTCCCGAGAAATTTTAAATTATATTAATCATATAATTCAAATTAATTTCCGTTTTTTAAATAGACAATAATAAATTACGTTAGTGGTATATCATGCGCGTGATATAGTTTGGACGCTACGATGCATCTGATTATTTATTGCAATCGTGATGATATAATTTAATAATATTTTTGGCAACGTTTGACAAGCAGAAGTGCTTTGTTTTGATTAGAATTTCGAAAAAGGATTTCTTTAAAATTTTAACTTTTGACTTACGTTTGACAAGCTGAGAATTTCATGGTTACTGAATTATAATAAAGTTGTTAAACGACGAAAAATACTTCACACGGAATGTTGTTTACCAAGAGGTTTTCTGAATAAAGAAATATGTAAATAATAAAAAAAAATATTTTCTGTCATAAAACATATGTTTATTTTATTTGTTTCACCATTAATTTCACCAAGCACATAAATTAGGTCAATGACATTTTAAAATTTCAACATTTTTCAAATTACAGTAGATTCAGTGAGCCATAGAGCGCAAATCGTTTACCTTAATTTGACGAAAATATTTTTTTCTCTTTTTGGAAGATATAAAATAATTTACAAACATTTCAAATTCTATAGAGGTGCAGACATTAATTCCTGAAAGTTGTAGACCGTGACTCAAACATCTTATCCATTGTGTTATAATAATAGTTTGCAAAAAAATAGTAATCAATTTTTATTTACAGTAATAATAAAATTACTCTCCATCTCACACACATGATAGATTAAGGCTCGGCTTGGTGCATTTTAAATTTGACGAAAAGTATCAAATGTCTTCCCTGGTATTATGTGGAAACATGAAGAAAGGGTACTGGCTCAAGAGTTGTCCTCACATCTGACCATAATTGCAAGTTTAGAGATGTGTTCCAAAAAATGTCCTTGCGTTGTTTCAAAAATTAGACGTTAATCTAGCTTAACTGAACTGATAAACAATTGGAGGAACCGACCTTAGTATCTCGAAATTTTGCGAAACCTACATAGAAATTAAACTACATTTATGTGAATAATGCCATTTAAAAATTATTATAAACAATTTTACTCCAATGTAATATACAGGGTGTTTCAAAAATATTTGGCAAAAATGAAGGGGTAAGCCAGCATACGATAAGCATCCAAAATCACCTAGGAACACGGGTGCGCAAACGCCATCTAGAGGCAGCAAATGGCATTTAAAATAAAACAGCGCTGGCCAAAAATGCCGATATCTTTTTAAATCTTGAAGGTATTGAACTGGAATTTTTATATAAGTTGCCCTCTATATCTGGCTCTTAAGTTCTGAAAGAAAAATTAGGCTACTTTTAGCGCAGTAAAAAATAATTTACTACAAATATTCATACCTTCTCTAATATACAAAGTATTTACTTCAAATTTTTAGTTAATGCTACTCTAGCATATTATCACATACTCTGTAAGTTTCATACAATTTGGTTGAAAACGCTGTAAGTTATAAGCAAAAAACATGCGAAAAAATTTGGATTTTTTAAAGAAACTTTTATATATTCCCGAATATTTCTATATAGCTATTTTTAGGAAAATGCATGTAAATATTGCGCATAACACTCAAAATAATTGACGAAAGTTGCAAACCATTATCAGATTTCTGTGAAATGGGGTGAGCCAAAATCTCTTATCAATATCATCAATTTCTGATCGGTCCCCAAAATGCCCTCGTGTCCGAATCTTCAATGCAAATTGTGAGTTAAAAACTATTCTTTACATAGTCGAAGTTCGAGGAGATATTTGAAAAAATGTGCAAATTTCATAAAGTGTCGGCAATAATGGCAAGTGCTGTATTATTTAAAATGCCATCTAGATGGCGCTTGCGCACCCATGTTCCTAGGTGAATTTGTATACTTATCATATGTCTGACCTACGTTTTCATTTTTGCCAGATATTTTTGAAACACCCTGTATAAGTATTCAAAGAGCCTCAGTTTCTAGACCTTTGTTATAGCATAAACTAAGAGACTTCCTTATAGTATGAGACGGAGGGAGATCACATCATTTTATAATTAGCAGGCCTCCATAATTTTTATTTCTAACTTATTGCTGATATGCTTTCACATAAAGACCAATGCACTGATACAATTTATAAGTAAAATTCCGTTTCTTAACTTTTATCCTTAGTTTCATTTGGAATGTTTTCTTTGAATTATTCTGATCAATTTTTTTAAAAGCAAGTTGAAAGACAAATATAAATAATAATTACTCCGATACTACATCTTATCGAAAACAAATGAATAAATAAAAAGTATCCATACAATTTTGATTTTGATTTTATTTTATAATCGGATCAATTGCGGTTTATAATGATTGCTGATACTATGCTAATGATGAGTGAGACAAGTAATTTCTATGATTCTAGAGCTCACAATGATAGAATAGTAATAATATAACGATAGAATAGTATAATACTCTTATCATAATAATAGACAACGCGTAATTCTTGTTATACGAGTGCTATTATGATGATTTAAATACGATTTAAATTATAGTTTTTCTTGTTAAATCTAGCGAATAACGGAAAAATAATCTTAATTAGGCTTAGAAAATCTGTTAAAATTACTACTTTTTTTAAAAAAAATATATATGTTCATTTTATTACCTTCTCATTACTTATTTCTCACAATTTTGAATTAATAGTACTTAAAGAAATATTAGAACGTCTTCCGCAAATACAAGTTTTAATGTTAAGAGAGTAATCATATATTACTCAGATAATGAAAGAGTATTAGTCGAAAAAATATAACTTTAAAGTACAAATCTTTTGGAAAAAAATTATCTAAGCTTGCAATTAAATTGATACACACAATCATCCTACGAAGTTCTCAGACTTTGGGTTGTTAAACTATTTACAAATATTTCTGTTTCAAATTCACTCATGCATTATAAATGAATAAATGAAGCATATTAAATCATGAATTATTTATGATTTTCAGATGGATATTAGTTTTGTTCACTTTTAAATGCAGAACATATGATAAATTGATTCGTCTCATACTTCAGAGGGGATTCTATAATATTTCAAAACTTAATTGGAATATAAAGTCTACTAAATAGACTATGTCTGCTGCCAAATATTAAAATAATGCTTTCTGATAAGAGTTCGATAACGAAATCGTCCATAATGCGAAATCTTAAAGAAATTTTTCTTGTAACAATGTTTTGGTAACTAGGGAATAGTTTTTAGTACAGTTGGAAAATTGTAGATGGCAGCACGAACAACGAGCGTGAACGATGGATCAGAAGGAATTATAGGCGGATAAGAAAGCAATTCTTGCTCGATAGGAATACGAATGGACGTTATTTATTTATTTTCCCCTAAAAAAATGGCAGTTTTTTCTGTAGAAAAAAGAAGCCTAGTTCTTTTCAGTAGATGTGTACTAATATCATTTAATTTTCCAAAAATATTGCCTATTGACTTTAGGGTTTATTATTATTATTTTGAATTGAATGTGAAGAAAATACACACATACACAAAGTAGAAATGTCAAGTCACTAGATAAAATTTAACATTTTTAGCTAATCTATAAGTTTTTTTTATTATTAGTTGGATGAGATGATTTAATACATACAATGTGTAGATTATTTATCCACGTAGAATGAACTTTTAAAAAAGTGAGTGAATGCAGTTTTTAAAATATTTATATTCTTGCTAGTTAGAGAAAACGAAAAAAATTTTAAGAACAATATAAAAAGAAGTCATTAAAATAATTAACAACATTGTAAAAACGTTTTTAAAAAGCTTAAAAAATTAGAAACAAATTCGTCGATTCTGTACTGTAATTATAGTAAGTACTTTAAAAAGCTTATTTGTTTTTAACAAATGCTCAATTTCATTTTAGAAAAATAGCAGCAGCTCCCCTCGCTAGTAAGAACTTCCCAACATATTGAAAACACAAAAATTTACAAATTGGTTTTTTTAAGATTCTTCTATATTTGAATAAAAAAATAATAATGATAGATCACATTCACTTAAACCATTTAAATAAAACGTACTTTTATTTCATTATATTTCATCTTACTTACCTTTAATTAATGCCGAATTTTATTATTTCAAAATTCAGGAATAACAACAAAGTATTTCGGACAAAAATAGAGATTTAATGTTTTAAAAAAATTTCGAACACAAAAAAGATGGCTTGATTCTGATCAACTAAATAGGTACCAAACTAATTTTTCATGTTTTCACTAAATTCTACTTTGTAAAATTTTTAAAAAAGAAGACAGTTTACAATTTTTTCTGATATTATTTTCTGAAAAAGAAGTGTTGGAACTTATCATACTTTATAGCCATTGATTCCATGAAATCTACTTTGTTCTTTAAAATTTTTGATTAAAATTTAAAAAAATAATAGCACATCTAAGGCAAAGTAAAATAAATTTTGCTAATCAAGAATAAAATCGATCAAAATGTTGTGAAGGAAAAGAGGCGGTTAATAAAATAAAGACTCATTTGATTTATAGAATAATTTGTTATTGTTGTACACACACAGAAACCGATTTTTAGAATACGGCGATTATTTATTTTTATTTATTTATTTATTTTGATAATTTAAATTATTGAATTTTCTTATATTTATTAATGTAGTTCGTATATTTTCGTTGTACAACGAGTTGTAAAAGATCTAGAGGCATTGTCAATTAACTATTATTAAAACAGAATAGCTATATATTAAACTAAATTGTTAGAAATAACTGATTAAAAAAGATCGAAACTTGCGGTTCTTTCTAGGAAAAAAGGCTATCATGCTATTTGGAACCGCCTAGTATTTTATCAATGTCGAGTCCATTATTCAAAACTGTAGATACGTGTTGGTGGTTTGTCTTGTAATATCGAACCAGCTGCAGCATACCAGATTACTAATAATGCTATAACTCTCTGAACCCGGCTAGAGTGAGAATCAATCAGTACCTCAAAAACTGAAGTAAATTTTCGCTCACGAAAACAGAATGAAATCCTTCCTTTCTTTACAGAAATTCCAGGAGGACGACACCCAAGTGTAGGCGACCAATTGTCAACAAAGCAATGAACGACTTTTCTCCCGTAAAATTCACTCAAGCGCCCGAAACCGCCTGAGTCCGGCGTCTGTCGAATGGGACGGTTTGAGGCGGGATAGGGCTCATAGGATAGCGAGTTTGGAATGAGTAAATAAAATAGCATCTTAATTTTTCCGTCATGTGTGCTATTGGGCTAGTTTCTGCGCATAGATACAAACTTCTGTCAGTTTTCTATTTCGGGAAGAATCGTACCCTTTTTCTTTACTAAATATTTGTCACAGCAATTTAACGAACCATAAACATTATCTCCTAAATTTCAAAACTTTTTACTTTCTAGTATCCGAAGTATAGAAAGAAAAAGTATTGTAATCGTCAAAAAATTCTGAAGAATCTCCACTTTTTAGACCTCCATGAGTCCGAAAAACACAATTTTGGAATTATGTCTATCTGTGTGTCTGTGAACACGATAACTCGAAAACCATTACAGCTACGAGGATGAAATTTGGTATGTGATCTTGACACATAATTTGTAGGTTTCTAGCAAATTTTGGACAAAATCCGTCTGAGGGAAGTCTGTCTGTCTGTCCACTTTCATGTGAACACTATAACTCAAAAACTTGAACAGCTAGATAGATAAAATTTGGTTAAAGTTTTATCATCAGGAATGTCGGTCTGTATAAAATTTTGGACAAATCCGTCAAAGGGTTTATTGTTTGTCGGTTTTCATAATCGCATACTTTCGATCGCAATAACTTCTTAACAAAATTGCGTAGATAAATAAAATTTTGCATGTGGCTTTCTAACCTTAATTTTATATTTGTGTCCAATTTTTGTGTCATTCGGTTTGAAAAAAGGCGTTCAATTTGCATTTTCGCTGTCTTCAATATTGTACTACGCACAAAAAAAGACCTGACTGATCTTGGCTCACTGCCAAACTGTACCCACGCTCTTTCGCTGAAGACCCTAACGTTTCGCTTATTTTTTTTCTCAACTGCGTTAGGGATGCTAGTTCGTTTTAGTGCCTTTTTGCTTATTTTTTTCTCCACATATGTTAGGGAGTATACGAGAAAGTTTCGGGGAGACCACTCCCGCTGGTTATATTAAATGCGAAAGGAGGGGGAAGATATGGTTGCATTTGTTTATCTGTATCACATACTTCCATCAGTTGGAGATCATTCTTCTAAAAAATCTATAGAAATTATTTTTCTCACCTAAAAAAAATCTAAATAACTTGTTTATCTATTATTAATGTTTCAACCAGTCAGAGAAAAAGATACAAATTCCTAAAAAGATTTTAATAAGACAAATCGTCGTGAAAACGAACATCATTATACACAACATTAAACAGCATATAATCACAGTTTAGAAATCAAGAGGGAAAGTGAGGTTTTATAAAGAGTTAGATATTTTGAATGAACTGTTTGTCAACGGACAGTAGGACCTCGATTTTCCGAGCCTGGATCAATCGAGGTCTTTGTTTACCGAGCCGCTACTAGAAAACTGAACTATGCTTTTCATTTTTTAATAAATTAAACGATTTTTTTGCCAGTGATGACCGTTTTACTCGGAGAGCATGGATTCAGAGTAGGGATGGTGGTTATAGAAAAAAAAAAATCGGTTTTCGGTTAAAACGGTTTTTTCACCTCCGGTTTAACCTGGCGGTTAAAACCTCTCAAAATAACCGGTTTTTAAAAAAACGGTTTTCATTTTTTTAAACAACCTTCGCGAACAGAATTTTTTATTAATAATAATATACAATAAGTAAGTATTAATGCAATAATTAATTAATATAATAAGTAATGATTATAAATAAGTAATTAATACAATAATAATAAATGAGTAATTATTGCAATAAGCAAGTATTATAGACAAAAATATTTATTAACATTGCTTTCGCAAGAAATTAATTCATTGGCCAATATTTATCATCTAATCTGCTCATAAAGACTCTTTCAGGATTGTGTTGATCCGTGAGTCGACACCTCTCATCGGAAACAACATCATTCAACGTAGATACTAATCTTTCGGACGCCACAGAACTTCCGACTAAAGATAAATATAGTTTTCTAAGCAGACGCCGTTTGCAGACAAAATTTTTTATTAGTATTGTTTTTGCAGGAAATCAATCCATTGGCTAATATTTATCTGTTCATAAAGACTCTTTCAGTAATCCGCGAGGAAGCGGTTGTCGGTGATTGGCCTAAGATGATGAAATTCAAAGCTTTATAACTTGGTAAATTTTAGTCTAGTCGAACCTAAAATCGAGACTATCTTCCGATCCGATTTTTTCCCCCGGTTTTTGGATTTTAAAAAAATAATCAGTTTAAACCGGGGCAAAAAATAACCGAAAAAAAACTGGTTAACCGAATAAAAAAAAAAAACGGTAGGTTTTTCCCATCCCTAATTCAGAGTCCTCCATCTCCGATGCATTATAGTTATTTGTCGTTGGGCCTAACTAAAAGGATGATTTTAACCTGAATATGGAATTTACTGAAAGGGGAATCGTTATCCTATAAGGGACGGTTCTATTAATCACATGAATTATCTCTTTCAATCAACCAATCATTGGTCATTCATTCTTCCGTTCATTCATCTCTTTGAACGAATTTTTCAGTAAAAGGCGTCAAAATTGGCTTTGGAGTCGATTTTCTCGGATTTTCACGACATGAAGGCTAATAAAAATGTCTTTCGTTAATCGAGAGATGATCATTTATAACTCAAGAAATTATTCAAAGAAGAAAAAATGAAAACACTGTTTCATTCTTAAACACTTCCATAGTGTTGTGAGGAAATTTCATGCATTTTCATGAAAAAATGGCACTGTAAATATGACGGAAAGTGTCACATTATTTAGCGGTGGAAAATATTCTTTTAATAACACCCGTAAAAATCATTGGGAAAATGCAAAGGAAACAGCGAAAATCAGTAACATTCACGAATCCTCTTATCAAAACTGGTTTTAAAAAATGCATACTTAAAGTTTGATAAATAATAAAACATTTTTTAATGCTAATATGTGGTAGTACTTAAGGACTTGTTTATTTAATTTGAAGTACATAATCTTGGAAAACCTTGTCAGAAGAAGAGAAGTCATGATTTAAAATTTAGTTTCCATTAACCGACTTTTCGATTATCCCCGGTGATTACTGTCCCAATGAGTTCAGATAATAATGATGCTTCTGTATTTGAAAATAGCAGAATTAACTATCACTAGATTCAACCCGTTATTTATAACGATATTTTATCATATATTTAATTTTAACAATTGTTTCGTTTTTGTGTTCAGAAAATGACGAAAAACGCCCATCGCAACTATCTATAGATATCAGAGAAAAATCGTTGGATCATTATATATTTTAAAAGATTAGTATGGTATTAATGTATTCCAAAATCGCTTTTCTTCAATTCCAGTTTCGTTTTATTTTCCACTCTGGAGGTATATTAAATCTCGCGTTTTGGCATATTTATTACTAAAAGAATATTCTTATTACTTCCACGAGCCTACACAAATCGCGAAATCAGCGACTTATTGCCGCCACTAAAACTACTGCCGACGCTAAAACACTTACGTAATTTACTAAAAAAAGCTATTATTCCCTTCACTTTGATCACGTGTCTATATACTAAATCGATCAAAATCGCTTTTATTTTTAAAAATAAATTACAGCCATAAAAATAATTACTTATTAGGCAGTACTAAAATCTAATCGAAATAATAAATTATTGCCTTTAAAAAACTATCTTCTAACTATGATATGATTTTATTAAATAATTCCCCTCAAAGTAAAATATTAAGTATGCCTTTAAGCTACTTCTATGTTTTTTTCATAAAAATATTGCATTTTTTATTGCATCCTTATTCACAAAGATGGTGTAGCATTTAGTCAAAACATTACAAATTCGTAATCCAGCTCGAAAGATTCGCTTTATAAGTCTTGGTGCTCATTAAAGAGGAACTTGATTAAAATCTTATTTTCTGAATGACTGATTTTCTTCTCTGAAATTTTTGAAGGAACAACCATAAAAGAAAAGATATAACAGAAGAAATCTTGCCACAACAAGAAAACTTGGGTTTGCTATTCTGACAATAGCGTGTGTAGAATGAATTTTATTCTCTAGAGTGTGAATCTTCACCAATAGATGGCAGCACCACTGAAAAATACTCAATTATTTCATCGTCTACATTAGGTTCCATTTTTACATACGGTTAGAAAATTCTCATTTCAGAACTCATCTAATAAATTTGTTATGCGTGCAGTTTGTTTTTGCTAAATAAATATATCACAAGAACATCTCTGATTTAATATTACTCTAAAAGTTAAACATCTCGCAACTCTGATGATCTCAGAAAATTAAATATTTGAATCCGGTTGAGGATGTCATCGGATTTCGACCACCAAAGAAAAGCTATACTGCTTTTAAAATTGAATAAGAGAAGCAGCTTAATTATTCTATTCAATTATCTTCTAGTTGGACCACTCAAAATGATATTTTAGGCTCTTTTAGATGAATTTTAAAATTGAGGTGAGAGTCTGAAAGAAGCAGCTCATCTCAGATATTTTTTGAGCACAAAAAATAAAGTATATTTGAATAAAATATATAAGCAATTATGATTATTGATAGTATCGATGAATTAAGAAAATGAAGCAGTAATGCAATTTAAAACCAATCAACATCCTATCAATTTCGGGTATATTATTGCAAACTGTATCTACGTGTTCAATTTGAACTGGAAATTGAGCTTTACCCTGGTAGCACAACATGCTGCACGACATTGTACAATATTGTTCGGTATTATATAATATTATATGGTATTGTACAATATTATACAATATTGCGAATATTGTTCAATGTCGTGCAATATTATACAATATCTTTGTGCTACTGGGGTAATCAGTTGCACAACATATTAGTTATAACACGATCATAAATCTTGGGGAAATGCAACTTTAAAGATCTTCTGTGATATTTTGTGAAATCAACTATATCACAAAATACATATTTTTGAAATGGTTCTCTTTTGTATAACTTTGTTTTTAAAAACTTTTATATATATATATCGTTGTATTAGTTGCATTCTTATAAGGCAGATACTGCAAGCATATCGCAACTCGTTCATTTCATGGACCAGGAAAAGTATTACTTTACACATTAGATTATGAAAAAGTAAATATAATTTCTGCAATTGTAAAAACAATTTAATTTAGTCTCAAAATAGTTAATTTTTCAATTTTCATTTAGATACATTATATAATATTCTTCTACTCCATATTTCACCAACGAAATAGTAATGATTTGCTTAAAATATGGTTTGGGTAATGATGGTTTTAACTTGATTCTTACGGAACTTCTTGAACTGTTAAATTCTTCTCAAAATCATGCTGAAAATTTAATTAACGTATGAAATATGTTAAAAAAAACCTATGTCAATCTTATTATATTTAATTCATTGTATTCCCCTCAATGACCTATTGGGCTAAGGCATGAGTAGGAAAGATGAATTGGTGGAAGAAGGCCAGGAAAATCCTAGGGATTTATCCCTAGTCTAGGCACTATTTTAAAATTGGTAAACACTGACTTAGTGACCCACGGGCTGGTAATAAAAGAATAATGAAGAAAATTTGATCCAGTTCTTAAAAAGATTTGCCAGAACTGTGCTAGATCAAGTGGAAATATATTGTTATATACATTTACAAGGCATTTTTTATCCCATTTTTTTTTACAACTGTACGAATTCTTTCTAGACAAGGATTATTTTTGTTTATGAGGTTTACATGAATATTTTTCTTTTTTTCTTTCATTCTGTTTATTTCAGATATTCAGACCGAGTCTTTCTACGCTAACTCACTCGGAATTGCGAAGAAAAATATCAAGGTCACGAAAATTCTTAAAAGACTTCTTAATTTCTTAATCAGGGGTGTAGTGGACCCGGAACGCCCTTCCAACACTGCTTTTTTTACGAGAAATTATTATGAAAAAATTGTGAGAAAGTCCTTAGAATAGCGCGATTTTTGTCACCTAGGTTAGAGTGCTCCAACATTACTTTTACAGCGTCCAGGTACTGCTTATTTTGAGATTACACCACTGTTCTTAATCCTTTATATCTCGGATTAATTCGCTAGTAACTTTTTACTTGTATTTTTGTACCATTAGATGAGTCTTGGTGCAGAATAGCTCCACGAAAGAGGAAAATACTTCTTTAACAAATTTAAAAATAACTTAATCCTGCTGCCATCTATCGCCAGCTGTCGGAACTACAGTCTTCGCGTTCTTGTGAGTACCGCCAGAAAAAGCAGTCAAAATTACGAAGATATACGCGTTTGATAAAAGTGCTTTTTTTTAAGTACCGTTAGGATTAAAATCTTTAAAGAGTTAAAATCTTTGAATCTGTAAGCATCTATCCCTCGAATAAAATTCCCTACTTGTGAAGTGTTACTTTACTCAGATCACAGAAGATGTATCTATCATGTACCGCTTGTGATATTTACTTCGTCACAATATTTGCAAATATAACAAATAAGAATAGAACACTTAACTAACCCATTTACTCTTGCTGTTGAATATAAATTTAAAGAAACAATTTTTTTCACATTTTTTTTATCGAAAACATTATTTTCAAATTAAACGAAAAGACCTGCGTTGTATTTAATAAAGCTATAAATGTAACACTAAACTTCAGTACCCAAAAATATTTCCAATTTCTATAAAATTTTGTTTCCTTTTCGGAGCTCAGTGAGCTCATAAAATTCGATGAAATGCTTACTATTAAATATTATTCAAAATTGAACTGATACCGCCTGGGGCCCTTATAATGTCGGGGCCCCAGGCGCGCGCTTGGTGCGAAACAGAGCGAAGGGAAACTCTCTCGAAAACCTCTGCTTACCTGTAGAGTGTTGAGAGATTTGACGAAAAGCGGTTCACCGGCCAGACGGCGAGGAGTAAATTTGCCAAGTTACGCGTCGTGGGAATGACACATCTGGTCCAATTCTGACTGGCCATAAATCCCTTACGACGCGAGTAGCTCTGGGGTTATGTGATCGTGGGTCCGAGGCTTAAGAGACAAACGCACAAGCACTTTTGAATGCTAAATAATAACTAATGATTCTGTACACAGTAAAGCTCTTATGCCCCACCCCCGAAAAAAGATCTACTCTTCGTTGTAGCCTTTAAAGATTTATCCAATGTTGTTATTCATTTTGAAGACAATACTGTTCCCACGATAACACATATTTGTCTCTCGAGGAAGTACCTTCTTTGTCCCCATAATGCAGTTTCTAAAAGCTATGTTTAGAATATTAAAACAATCAATGTACAATACTGTACATCTATATTATGCAGAAATTTTACTAATTGTAAAATCTGTACTGGAGCAAAGTTGTAGAAATTCGAGAATGGAGGTATTCTTCAAATTTTTATAACTAAGATGAACCCTTTGGCTACAATTGTTGAAAAAACATACTTGGAAGAAGAGAGAAAAGCATGATTAGATGGAAATAAGCAGGAAAAAGCAACTCTCAACGTGGAACTATGATCTTATCTTTTTTTCTTTAATGCGAATTATTTGCACAAAATCTTTACTTTTATAAGTATCAATAAAATTACAATTAAATGTCTGTTTTCATCAGTGTTAACGAAATTACAATTAAATATCTGCTCTTGTGAGTATTAGCAAAATTGCAATCCAATGTGTCACCTTTACCGAAATGACTTAATTGTTTTAATGGTGTCAAACTCGCCACTGAGTCGCCAACACGATGAAACCATTAAAACGGCCTCCATCTTGAAATGGAATTAAAAATATAAAAAATTACATATACGTAGTTTTCTATGACCTAAATAAATCTTCATGCCAAATTCGAAGAAAATAGAACAACACTTTTGGTCGTGACTGCGTGACAAACAAATTTACAGACAGACAAAAAGCTGAACGGTCGAGTTGAAACATAGACCTTGCTTCGCTCGATCAAAAATATGCTTTATTTAAGAAATCAAATTAAACAAGGAGCAAGTTTACTGGGCCAAACAAAATTTTTAAAATATAAAATAATTTTAAACCACACTTTTATTAGTGTACAGAATATAAACCAACACATTTTGTTAAGGGGCAAGTTCAAAAATTGACCTTAATTATATAAATATTTCTACCAGCTGTTACTACTCCTATAGCAACTATTCGTTTATGATATACGTAATGTACATTAAAAAGTCGAATTTAAGCAATTATAAACTGAAACGTATATCTGCTTCACCCCACCCCACCCCACACACACACCACAAAGCGTCCACTATATGCAGGCATTCCAATGCTTCTCTAAGAGAATTTAATTTTTTTTTTTAATAAACCACTGATATCTTTATCCATGGTTTTGTTATCCGTGCATTTTTATAACTTATTCAATATATTACGTTAAAATTTAAAATGAAATTGGAATACATTAATATTAATGTGTGCTAATTGTTAAAAGTTTTTAAGAAAACTTTTAACTTTTTTTTTAAAAAAATTAATTATAAGGTTAATTAACAGGTTCTTGTTATATAGGTTTTATAAAATTTTTAACAAGTTCTCTGATGAACTTGACATTTTTAATATGTCTCTTGGTGCTTTTAAATCGAAATGTTTGCAGCTTTTAAATACATGATGTGTTTTATTTTGCCTTTTTTCAACATTTTAGATTTTTATGCTTTTTGATTTTCCGTGTTCTTATGTAATAGACCATTTTGTTAATGTTTTTTAGAGGTTTTAATTTTTGTACTCTGTTTTTGGCGCCGTGTTTGAATTTATTTCTATGTTAAGTGTTGCAATTTATTTTTATCTCAAGTGTGTATTTACGTTTTTAAACTCCTGGTATGTTTTTAGAAGACTCGGTGCTTGCGTGTTTTGACTTTTTAACCTTTGCCTTTTGGAAATGGTCTTAAAATTTTTTTTTTTTAAATACGACTTTTAGTATCATAGTGTGTTTTAATTTTGTTGTGATTATGTGTTTTCGTTTTTAATTATATATACGTTTGCAAAAGTTTTATGATTTTGTGTATTCTCTGTGTTCAACTTTTTGTTTTCTAGCTCATTTTTTTTTATTTATTCGTTGTGGCTTTTGTTCTTTATGTGTTTGTTGTTTATAGCACTCTATAAATGGAGTTTTCTCTGTAGAGTGCTTTTATTTAAATAAGTAAATAAAACCCATAATGGTCATATTGGAAAATGTAATCTGATATAATTATTCAAATAAACATTTTTGTATCCCCTTCTAAATCTCATGAAACTGTTTAAACTACTGTAAAACATTTAAAAAAAACTGGATACGCGTATAGAAGTGATCTTCCGATTACCAGTTGCAATTGCGAATATTTGAGCAATCGGTACTGCCATCTATTGAGCTGTTCTAAAACTATTTTTTGATCTCTTACGCCCAGAGGGAAATTATAATCATTACTTCATTTGATTAATCTAATGTTTTGATAAAACAGAAAGAAGTATTAAAAAATTTAAATAGCTTCTTCTTCATAAATTCAAAAATTTGATGATCGATTCAGGACTGAGAATCTAAAGATGAAATCTCAAAGAATATGACGAAATATCTCAAAAATAATTAAGGTGGGAAAAAAAAATTACAGAAAACACTGCGAATGAGAAAAATGAGTGACTTTTTAAAAAGCTTTTAAGTTTTAATGTTTAATGATTTTTAAAATGTTAAGGAGATTAAAAAAATATCTTAGAAGTAATTAAGGTTAAAAAAAGAAAGAAAAATGACAGACAATTTTAAAAATTGGGTTTTTTTTGTTATGAAATTCATAATACATTATTTTTTTTGAAGTTAAATTATTCATCCACATTTTCAGACTGATAAAAAATATTAATGGACCAATAAAATTAAAACTAAAGCATCCATTATTATCACATGCCAGCGTGTATAATCGATCAGAGGCGTATACAAAAATTAGTGGCTAATAAATAACTAATTATATCATCTTTAAGTTAATGGTGCATCGACGTCTGCTCCAAGAAAACGATTGAGGTAAATTCGAGATGCGATTTTATGGCATCTTATTTTACATGATATTAATAGTTAAGGAAGAAGATTTAGCAAAAAATTGCAGCTGGAAAAAGAGAACATGAAATTCGTTACTTTTGGAAATCTCTCTTAGCCAGATATGTTCAGTTTTATTAGGATTTATTTCTCAAACATGAAATACAGAATCGTAAGTAAAAGTACTTTTCTGGATTGTTTTTGATACTCATGGATAGATGGTAACTTGAAGATACAATTTTCAGTATGATACCCAGTATTGTATCATGGGTTTCACTTTTTGATGATGGATTTTTCAGCATTACCAGTTAGATGTGCAAAACATTGAGCAAACAATTATCTAAATTAAATGTCAACAAATATTCAGGTTGGCGTTTTATTATATGGAATTCATTCCTACCAGTTAATTTTTTTTCACCGTAAGAGTAAGACTTTATCACTATTTAATCGCGCCAAAAACCTAAATGTCATTAAATGTTTGAAAGCTAATATATTAAATATTACCTTTCAAACTTTATAATTATTTGATATCCCAATATATTGAAATTGCAATTTTTGCCAATATTATTGCGAAATATTCGGAAAAAAGCTTGTACTGTAGAGTTCCCATTTTCAGAGCAATAGGAAATCTTTTTTTCAACGCACGGTTTGCATCATTGTGGAAAAAACTGCTTTACAGAAGGAACTCGCATCCACAGGTAATGTCCTTTCGCTGCAGAATGTATAATCAAGCAGTAAAAACAGTTTTAAGCACGTGAACGGACAGGTCGCGTTTATTTGGGGGAGGGGGGCAGGGACGACGACGGATAAAATATAACACTTAAAAAATATTACTAATATAATAGCCCAGATCTGTCTCTCGGTAACGCTCTGACGTCACCAACAATAAAACTCGCGCCATAGCACTGCTACACGTCAAACAGCATTATTTCATTGTTAGAGAACCTAAATTTCAGTAATTTTAAATTTAAAAGAGTAATTGCCGTTCTAATTTCAAATTTAATAGCTCTAAAATAGTGCAATAAAATTTTCCATCGATTGACATAAAATTTATCTCGCTATGATCAATTGTTCCCTAGAAATTTTAAATTATATTAATCATATATTTCAAATTAATTTCCGTTTTTCAATAGAAAGTAGTAAATTAAGTCAGTGGTATATCATGCGCGTGATATAGTTTGGACGCCACGATGCATCTCATATTTATTACAATCGTGATGATATAATTTGATAATATTTTTTGGTAACGTTTGACAAGCAGAGAAGTGCTTTGTTTTGAAATTAAATTTTCTATCTATCTAGATTATATCTACTGAATTTTCTAGATTTCTTTTAGACCAAGAGGTTTTTTTAAATAAAGAAATATGTAAATAAAAAATATATATTTCCTGTCATAAACCGTGTGTTTATTTTATTTGTTTTCAACCAATTTAAACATTTCTCTCGCATATATATCTATTTGAACATGTCAAATTTGACGGGAAATCTCTCGAATGAAGAGGCAATTTGCACCCGTCATACCATGACGGGTTATTTTTCTAATTAAATAGGGATAATTAATAGGATAATCTAACACTATATATAATTAATTTGTTAATTATATATTGATTAGTATAATTAATAAATAAATTAACTGATATAATTAAATATATATAATTAATAGATGACAGCATGGAACCATCCAAAGCATTGGAAAGCGGGATTTAAGGACTCTAAGTGGAAAGAAATGTTTTTGCAAATAAAACACAAATGTCCATTAAAATGGACGCGGGGTCTCAAGAGAGGATAAAAACACACTTTAAACACACTTTCTTTTTTGTGCATTAAGTAATTGATTTTTTTTATTTACGTTCTACTTTTTATTCTTGAGATGTATTTTTTTGCACGAGTTTGCATGTTTTGCGCATTTTTTAAATATTATATTTCTTATAGCCTGGTACACTATCTGTAAATGGCAATATGCAAAATGGATGATGCAACAATCGTTCAAATTGCTCCATAATGCAGACCGTTGAGCCTAGAGGTACCAACTTCGGCAATAGTTACTTCTTTAGTAGTAAGTGCTCATTAAGAAAGGATTTTACAAATTTTTAACTGGATTGTTAATTAATTAAAAATAAATCTAAATATTAACATTTTTCTTCAATAACTTCAGAGCATGTTATTGCACAAACACCATTTTTACAACTTTTTATAATTCAAAGAATTAACCTTTCAAAGATACCATTGTTATTTCCGTCCACTTGTTCCTTTAATTTTAATAAATTTTACAAAACTAGTTTTAAACACAATTTTGTAACAATGGTTTTCCTTCATATAATCGCTTACAGCAAAATAGGAAGATTTTGAATAATCAGTGGGAATATTTCAATAGCTCTCATGCGATTAAACTCTATTTCTACTAATAATAAAGGAGAATGTGTGTTTGTCTGTGTGTGTTGACGCTCTACAGGACAGACCACTAGACCTAGAGTTAAACAAATTCGGCACAAACATATTTTAGATGGTAGGAATGTGCACCTCCTAATCGTTTTTTTTAATTAATTAAAAATCAGTGATATTTTGGTGTATTCCCATCCGAAAATTAAAAATATTTTCTTTTGAAGGATATCAACTAGGTTACCAAACAATTTTGCTTTCTCTAATTTTAATTAATTTTTAAAAATATTTTTAGGTACAATTTACAACAATATTTTTCAATGTTGCAACGAAATTCAAACCGTTTTCATTATCCAAACAAATATTTAATTGCCTATTTTTCCTCCATTGTTGAAAGTTAAGGTAATATGAGGATGGACACAAAGAAAAAAAGGAATAAAAATTATTTAGCAACAGACAGAAAATACAAAAGGGAATTAAAAGGGATACTTACCGATCACTTTTCCACATAATCACCGAATCTATTTAGGCATTTATCTGAACATCAGACCAACTTGTTTAATCCTGCTTCGTAGAAAACACGTCCCTGCCCTTTGAGCCAGTTCTCGGCAATTGTTTTCACATCACTGTTTGAAGGGAATCTTTTTCCATATAAGAGTTTGGAACCCAGATTGGGTTCCAAATCTGGGCTGTATGGGGGTGGCTCCAGACTTCCCACTTGAACTTTTACAGTAATTCTTGAGTTTTGCGAGCAGTATGGGTATTGTCATGCAGGAGGATGATACTGTCACTCAACATGCCAGGGCGTTCTCGTCGGATGGCTTCACGATGGCCCAGTGAGTATTTCCCTTTTCTTAAATTGAAGGAACACTTATCTGGAACAAGGTTCTCTTTATACAGTGAAGTGAAAACTGCTACCGAGAACTGGCTCAATGGCAGGGACGTGATTTCTACCAAGCCGGGTTAAGCAAGTTGGTCCTGCGCTCAGATAAATGCCTAAATGGATTTGGTGATTGTGTGGAAAAGTGATCGGTAAGTATGCCTCTTAATTTTCTTTTGTATTTTCTGTCTAATGTTAATAAATAATTTTTTAATACCCTTGTAAACTTTTTTGGATCCATCCTCGCATTAAATGAAATACAACAATAAGGTAATATCAATAGTAATGGATTTTACTTCCTCAAATACGAAACATACAAAGAGAAAGCATTATAATCGTCAAAAAATTTGAGATCCTGATTTTGATTAATCTCCACGTTTCAGACCTCCCTGAGCCAAAAATTACAATTTCGGAATTATGTTTGTCTATGAACACGATAACTATCTGTCTGACTTGGATAAATGATATTTGGTACGTGGTCTTCAAGCCTAATTTAAGATCCGTATCAAATTTTGGACCAAAAACCGTCGAAGGATTGACTATCTGTCAGTCTGTATATTCATATGCATATGAACAGGATAACTCCAAAACGCAATGTCTTAGGTAAATGATATTTGGTACGTGGTCTTCAAGCCTAATTTAAGATATGTATCAAAATTTGGTTTCAATCGGTCTAGTGATACACAGAACGCGCCATATCGTGTATATTATTGCCTGCTTCGTTTATTTCACTCCTGTTTGTATTGTTGCCTTTTCTCCTTGCCGCATTCTCCAAGCGCATTATAAATCTGAGTGCTCTTGGCGGTCCGAACCTTGCCGAAGGCCCCAATTTTTATGTGGGGAGATCATACCTTTGTTAAGGAGTATAAGAGAAAGTCTGGAGGAGACCACTCCCGCTGGTTTATTTCATCAGTTTTCTTGTAAAATCCGCAAACGAAGTCCTCTAAGATAATTGGTTTATTAGGAAATATATCCAGCAAGTTGACTGCTTATGGTTGCCATGTTTCAATTCATTTTAACAGCATCTTTTAATCCAGCTAACATGCTGCTGGACGTAAAATGTGTCGCGCCATTTTAACAAATTCATATTTTGCTTGCGAAGTAAGATAGTAAGTTGGTGCCGACAACGTGCATTTAACTGTTACATGACGCGGACAGTTACTTGATTCCATTAGGGGCATTTATTTAGACAATGAACAAAACAGGCGCAAGACTGCTGAAAGAACACGGGTTAAGTGTCTATCACAATTTGCGATTTAATATTACTTTGTTAAGGGAGACCTGAATATCAAATTATGCATATGAGACTAAATGGAAATTATATCCTCGGCGAACAAGCTGGTCCATATTCAAGTCAAAAATAAATGTTAGATTTTTCAGTTTCTTACGAACTAATACTTTAATGTATTTCAAAACATTTAACATTGTAATATTTTTAGGCAGGCATTTTGTCTGTATATTTCGTGATGTACACACAGGTACATTTAAAATAGCGCACCAAGAAGGGAGCATCGGATTGAAATGAAATTTAATACACATAATGAAACAGTTGAAAGATTCACTTGATCCAAATATCAAGACAATTAAACAAATACAGTGTGTGCAATTAGACAAATACAGTGCAACTTCAATAGCGCGTCAGACCATCTCCTGCTGTAATACATTGCCGCAACACGGTCCGGTATTGTGTTGATTAGACGTCTGATGTTGTCCTGAAGCAGATGGACCCACAAATCTTCAACAGCCACCTCCAAACCATATACAGAGTGACACAGCGGCATCTGGCGCTTCAGCTGGTCTCACACATACTCTATAGGAGACAAGTCCGGAGAGCGGGCCGGCCACGGAAGAGTCTGAACATGACGTAGGAAGTCTTGACCAACTCGAGCTGTATGCGGACGAGCATTATCTTGCTGGAAACTTAACCCTGGAAGACCATTTAGGAAAGGTCCCACGTGGGGTCGAAGAATGTCATCAACACAACGCTGGCCCGTTAAGGTTCCACGCACCACAATTAGAGTGGACCGGCTTGCATAGGTTATGGCCCCCAGACCATTAAGCCTGCTGTGCGGGTAGTGCGTCGCGCGACAACGTGGGTGGAATTGCACCGTTCACCAGGGCGCCTCCCCAAATAACAAAGAAAGCTTGTCTGAAAAGCTTTGGAAACCTTGTCGTCGGCAAGGGTAAAGGGTTGTCACAAAGGTTTCCATGACAAGGGTTGAACCTTTCGGCAAGGTAAGCGGAAAGGTTCTCTAGTCAACAAGAAACAAGGTTTTCTATAAGGTTTTCAGTAAGATTTCCCCAAGCTTTTATTACAAGCTTGTATTAGGCTTTCCTCAAGCTTGTTTCAGGCCTTTCAAAAGGTTATTAAGAGCCCTCCTTCGGCGGACAAAATAGAGCTCCCCTTCCCCCCTCCGAAGCCGTAATCTTACAGAAGGGTCCAACCCCCTTTTTTATCCCCCTTCTTCTGACGTCATCTGGAATGTCAATTGATTGGAAATCTTAATTATTAATTTCAGTTAGTTTGATTAATCTAATTTTTAATTGAACTTACTTGTACGATTAGATTGTAGATTGTGACAAAACTTCAAATTCCTCTCAGCCGCGGATCGAACTCGCGTTCCTAGAGGTGGAAAGCAAACGCTGTAACCACTATACCGGACGAGGCTACACACGATAGGACAGGTGGTTAATAAAAAGCTTTCTTACGTCAATTTTGAGGGAATTGTTTCCGAAACAGTTTACGCGGAAATGCTTTCGCAGACTTGTTGTTCAAACCTTGTCGGTGAGGTAGTTCATAAAAAGCTTTCCTATGTATACCTTGTGGCAATGGTTTCCGAAACGGTTTGCGCGGAAATGCTTTCGCGGACAGCCTATGGAAAGTGAAATGGCAACCTTTCCGCAACCTTCTTTGCTATCTGGGTCCACACCCGTACGAGGTTATCATCTGTCCCCGAAACGAACCGGAATTCATCACTGAACACCACGCTTTTCCAATCTGTGGAATTCCACGTCGCTCTGGTATGGCACCACTGTAGACGGAGTCGCCGATGTTTCGGTGTTAAAGGCAGTACACGAACAGGCCGCTTTAATTGAAGATTCGCTTCCGCAAAGCTTCTGGAAATGGTTTATGGAACAACTGGCACCCCAAAATCTGATTGTATCGTGGAACGATTCACTGTGGGATCCACGAGCGCTTGCCTCGTCGTCTTCCTGGTCGCTCCAGACCCGGAACGCCGCACGTGGGTACCATCTCGTGTCCACTGCTCCCAACATGTTCTGACTGCACACTCCGAACGATCGACCTGGCGAGCAACACGGCGCGTCGACCAGCCTGCGGTTTTCATGTCAATGATGATGCCCCTCTCAAACTCGCTTAACTGTGAGAAATGTCTTCTCACACGTCTACCTGGCATTCTTCGCCTACTAATGTCCTCCTCGAGTCGGAATGTGATCGTCACGTTTATGAATCTTCCACTATGCGACGGTTTATATAGGACCCACTTCCTGATTTCAGCACCACTGCAGGGCGTGTGTGGTCATGCGCATTGGCACCAAAATTGGATCATTTGCATATCGGATCTCACTGTACTTATTTGCGAAGTTTCACGATTGTACCTTTCTTCCTTCTTGGTGCGCTATTTTCAATGTACCCGTGTGTATATTCGTTACGGACGAATGCAACGACTGAGCCAGACGAGTACAAGTAAGACGACTCAAGCCTAAAACATTTTCTTGCTGCGATATTTTGGACTAGAGGCTCGAATCTCCTGTAAATTTTTTATAATATCCGCTTTTTACTTTCTCATATACGAAGTATACAAAGCGAAAGTATTGTAATCGTCGAAAAATTCGAACTCGAGATTTTGTCGAATCTCCATGTTTTAGACCTCCCTGAGTCTGAAAAACACAATTTTACTTTCTCGTATACGAAGTACACAAAGAGAAATTATTGTATTCGTCAAAAAATTCGAACTAGAGATTTTTACGAATCTCCAATTAGAAAGTATACGAGAAAGCTTAGGGGAGACCACTCCCGCTGGTTTTTAGATCATAAAAAGTTTTTAAATTTTGCATAGTAATTTCATAGCAATGTCTATCCCTAATTCAGTGGCACTTCAGTGTATAAGGCGCCCACTCTTTTATTCGAACCATGCATTTTATTGTAATCAGAAAAATTATTTTCTACTTTTGCGTTCATTTTTTCGCGTGAATAAAAGATTATACCTTAACAATTTTTTTATATACTTTATTTTTAAATTTTATTGTCTAGTGTCAACCTCTCAAAACTATTATCTTACTTGACTCGCAGAATGTGCAGTGGAAATTTCGAATAAATATTTATCACTTGTGACCCACAACAATTCACTTTCGTCCTCAGATGATTTCAGCATCAAAGGATCAACACACAGCTGAACAATTCCTAATCAAATATTCAGGTGGCAAAATCCGCACCTCCGACAAACCTCAAATTCAAATCTCGCTCATCCCCGCCCAATGGGGTGTTAAAAGAGTTTGAAAGGGCCCGAGAGATTGGAGAAACACAAGTGCGATTACGGCGGACGTAAAGACCGTATAAATCAAAAGGGCGAACGATTGTTCGCTTCGGTGGAGACGGGGGAGGTGGAGCATCAGTTTGACCCCTCGGTAGAGCAGACGATTCTGCGTCGCGGGTCAGGGGGGTGGGGAGGTGATCAAGTCGCTTTGACGACTTGAGACAAAGGCCCTTTTCGGCCACCGTCACACCTAGAGATCATTACACAAAGATGGACGTTTGTGATCTTTTATGAAAGGAATTTGATGTCGGGGGGACTTCCAAACATTGAGGGGAATCTTTCGGGGGTTGTCATTAGAACTTCAACGGGTCCCCCAAAGAAGTGCGCCAACGATTCATTGCGATTTCGCAAATACGTTTTTATATTCTCTCGTAAATAAAGTATACAAAGTATCTTTGTCGTCAAAACATTGGACTTCGAGTTGTTGATGAATTTTCACGTTTCGGAGGTCCCCCAGTCCAAAAAACACAATTTGGAAATTGTGTCTATCTGTTTATGAACACGAAAACTCAAAACCGTATTGAGTTGGATAGATGAAAGATGCCATTTAGGTTCCTCACCAAAATTTTAGATATGTATCTACAGTCACTACAACACCAAGCCTCTCCCAATAATATTGATGAATTGATAGAAACAGAAACTATCTGAACACTCAAAATAAAAATGAGGAGTAATATTTTTAATTTATTGTTTAATTTAATCTAGTTTTTTCATAATAAATGTTACGTTCTATATTTATTTTCTTTTGCTAATATTATTAAGGGACAAATTAAATTCATCAACTGCTACTATTATTAAGGGACAAGTTAAATTCATCAACTGCTACTATTATTACGGAACAAATTAAATTCATCAACTGCTACTATTGTTAAGGGACAAATTAAATTCATCAACTGCTACTATTATTATGGGACAGAGGTAGTAATATTAGCATCCTGTTTTGAAGCAATATAAGGGCTATTTTGGGACAAACCTCGTCACTTTAAATTGTGGTCAGATGAAGGGGCTCATACTTAAGATGCCATACCCTCTCCAGATTTCCACGTTTGACCCTCGATCTCAATTTAGCGTGCACTAGGCTCAGGTCCGTCTTAACAACTATGAGCGCCCTGGGCTGGAATAATTTTGCGCCCCATCAGAACATTAACTAGAAATTTCAGCGCCTATAACCCAAAGATAATACCTAACTAATAATATAATACCGAGTGAAAATGTCACCTATTTTGTGATGAAAACCTTACAGTTTTGCAGATCGGAGCCTTTCAAAATAGGATTTTGATAGCTTTTTCATAAGATGACGAAGATGACACCTGAGCTGGAACCCCCTCTCTAACCTTCCGCACCACACCAAAGGGGGGGACGTTCGGCCCCCTACGTATAACGTGCAACAGGCCCACATACACGGCGGATCTTCAGAGGAACAGGTTGAAGACGAGATCTAACCACTTGGTAACCGTGCTCCTCGTGTATATGTTAACCCTCCGATTCCTAAGGTAATTGAAATAAAGGGACCTCAAAATACGGGAACTTCCGAGTTCCTCTATCAAAGGTAAGGGAAATACACTTTCCCCCTCAGAAACCACAATGACAGCTCGCATTGTCCGAATAGTAAGAAAACTCCCCTCTTCCCCAAACACATCTGGGAGAGCCACTCTAACGAAGAAAGCACGCGCCGCGGGTATGAAATCAATCACACTTAACGAAAGGGGGTGGAAATTTCAGAGTGACATTCGGACGACTATCGTCTTTTGCTTGAAGAGACATATGGGATTGTCCCGTATCGATAGAGTTAACACGATAACTCAAATCCGCATCAAGCTAGATAAATGAAATTTGGTATGTGGCTATAATACCGTGGTTGTATATCTTTTGCAAAATATGGATCCAATCGGTTAGGGGGAAGAGGTCCGAAATGCATGTTTGACTCTCTTCGCTATGCGATGAAGTGGAACGGGAAACGTGCCATATTCTGGGAGTATACTGTTGCAAAAAGTCTTATTGTGGGTGTATGGTGTGAACAGTCCAACACGCAGGATAATAGAAAATGAAGGTTTATTTACAAATATGCAGGAAAACACGTAGCACAGGTACAGGAAACAATAGTTCTTGCACAGATTACCAATGTAAACAGACAACTATTCACGGATAATAACAGTTCAGCACTTTGTTATCTAACAACACAAACAGTCAGCAAATAACTAGTAACGACAATAACAGCACTTTCAATAGCGCTCAGCTCACCAGCTTCCTAGCCGCACTGCGGACGAAGCTCTCAAGTCATTCCCAGTGAATCAACACTACTCCCTCTGATACAGGCGCGATCCTTATATACTCTCTCCGACAGGCCGTGACGTCGCAAGGAGTTTTCTCGTACATTCACGCGTATTCCCTTTCCTAATAGAAATATCGAGAAAAGTTGCATTTTCTGGAATCATCTATTGTCGCCAAGTCGCCAAAATGGTCGCCAAGGTCAGGGGTCCCGGAACAGTCGCTGAGGTCACTCCATGCTTAACCTTGTAAACCTCTCTTCCCAACCATAAGGCTCACATTGCTGGGAAACGAATTTCCATGTTTGCAACAATACGAAAATGTGGAGTCCAGCTGCTTTGTGGTACCCATTTTATTTAAACTTCCAATCTTGGGCAATTATTTAAATTTTATTTTTCATGTCAAAACTGCGAGTTATTTATTTATTTTTGTCTTCATATTGAAGTGAGACAAAATCTGAAAATACCTCTTTAAACGGAGATTTAGTTGAAGAAAAGAAATCGCGTTCCCCCTTTTTAAGGTATCCGACTAGGTTCGGAGAAAAAATTTTAAAACAAACATGCACAAAAAAGACTTACAGAGTTAAATAATAAAAATAGGCTTAAATAGTCACAATTAGAAATAAAAATTTATATATCATCAGTAATTTTTGAAAATAGTTATTTTTTTCAAGAATTTTAATAAAAATTTCAATGTTAAGAAAAAAGTATAATTTGAAAAATATGGGACATATTTAATTTTAATTTCGCATGCGTACTTTTTAAACTATCTAGAATGTAATAGACCGCAAGATAAAATTTGTTTTAAAAATAAATCTTTTATGAACATTCAAAGTTGGCGTCATTGATTTTTCGCCAAAATTATGCTATGTTTCGAACTGAAAGTGACTGTAAAACATGACTAAACAAAGCTATCGTAAAATGTGCACTCTTAAAGGTTTTTAACACATTTGCACCAAATTTCAACGAATTTAAATTAATTGTTTTGCAGATATCACATTTTCCGTGAACCAATTTTAGTGAAATTTTCATTTTTCAGAACACGCATTTAAAATATTTAATAACACATTAGTTCAAATAAATATCAATGAATAAAATATCCGAAGAATAAGAATCAAAACAGAGACTGTTTTAGAATCTTAAAAGCTGTGGCTTTATTTTTAGATCATAAAAAAGTTTTTGAATTTTTTTTCGAAAATCGCTTTTTCAACCTAGTCGGATACCTTAAGTCATTATAGTATAAAACTACCTCCTTATTGACAGGAAAGGATAACTTATTCTTACATTTTCCCCTTAACAATAAATTCGCTCATCATACGTATTAAGATACAGTAAAATAAGGAAGTGAAATTATCTACAGGGTTATTACAGATTCCAAAAGATTACTTCCACGGAGAGAAGGGATTCCTAAGGAGTTTATGATATAAAAGTTGTACATGGTCGTACGCAGAGGTAATAAATATGGTGCTACAGCGTATCTACCTCCCATACGAGAAATATTAATCACTATTTATATGGAAGGAGTCTGAACACTTTTGCATCGAAATGAATTCCAATTCATATAATAATAATAGCGTCATGCTCCAAACTGTATAGTATAACCAAAACAAGAACTTACTGTGGAGGGGATACCTCGAATACGAGGATGGAAGGTCACTGGATAAGTAAGTGGGTTCTCAATTCCTTTAGCGCCATATTGAGTAGCACTGGGCTGATATAAACGGTTTAGGGGGTCGTCTTTTTGGCCTGTAGCCCAGGAGCACCATTGATCTAAAGTGGTCTACAAATTTACTAAACTGATTCTAATTGATAAAAATTAATTTAAACTCATTCTTAGTTAATTTTAAGCCAAAAAATTATTTAATTGTGATTTTAAATATTTTGAAAGTAAAAATATGGTTAGGGCAGCCATCAAATCTGGAAACATAATGCGTCTGAAGTTTAGATACTTTAATTACGCTATAGAGTTCATACATACACTCATTATTTGCATACATATTATACATACATACATTCATTATTTGCATACATATTATACATGCATACATTCATTATTTGCATACATATTATACATACATACATTTATTATTTACATACATATTATACATACATACATTCATTATTTACATACATATTATACATACATACATTCATTATTTACATACATATTATACATACATACATTTAGAGTTATACATACATTCTATAATTAGTTCCATGTAGATAATTATATCAGTATCGTTAAACTATTTCCGTGTTTTGTAGCATTAAACTTCTGTAATGATTACTTTTATGTTCGGTTTTGTGTTTTTATTTTTATGTTCTGTTGGCGCAACATAGGTCGATTTGAATATTGCACTACAAAAGACAAGTGATTTTTTAAAATGAAAAACTAATATATCTTTTAAATTTACCGAGTATATTTACGGAACGTAGAGGCAATAAAGATTAATACCAACAGTAAAAATACGAATTTTGAAAGAGACCATTATAATGTTTTTTTCCTTTTAAGAATTCCTTTCTCATTAAAAAATTTGGCAACACGGAAGATATGGTGTTATTATAAATAAGAAGGATCTAACAACTGTATATATATGCACACAACATTGATTCTTCAACTTTTCCACTCGTAAAGGATGTAAAAATATTTCATGACCCAATTTTTACATTCTCGTGTACGAAGTATACAATGAGATCGTCAAAGAATTCATTCTAGGTTTTGGTGAACCTCTACGTTTTAGCCCTTCCCTGAGTCCGAAAAACTTATTTGTAGACTATGTCTATCTACCTGTGAACACAATATCTCAAAAACGAAACGCGCAAAAGGATAAAATTTGATATCTGTTCTTGACGTCAATTTGTATTTTTGTATCGAAATTCGAACCTAATCAGTCAAAGGAAAGAGGTTCAAACTATATATTCGATTCTTTTGACTATTCGGTGAAGCTTAAAATAAAATGTTCCATATTGTTACGAACTTGTAATGTCTCTTCCAAAAATGTTAGTCTTATTATTGGAAAGAGACATATACAGAGGTTCTTACTGGTTATCGTGGTAGGTCAAGCCAATGCCACCGACCTTGGCGCAAAACTTGGCGACAAAGTGAAGGTTCTCAAAAATACTAGAATTTTCTCTTTATTTCTATTAGTAGCGCAGTTATGGAATTCTTCTGGAATTTTCCTGTGACGCCAATCCTGTCGGGAAAAAAGGTATAAATACCGACCTGCTCAATGAAAATTTAATCTCTTTGCAGTCTTGTTCGTCTTGCGAGTTGATTAGCTGTTAGACAGCGAGCTATTACTATTATTCATTATTCATTATATTATTTCATGCTATTACTATTATTGGTAGTGATTTACTGCCTTCTTGTGTTGCTAATTTGTGCAAGTACCGTGTTTTTTTCTGTTACATGTGCTTCGTGTTTCCCGGAATATTTGAAAATAAAGCATCGTTCTCCAAAATCTTGCTTGATGGACTGATTTCACCGTACACACACCGGGAGACTTTTGTAACAATATTATGGGAACACACGATAAAGTCAAAGGGAGAACTATCCGCTGGTTGCAAGAGAAAAATTAATTATCGTTCTTAACTGCATATACAAGTAGAAATTAAAAAACATGAAAATGAAGTATTACTTTTGTAATACTTTATCACTTGTACAAATTTTTATGCATAATTTTTGATGCACAAAAAGAAACTTAGTTAAATATGCTTATTTTTTATCTTCTCATGTAATGCTCTAAACCCCCTTTTCAATTATTTGTTCTTATTTACATCGATGAGCGTGAACAAAACAGTGATTTCCACTATTTTTGAGCTCCCCAAATCCATCTTTACAACCCTTCTTGTGATCTGTACCAATATCTTAAGAAACATTTCTTCATAAGAAAATATTTTATAGGCAAAGAAAGTCCAGAATTTTACATTATTTCCATTTTTTCTATCCAACCCTTTTGCTTACCCATAAACACATTCACCTGAGATGCACGTCTGTTATGCGCAACAACCACAACCGCTGCTCTCCAAGTGGTCACCGGTCTTCAACCCCTCCATTTACAAATCCAAAAGAAGCAACTTATGCGCAAGTTGCTCGAGCAAGATTTTCATCCACCTTTTTCACAGTTATATTCAGCCCAACATATTACGAAAGCAAAAGCAGTGGAATTGATATTCACCCCCATAATTTTCTTCTCCGCCATCAAATTTCATTTGAAGAGTATCACAGAGACTCAGGAGCCAAGGCTATATATACTGATGGATCTAAAACGGACGAAGGCACTGGTAGCGCATATTGCACTCTCGAAAACTATGGAATAATAGCCTCATGGCAGGGTAAAGTTGATCACAGCAATTCGGTTTTCCAAGTTGAACTCCTTGCAATTAAAATGACAATTGAAGCAGCTTCTTCCCTTTATAGGCCAATCAGAATTTGGACAGACAGTTTGTCAAGTTTGATGGCCATACTACCATCAAGTTTGATGGAATCCCACCACGGTATGGTCCGAGAGATTCAAACCCTTTTGCTCTCCCATAAACACATTCACCTGAGATGGCTTCAAGCCCAGTCGGTTATTTAAGGAACGAATGCGCAGACCTATTAGCCAAAGAAGCCATCACAAAAGGCGACCCTTTCTTTCTCCCTAAGTCACTTTCCTACCTGAAATCTGAGATAAGGTCAGCTGCTTTCATCATTTGGCAAGATAACTGGGATAACGGAGAAACTGGCCGCAGTACACACGATATAGTGCCTAGGGTCTCAAACAAGCCAATGCGATGGAATAGAGAAGAGCTAATGTTCTTTGCAGAACACGGGCCCTTCCCTTCATATCTTCATCGCTTCAATCTTCTACCCTCTCCTGGCATTTCCGAACTCTTACAGTGCCACTTAAATTACAGTGTTTGAAAAACATTCTGACGAATAACTTGTCAAGAACCCGACTTCGATTCCTAATGCGCTTCATATGTAATGAGAACAATCTCATTGTAGAGGATAATCATTGAGCATGCATCCACCCAAACTGACACACACTTCCGACAACTTACGACTCTTATTTTTTTTCCTTCTATGTTTCTTTATTTTACCTCAAATTGTTTTGTTTCCCATGTTGCTCTTGTCCAGTGTATGTTTCTTTTTTTCATTATTACTTGCTTTTGTCCCTGTTATATGTTTTTGTCCTTTCTAAAAAAATAAAATTCGCCTCCTTCCATCCAAACCTGAAAGAAGCCAAATGGCTTTAAACACGGGGATGCATGGGGTGTTATTATTACAATTACATTAATTTAAAAACTAAATTTTACATCCAATCATAGCTATTATGTAACTGAAGCGCAACAAATACAAGTTTTGGTCTTATCAAGACTAAAAGTGAAGGATGTTGCAGTCCTTCCAGCCATTTCTGGAACAATTTCAGATGTATTGCTTAGTTTAGTCATATTTTGAAGAAACCTGCCTGATTTTAAAGTGGATTGATGAAGTGAAGCGGCATCACCTTTCCAAATTTCCACTCCAAACTACGGAAGGATGTTTGGCCATTGACTGACTTAACGTGCTCCATGGCCACATATGCTGCGGATATTTGTTGGAAATAGGTCTCGAACCCGTTGACATCCGGTGACGAAGCCGAGACCTGACCTTGAGGCCACTAAAGATCATGCCTTACACCTGTTCTGTTAATTGCGCTGGACGCCTCCCTAATTGTCTGTTATCTCATCAAATATTTGAGCTTTATTCTGAAAAGGAAAATTTTAAAATTTAACTAATCCAATAACTTTCTTGCTGAATCGAAATAGGTTCAGAAAACAAGTAAGGTTGGTATGTAGAATCATTCATCATCGAAGTTTTGTGTGTACTGAAGAATATATTTCAAATTCGTTAGTTACGTAATATCTTAAAGGAGTTTTATTTAGTGATTCAGTGTACTACACTAAAAAAGCAAACCTTAAAGCCAAAACAGAGATAATATATTTTATACATCCAATTTTATTACAGAAAAGAACAGCAGTGTTTAAAAATGGACGAACTAAATGAATTTTTCATCATTGCTGATTTCTGAAGTTAAGCCTTAACTGTAATAATCACGAAATTAAAAAAAATTATTAAAAGCATGTTTTGAAAACAACACTACTCAATATGCATAAATTGAACAGAATCTTTATACCTTGGTTATTTACATTGGGAGAAAAATCCAGGATGAATTATTTGTAGCAAAAATGGAGCAATTTGAATATCATTACGAAAACGAAAGGTTCTTTTGTAAAATCTATCTAAAAATATTTTTTTAATTATTAAAAATAGAGAAAAAATGTTCGGCAACTAAATTGGATCATTGAAAAGGTAATTTTTGAACTTTAAGATGATGTAAAAATAATGGTTTTGCTGTTTATCACCTCGCCTATCCGCTCACTCATAGGATATGGAGAGTTTTAAAGGTGGGAGGATGCTTTTGGTTAAAGTATTTTCTGAAGTTATAGCGGAAAGCGTAAAAATTTCGCTCCACTTTTAATTAATTAAAATTTCCAAATAATTCCCCCCGAAGCTCACATTCCTACTCTCCAAAGTATGTGTGAGCCAAATTTGATAACTTTAGGTTCTACGGTCTGTCCTGAAGAGTACCAATAAACACAAGCGTTTACGCTTTTATTATTATTTTACATAGATAGCTTAGATATTTCACATAGAAATTGCATGTCGTGGTTAGGCAAAAGATGGCATTGCAAATTTGTACTGTAAATAAACTGAAACAGCTCGCAGATCTATTTAATTTGTATGGTAATCTTTAAGCCTCGAAATCATTCTGTACTTTCCTAAGACACTCGTGAAATTTTTACAGCGGCAGGAGAATATCGTGAAAGCGGAGCATTCCTCTGCTGGTAATAATTGACAGAACAGAACGCCGTCTCTTACCCCCGTACCCGTGACCAGACCGGTCACTGAGAGGTTTGATGGGCAAGACACGGGAATTTTATTTAGGAAAAAAAAGAGAAACACAATAAACAAAAAGAAAGAAATATTTACATTATGTACAACACAGGCATCTTCACGTTTGCACTATTACTTTGGCAAACCTCATGGAAGAATGGCAATACAGGCAGGAAAGTCTATAACATCGCGCCCTCAGTTAATCTCCGTCCCACTAACCGGATTAGAGAGGATATTATCTTCTTCTCTCAACACGGCCCTTTCCCTGACAACCTCAAAAGGTTTCACCTGTCTGACAGCGATTATTGGACTGCAGTTGTGGTGGAATTGGCACGGCACTTCACTATGCCACGGAGTGTATTTACACTGTGTCTTGGCATATGAGGAAGCCAGCGACAAACTTTGAACAAGAATGGCTGAAAAGTGTCGCCAATAACCTCGTTTCCAGGCATAAAATTCGTGGGATTGTCAAATTCATAAGCGAAAACAGAGATCTTTTCCAGCCTCCCTAACAACTTCTAAAGAAAAGGTGATAATTGATAGCCATTCTGTGCTATTCTGTGTATTAATTATAATAGCTTCAGAGTAACCAAAATAAATCAAAAAAGAAAACTAAACTCGAATCAGACTTAATTTCTACATTGAACTGCAACAGCGGAAAAAACGTTTTATGACATGTGCATTTCCAAAACTTTTCAAATAAAATCCCATTGTATCATTACACATGAGATTAAATTAATAACATAGATGTGGCACACGTTTGTGTTATTATTTTAATCTCATAACATAAATGTGGACCACATGTGACATGCAGTCTTATCTTGCGGAAAGAAAATCATCTATCAAACTGCCAAAGTCACTTCCAGTTTGGTAAAAGAAGCTTTCTTTCGCATCCGGAATAAAGAATGACATCTCGAACGCGTTTTACAGCATTTTGCTCACACGTTCTTATTTTTGTATATAAACAATTTGTTCTAACTAATATGTGGTGTTTCTGATCCCACTTGTTCTAGCATATCTAGTCAAGACCATGAATCAAAGACTCATGCTAAAGAGGAAGCGCAAACTTAGGCTAAAAACTCGACATGTTATAAGCAAAAAACACGCGAAAAATTTGGAATGTTTCAAATTAACCTTTATATCTTCCCGAATATTCATGTAAATGCATGTAAGCGATGTGCACAAGAAGAAAAAATATTGATGAAAGTTTTAAAACATTATCAGCTTCCTGTGAAACGGGTTGAGCCGAAATCATTTTCGTCTTCATCAATTTGTGGACTGTCCCCTAAATATCCTCGCGACAAAATCTTCACTGTAAAATGTGAGTTCCCACAATTGTACGTCCCACGACTCTTCATAACTGATTGTGAACCATTGTATTCAAATTAACTCCAAATGTTTCGCATTTTTCCAATGTTGCAATACTTTTGGCCAGTAGTGTATATCAGAATTTTGCATCAAGTGAGGTAAGTCTGACTTCGAGTAACAGAAGGATTCACACTTCCCCGTTTTGATGACTCTCTCTTGGCTACATATGCTAGATCAAGTGGTATTTTCATTTCCATCTTTTCTCTGCTATCACATTTACTACTTCGGTGGAAATACTTTTAGCATTGACTACGTAGGAAACACACACAGAATTAACGTTATGAATTTGGGATCTCAGCGCAGGTTTACAATTTACATTCTTTTGTTTATATCACTTCTAAATTTTTGCAAACGTGTGAATAAATTTATTTACGAATTATCGAGTGTTTCCAAATGTTTATGAAAAAATTGTAGAAACTTTTGTGTTTTAAACCGAAATCACATTGGTTTCTTCACCTCTAATGGCATATTAATAGAATCGATTCTGTAGGTTGATTAAGAATCATTTTACACATTACAAAATTATAGGGAAAAAACAGAAATTGAGTACAGTGGTTGTTTTCATATGCCACATATAAATACACGCTTTCAAAATTTTTGATTCACAGAATAATTATTCTCAAAATTCAATAAATAGAAATTATACATATTTTTTAAAATTTAAAGTGGTGTAAAAATGATTCTTGCCCGAAATTATTGAGAAAAAACGTTAAAATTTCTATTAATTTTTGATTAATTAAACATCTAATTAAAATTTTGGAAACCCTTTCTTAGTAGGCATCTACTACCCAAGAAATAACTAAATGCCAAGTTTGGAAGACCTAGGTCCAACGGTCTTCCCTGTGGAACGTTTCGAAGTATTTTCGCATCCCGCACTTTCCATATAATGTGCCAAAGTAAAAAAAATATCATGTTAAAAAGTCTAAAGCGAGACATTAACGAAGGGAGCGTTCCAGTCTATTTGGAGCGCATCGTTCCAATTTTCAGCCCATCCATTCAGGTGGGTTATTCATGGAGGCTCCATGCAAACCACGCAATTGATTATTAATTTAAGATGAACACCGGAATCGAAAATCCGGCCAAATGAGAGATATGTGAAACAGCCCGGTTTTACTTCCAAACCAGCGAGATTGTTCACCCCTCCACCCCTCAACTTTTTCATATACTTAAGCTCGACATTCACGGTAGAGCCATTCCACTCCATTTGGATCGCGTCTCACCAGACAGTTTCAGTTTTCAGCCAATAAACTTAGGTGGGCCATTCATGGAGGCTCCATGCAAACCAAACAACCAAATTCAATCCCCTAGAGCTACTGTGCCTACCGCTTCTCCCGTTTTCAGAACGAGCCCCCCCGCCCGCTTTCCCGAGAGAGCTTCACTCCCCTTCTCGAATTTTGTGGTTTTCACTTTTGTGAGATATGCTCGCTCCCTCTTACCCACAATCGCATTTTAGTTTCATGGCCTAGTGCGCCGAATGGAAAACTGGACCGGATGGAAATCCAAGCATTTCGACCGTACCAAGCCAATTCTCGTCGGATTTTGACATTGACGACGGGTTTTGGACGGACACTCTCCAAATGGTGTGGAACAGTCTGACCGTGAATATCCAGCTTAAAAGTTGAGTCACGGTCATCAATTTATTCCTCGCGTCAATAAGCAAAGAAACTTCATGACTTTACGATTCGATAAAATTATAAAAAATATTTTTCTAAAGAATAGATCAAAAGTAGCCTACCCTAGATTTTTTTATATGGGTCAATAATACCCTATGTTTCTTATAAGGTGCTTTTTGCAGTCCCGGGTGATAAAAATTAGAAAGTGCAACAAATGTCCTAATATTTTTGTTCATATGTATAATTTAAGCTTTAAGAAAGCTATTCAAGACGTTTCTACTAAAATAAATTTACTATTTAACTCTAATTTTTCAATGAATATAAGACAAAAGTCCCCTCCGTGGACTTCCGTACACATGAAATTCGAAACAATATTAGCTGACACTCAATCAAATTTTTTAAAAAAATCAGTATTTTTCAGTATTAACTAGTTTAAAATCTTTAGTTAAGGTCTAACCTAACATTTTTTTTAAATTTTATTTTTACTTAGTAATTAATTTTTACACTTTGTCCTCAGTCAAATACGTTTCCCTCGGACAAAGAAAATAACATAAAACAATATCATAAATTGCAGCTCATGTCAAATCATCATGAAAGAGTTTATAAGAGAAGCAGACAATTTGTTCTTTAAGGAAAAAGTTTTGTTCTATTGCGAATTATTGAATATATTCCAATTTATTAGTTCCATTTAGCGCTTGGGTAACTTCTCAACGTCCACTCCGTGGGCATCATAAATAAGTTAAGAAAAGTCTAATTTATAACTAAAATACAAAATTTTGATAGGTTTAGTGTATGATTTAATAAAAATAAGTGTACCACTTTAGCCACGTAAAAACTTAAGCACTTAAAAATTCAAAACTTGGTTTGTGTCTCCTCCGTGGACACAGTAGCTTGGCAATGTCAATGAAAGAGACAAAATCTCAAAAATCATGATACTGTTAGATAAATTCAAATAATATTAATTAAAAGTTCTTTGGTAGATATTTTTTATGAAATTTAATGATTTTCTTTTGTATTTTTTTAAAATTAAAATTGAAATTATATTCTCGAAAAGAATTAAGGTAAACAATTCACATAAAATATTTATAATATTAAAGCTTAAATAATGTATAAAAACACTTTAATAGCTAAATTTATTTTTAGTAAAAATGGGAATATCAAAACATAAAAAGACAAAACAGTCAGATCCTCAAATTCAGAATAGAAAAGAGTAGAAAAAACCTAATACGAGACATACTAGATTGTTTATTAATAAATAAATATATGATATTCCTTAATATAGTACATACAAGATTACTTTCCTGCAAAATGTTGACTTTTATTTATTTGAAATTGTTTGTAAATATTATTTAACTAATGCATAGTCAGTGCCATTGTTTAAAAAGTGCTATTTATTTTAAAATATAAAGTTTTATTGCACTGGTTTTTAATAACTAATTTTATTGTTTAATTATAAAAAATAAACCTGTACCAAAACTTCCTAATAATTAGTCAATTATGCTTTCATTTAAAATGCAAAAGTTCCGTTGGCTATCATGTCTCCTTCGTAGACAGGTCAAAAGTTTTAAAACTAGAAAAAACAGTGAAAATTAAAATAGAAGACTTGACCACTAATACAAGGTTATTTATTAAGCTTAAATGGAAACATCCATGCAATTTCTAAGATTTTTTTACATACTTTTGTAAAATAATTTTTTTAGCTATTTGTGCCTTTTTCATAAGAATGACCCATATTCTTCCACATAAGGATAACCATTATATTAATAGAGGTTTTAATTTTTATCCTCAATGACTTCAGAGCATATTATCACACAAATAAAACAGTTTTGTAACAATACTTTTCCTCTAAATA
>BGPR01000384.1:583148-692322 GCA_013235015.1 Araneus ventricosus | reverse complement strand
GGTGCCATGCATTGCTAGTCACTTGTTTGAGTACTGCTATTAAGGTCCTTATACTCTTCCTATGCATAAATTGTTAAATAGGGGCACTGACAATATCTGATTATTATATGCCAAAGGGTTTTCAATGTGCGCAGCTTTACCGCTTTACCATATATATATAGATAAAGCTTATGACACGCAACCTTCCATCAGCTTTAAAGTGTACAGACACTACTTAATGACTCTTCTAGCGCTTAATGAGGGCTGTGCGCAAGTTCCACAACACCGGCAATGTTTTAGTGTTAAAATGATGTGTTATTGTGTATTAATCCAATTTTGAAGGAATACTTTTTTTCTACTTTAATGGGTTTTTTAAAAGTTGATTTATATTTTTAAGATAAATAAATTATAAAAAGACTTCATTACTTCTCTTTTATTAAAAATTATTTTTCACTAGTTTAAGTTTCTAAATTCAAATCAAACGTAAAGCTATTAGTCTTAATTTTACAGAAATAATGACCTAGATATAAAAAATTAAAGTTTCAGTGTAAATTCTTTTTATTGGTGGAATGTGTCCAATTTCTTTTAATTATTTGTTCACCTTGATATGGATTGATATCCCTTAGAATACACTGCCGCTAGTATTTGGCGGAATTCGCTTGTCTGTCCTTCCTAAATCTATGTTAATGTTTAGCCACTAAATAATAGTGCATTCCATTGTAAGGTATGTGATTATTTTATAAATATATATATATATATATATATATGAGAATGATAGGGCTAGGTGGAAATGGTAGTACATACCTTACTTAGCTTTTCGTTCTAAGAAGCATTTATCAAAAGACATTACTTTTGAAAACATTTTTCTATAGATTAAGTAGCATATTAAGCAATTTATATTAACGGATATTTTAACTATAGAGTTTGTGGCACCATTTACCCTCTACACAGGTGAAATGGGTATGTAAATCTGATACAGAAAAGTCATTAAAAAATAATTATTTGTTACAGCATATGATATACAATATAAAAGCTCCTGATTTAAAATTTTTTTATTAATTATTTTAAAAAAGCACAATAAATTAAATGGTAAATTTGGCAAAAACAGTAGGGTTTTTTCCTCCAACATGAAAGGTGTTTCAGTACATTTTGATCTCAAAAAATTAATGATATCTGTTAATAATTGTATTCATTAAAATTTGTTTGATATGAATATCCTTTGAGGCTAATTTTAGCTTATTTTATGGTGCCTAAGAAAAGCATAAGCTGTCAATCTTAAATCTTTCTAAACATTCTATCTTTATAGGTATCCTCACTACTATAATTTTGTCAATGAATCAGGTCGTTTCTTTTCTCCTCAATAAAAAAATGTTTACTCAGGCACCTACTGTTAGACTTAAATCCTACAGCTAGGCTTCTTCAGTAATATCATTTAAAGATATTTCTTCTTGAAAACTGAAATTGCATTGCTATTTCTTTCTAATTCTTAGCCTTTTATTACATCTCTCTACTTGTTAAAAGTCTACCAGCACATTGTCTGTGTTATTTGCATTTGAATTATCTATATATGTAGCTAGAAATTTTGAAGCTTTTGTGATATTTCTTTTTGCTCTATTTCTAAATCTTTTGTGGTGTTGAAGAAATGGGCAAGGATCAGTGGCGGATTTTGATGATTACTAGCCATGCAAAATTGTTTTGAGGCCCTCTTTCCTACTAAATGTCAAATTCTAAGAAGCTGGTTTGAAGGTTATGATGGATGTCGAATTGATTTGAGGCCCCTCAGGGTCTTTGCAGATACAGAGGTGAGGCCCTACTGCCTGTGCAGAAAACTGCCATTGCTTCAGATCACTTCTGGGATGGAGATGGGCTGAATATGTCTGGAAACTTGAAGGCATATGTGAGGAGACAGAAACATCTGCAAATTTTCGGTCATTTCTGCCAAAGTGTTATTCTGTGTGGAACTGTTTTTAAGTTTTAACTGCTATACACTTGAAAAAAACCACATTCTACAGTAAATTCTAAAGATAACAACTACCTTTTCATGAGAGAAAAACTGTAATTTTCTGATCCCTTTTATGTACAGATTTTAAACTAGTTTATGATATGGAATATTTGTTGTTCTCATTAATTTTAATTTATACTAAATGAATAACTTATTTAAAGGAAAAAATAATGCTGCATCTATCCTATAAGATGCAGAATGTTACCAACCATATACCCATTTTCATTCTAAATACATAAGACTAAAAAAGGGAGTTTTTCTCCCTTAGCTGCAAGTTGCCTAATGAAATGTCCCCTCTCAAAAAAAAGATATTATATTACTATAATAAGAATTCCCTAATAAAAAAGATCCTGAAGTGAAAGTTAGAATGAATAATATATGGCATAAACTTGTCCACTTCAGTTTAATGCTACCACACTCACTTATAAAGAAACTGTGAAAAAATATCAGCTGAGAATGGGTCAGAACAGCCAGTTCATAATACCCCAACCTCAAAAGTATACCAAATATAATTAAAAAATCTAGTTGTTTTGTGTTTACATATTTTGATTCATCCATTCTTACTCCCACCTTGACCCAATGTAATATCTGTAAAAATAACTGCAAAAATCTTCCTCATTGGCTAAAGCCTTAAGACACCTAGGCAAAAACCTTTATCAATGCATAGTTCAAAAACTTTAAAATTCTTACTGTTTGATTAATGTAAGATTTTAAAGAATTGGCAGCAATGGAAGCATACTTCATTGTATTATAGTAATTATGCATGTCTTGTAAAACAAATCACTGTCCATTAGAAAAAATCAAGCTATGAAACTGCCTGGATATGATGTTGAGGAAGTTTTCCATTTTGAGATAGATCATTTCCTAGAGGAAAATGCCCAAACTTTTTCAATAAAATGACTTTTAAATATACAAGAAGTCCTTTTAGAATATTAATTGAAAATTTCATTATATATTAATTTAGAATAAATGTTTTGAATACTGTTACTTAAATTCATAAAACAATTTTAGTTTTGTTTTGAATCTAAAAAATAATGATTCCAGTTTGAACTTTTAAGTTTCTGCTGTTATATAATTATAAAAGTAGAATTTTGCATTTTTGAACAAATTTATTAGCATTATGAGTTCTTGATTAATATAAATACATTCTGCATATAAGAAACAAAAGAAATTTGGGATAATAACAATATGTAATCGAAAAGAAGCAATTTTCAAAAATTCACATCATTTCTCATTCATTAAATGAATAAATGAAATGAACAGTGTAAAAATAATTGATAACTTTTAATCATAAATGTTTTAAATTTTCACCATGGTGAAAGTACTGAAATTTGAGTTACGAATCTACATCTATCAACATTAATTAAATTTTGAATCTAATTCTTTCTTTCTTCCAACTTATAAAAACTGTAAGCAAATATATTAAAAAAGTTTTATTAAATGCAAATTTAAAACATAAATAATATGTACATTTGCCAATGAATTAAACCTTATTAGTGTACTAAAATGCATTTTTAATATTCCTAAGGCCTATTAGTAAACTAATAAAAGACGAAATACTTCCCTAAGAACAAATTGATATACCATACTGCAAGAAAGAAAGTACTGTTTATAGTTTTTTATTAAAATGAAACCTCTTACTCTAAAGTCCCAGAAGCAACATTCAGGGCCATACTTGCAAAATCAATATAAGAGATAAAACGTGCATGAATTTGAATATGTTTATAATAAAATTGAATTATTTATTGTAATTCATTAAAAAAGAGAACGCCTGCAAAAGATTCGCTCTTTTCTATGTCAATCATTAAAGCATATTTTGCCCATAATTATTTTCATTAATAAAAAATAAGAATTGTAAAATTTAATTTGTGTTTATATTGATCACATATATACACGATAAGAATATTTTAGATAAAGTTTAGTTGCTATGCACCATATTCTTGAGAAATTGATATTTAATGCCAAGTAGGTAACAGACCATTTTATGAATAAATGAATTGACTACAGGAAATGTTTTTGGCACCATATGTTGTTTTTGCCATGTTGAGGTTCTGTCTCTGGATCAAGATGACAGATAGGTCTGAATAAGATGTGTTCCTCCTGAGGAATGAGTTCTAAGGTTGATAAGGAGGCTGCTCATTTGATTTTGCCGGTGCTTTGTTGATATTTTGTAAATCATTTCATGTAATTTTGGGTTTTGCTTGTGGGGCAATTACCCGACAGCAAAAATTCCAAACCTTCAAAATGATTAATAGACATATACAATAGAACAGCCTTTGGAAAAATAAAACAAAATCAAATTAATGATATTTGTACTAGCAATTGAATTTTAATCTTCACTTTATAAACTTTATATAAAGGTTTGAACAAGATGCTCAGTCTTGTAAAAAATGATAAATTTATTATCTACAAAAAAAATATTCCTAACATAATTTTCTAAGGAGGAATATTTGAATACTTTATGAGATTTTATTTTTTGCCTTTAATTTCACCCCTTCAATTAGAATATCTGTTTTAAAAACTAAAGTGCTAAAAGGAGGCATGAGAGAAGGGGAAAAAAAGAACGACATAGCCAACCTTTCAAATTGATACAATCAATATACCTATAAAAAAATCAAGATTAAAAATTCAGGAATGCGAAAGTTTTCATTAATTAGTTTGGTTTTGTTAAGAGTATAAAATGGAAATTTCATCAAAGTAATGTCAGACCAGGGTCAAAACTATCTAAATGAACAATTCTCACCCAAATCAAATCACTAAACCTGTGAATAATGTTGATTAGAAATACTAAAAAAAAAGTATAGAATCATAAATAAAATAGACTCAAATAAACTAAAAAATTTTTTTTTGATATCCTGCGCAAATTATACAAATTAGCAAAATTCCATAATCCAGTGATCAAAGGCGCATTTTTTCAGCTCTCAAAATTGCAAAATCTACCCATTCTGGAAACCTAACAGACCCTCATTAAACCTAATCAGTAGCCAAGGTAATCATATATACTTACTATCTGAGGAGAAAAATTTAAATCGAATCACTACAATAAAGTTGAGTGTATGCTACTGGGTGTGGTAATGCAACAAGGAAAATGGAACGCCTCTAAACTTGGGTGATAAAATTTGTACCGTTTTGCATAGGTTTTATATTTTTCTTTATTTACTCTTCGTGAAAGAGTCACTGAAACGTCTCAGTCTACATTCTATGTTGGTGGCTCATGACAGAGAACGTTTTATCGTAGAGTTATCAAGCCTGCACAAATATACTTTAAATGGCATTGAAACCTGAGGGGTTTCAAAATCCTGACTAATCTTAGGTAACTAAAATTACAAAATCTCTTTTGTGATTTTGGCAATAACTTCTAAAATATAACCTTGACAAAAATAATTTTAGATCAATAAACTAAAAGGATTCTTTCAATTTATAATGAAGGCGCCCCATATTTTCCCTTGATTTGTTCCGACTTAAAAAATATTTTGCACATTGAATACTATTTCTCATTTTGGTGTGGAAATTGCTGTTTTCTAAGGTTTGCCAAATAATTGTGCCTTTGTCGTAAAAGGAATGAAGGATTCTGTTATTTTTCATTCTTTAAATGTCAGTATTTATTTTAAATTAATTTTATTTTCATCTTTTTTTTTGTGGGAATCTAGAAACAAAACCTCAAACAAAGATAATAATATTATATCTGATATGCTGGTGTGATTCCACCTAATCAATTCATGTTTCACCTAATATGCTAGAACTCATTTACGAAGGGGTGATTGGGCATTGGGATAAAAGCTCCTGGCCTGTAAAATCTAAAATAATGCAGAGAAGGCATGGTGGATGACTTGAAACCCTGTAGTAATATGAACCATGATATAGGTCTGTAAATCCCACCTGCCTGGAAGTAGAGCTTTGAAAAGATATATGTGTGATGCATTTTTTTTTTTGCAGAAAAAGGATAAAAGAATCTCACCAAATTCTACAACTGCTTATACTGTGTAGACTTACAAGAAAGGTGCCGGCGGGGACGGGAGCCGTATGGGAGCTTCAGAGTTGTCTAAACGTTCCACATGGACCGCAGCGTCGACGGGATGACTCCAGCCCGCCGCTCATCCAAGATGCGAGATCAACGCGGTTGGGAAAAGCACGGAATCACTGTTTGAGCAAAGAGTGCATTAGCTGCATGCCCAGCTGACCAATCTGATCAGTGATTTGGGCGAGATCTGCCTGCTGTTTGTGCCGAAACTGGCGGCATCAGAACAGCAGATCGGCTTGAACCTGCGCCTGCCTCCGACGGGGATGAAAACAGAACAATGATTACAGGTGGCTTTTAAAGAAGTCGGTGGGTTGCGGATCTGCATACCGGAAGATTCAAAGCAGAAAAGAACGGAAGTTTTCAACTCACCTTCTGTCGCAACAAATGGCGACAGCACACTACAAACTTTTCAAAGCTCATTGCAGCGAGGGGAGTACCACCTTGCAAATATCGGCGGCATGGGATGAAGGCTGAAATCAAAATCTGCTGTTGACTGACTGCGTAATACTTTGTTTTGAACGGCATACCTAGTCCCATACTTTACCCCTGCATTACAGTAAAATGCACTACCATTTCACAATGTTGAATCAAATGCATGATTTTATATAAGAAATAAACAGAAAGAGTTACCGCGTTAGCAACCGCAATAGATATTTAGGTGATGGAAGAAGGCAGTCTGCATGCGGATGTACGCCGCGTGATCTAACTTAATATGTTCGTACACAAGAGAATATAAATAATTACTGCTGAATATCTTCTGATGATAATTTGATGTTAAAAAATATTTTCTTTTTGAAGCGGTATCCGCTTTAGAATGACGTTTCAAATTACAGAAAAGAGGCGTGGGACTCTGCATCCGAGTGTCTTTGGTGATGAACTGCTTTACTCTGTATTTACGGCGTCAGTCTATACACTTTAGTTTTGAGGTTCAAATGTTTAAGAACCGACATCCGACTGTAAAATATCAGAATCATCCCATTCCCAATACAAAAGAAGAAACAAGAAGGCTGTGGGTATGCGAATTGTACGTTGGGATAAATAAAATTAGTGACAGAAAAGCAAAAAAAATCATAAGATCTTCCTCATGAAGGTCATGGTGGCTCCAGGAACCCTGAATCAATATAATAATGGAGTGGCGATACACTACCTCGCCGGTCAAAAGTGAAAGCAACCAGACACCTTCAAAAGCGCAAAATCATGGGCAACTGTGTTTGGTAAATATTGCTCTGGCTACTTTATTATTGAAATGAATTTCAATAATTTGCCCATGCCACAATTCATCAAACATACTAATAACTTGCCAGAGTTTGGGTAAAACACATACAGATGAGAAACAAGAGCAATTCGGGCATAACATTTAATCTCCACCACAAACTTTGAGAAACCATGGATTAATCCAAAATTAATTTCTCATGGATTCACCTACATTATTACCCATGCAATCACACCTACAGCCGACGCTCTACAGTCGTGGGCGAATCGCCCAGCAATGAAATAAATGTAAAATAAAAAAAATTAAAATCCCAAATCTATATTAAGTTAATCTAACTACTTTGACTTTAGTTAACCAAGTCCCACATTATTAATAAAACTTTGAGTGGAGGGATGGTTAAATACAGATATCTTAACAAATTTGAGCAGAGATGGCATCCACAAATTTGTTCTTGGAAGAATAACGGCGCCCTACTGGGGCTAAGTAATCGAATGAGGAAACTTACCACCATGGCCTAAACAAAAAATATATTTTAAATTAAATATAATTATAAAAGTCACCTGTCTGTGATTAGCGCCTACTACTTAGCACTCTGATGTCTTTAAAATAGGATTTTATGCTTTACCTGCCACCCTGATCGTATGCATGATAACTTTAATGGCCATTACATTTCTTTTAAAAATCTAATTCTCCTTTCTGTATATTTATTAAATTACAAAGTATAACAAATGTAGTCTGGCATTAAATTAATATAATAAAGCATATACATAAGGGTTTCAGAAATAATATTAATCATCCTAATTTGTAGCTATATATTCATTTATTTGCATATGTTTGACAAAGAGATGACAGATATATTTACAAGACAGTTTTAACTATAAAAATAGAAATAGCATCCAATGCTGGAGAGGGAGTTTGTAAAAGGCACTGTATCAGCTGTATACATGCTGTGGCTGACCACCTTACGCGCTACTGGGGCTGCTCGACAATCGTTGCTTCCTTCATGGAGTTTCTGGAAGAGAATGTGTGAACTTTCTTACGCGAGAGTCTCTGTCATCTCACTAGCTGTCTGTATCCCAAATTGTCTTCCTCATGGGCAAAAGAAGAATCCAGGATCTGCTTGGGTCTGGGGGGGGGGGCTGAGGCCACAAAAATTTTGTATCGCAGTGACGAATGTGTCAAAACCATGGTTTTATGTAAACCAAAAATACTTGAATTTTACATATTTTCCTCTCCTGATAAAAGGAATAATAAAGAACACTCACAATACTGATAATTTAATAAAAATGTAACAAAATAGCTGGTCAAAAATGTTTTGACCGTCAATGCGCTATAAGTGCAAGGGAATGTGACTAGAGAGAAAATCTTGCCTGTCAAGTCAGAAAGCAATGTTGTCACGATTTTATTTTAAATGAAAAATAAGATCAAGAAGAAGTGGATTTTTAAACTAAATCAAGAATTCTGGTTCAGTTTGGGGCTGTCTGATATTTTTCCTGGATTCGCCACTGCCCATGGGATAAGTGAATCCATCTCGGGCGGTAGTTTTCGCAGGTGGGAAGTTTTGATAAGGTGGGATACACTCGGAATCGCTTAAAAGATTCTTTGGGATACAGACGCTTAGTGGAAAAAAACACTAAAAGGAAAAGAGATTTAGTACATAATCTATGCGCTGAAAATAATGATATTTAGGAAGGAATTACAGATCTGTCGGAGATTTTATATTAAATGATGATTTCCTGCTTATCTTTCTTTAAAAAATGCATTTAAAATCATATTGCACATAATTAAATTATTCATCTAAATCCTAAAAAACAAGTTTGATTTGGCATTTTATGAGTAGTTTATATAACAATTTACTCTAAGGATTCATAAATATAATTCAGAGAAGTGCCTAATCCTCAATCAGTTAAGAATCAGAATATTATGACTGTACATAAATTAATACTAAGTTTGTCTTGAAATACTCAGCTGGGTTGCAATATTGAAGGTAATGTGTTTATGTTAAAGAAATTGTTGTATTGAAACAAAACAAACCAATATCCAATTTATTCTATAGTTTTGTCTCTTTATTTGGTGTGATTAGATTTATTTAATTCAGTATAGCATTATAAAGCTTAAGGAAAGTGAGTTTTGCTATTAAACCCATTTTATGAAACCTAAATTTTACGAAATTTTAAAGTAGATACAAAGAGAAATTCCTATCTTGTATAAATAAAATGAGTTATTGATTCTAATAGAAGTTTATAAAATTTGCAAACCTGTGTTACCTATATCACTTTTTATATATTGTTATGTGATTACAAAGCTGTTTCCTGAGGTGGATGCGGATCGGCGATGTAAATTTTACATTCTATAAAGTTGTCGACTTGCGATAAAAGGGAATTTCTAGAAGGACCGCAAACCTTTCTAACACCCATTTCTACGGGTTTATGAACTTTCTATAGACACATGTCACTTCACAATGAAGTTACTTCCCTGTTGAAAAGCATAGTGCAAGCTCTCGCCAAGAAGAGTCAGTTGAATTTGACTCCAGCAAGCAAGCTTGCAGAGCTAATGAGAAAACTCTTGAGAGCTGTGTGTATTGAGGTGATTTAATGATAACTGTTGTGAATTCTAGCATGTTTCTTTTCCTAGAATATTTGTAAATAACATTTTATTTTTTAAAGTCCTATTATTGATTTCGTATTCACGTACATCCACAAGACAATTTGTCACAATATATAAAGTAAAACAGCATTAAAATTAACGCCAAAAAGTAAAACACTCTTCTTTTTTTTATGATGACTTGATAAAACAACTTGCTGCCAATAAATGTTTACATTTTACATCGTATATCCTAGAAAAGAAGTTTGTGATTTTTTTTCTCTTGTTGTAAATGTATTTGTAAATAAATTATGCTGACTTATCACTACGAAAAGATTACATTGCATTACTTACCACTTATGAAACTGCAAACCTAATTTACTGTAATCTCGAACATTGAATGCATGTTAGATTTCCATCTTTGAATTCAGAACCAATATATCTATACCATTAGAGGCCATATATGGTTTTATTTACATTGCAAAATAAAATGACATTTAGTAACATGAGAATTGATTAATGCTATTATAGATATTTGCATAAAATTACTGATATAAATTAATTAATTCATTCTGTTATTCTTAACTACAGAAAATAATTTATTCAAAATAATCTAAGAAGTCAACTCACAAAGACTAAAAATTTCTTCAAATTCAATTCACAAAATATAGATAAAAAAAAAAAATTTTCCAGATCTGGTAAGTTTTCAATTTCTCCAGTGGTTCGCTTGGGTGTATATAATTATTAACAGATAGATTTGCATCCTTTTGATAAATAATAAGAATTTTTTCTAAATTTTGTAGACGAAGACAGAAAAGCTTACATAACAGGATAATAAAAGCACGCGGAACGAGTTTGTTTACCCGTGATTTTTATTAGTAAATTATACAGCCATTTTTTTCCATGGATTAAAGAATTATGACATTCTGCAATTTTATATTTAATATTCTCCAGACAAATAATAATGAAATAAATACATAAGATTTGCTTGATGAACATTCCAGATAAGGAAATTGTGAAGAAGCTAAGTTTGAAAAAAATTCCTAAGCATATAAATTAAAAGAGAATCGTTAAATTAACTCTAGTTAAAACTATTTATGTACTCTAAAGTGATAAGTGGGTATATACTTGGTGAAGGTTGCTAAATTTTGCTAGGAAAATATAATGTAAAAATATCTTGCCATTACTATCATATTCAGTAGATCAATCCTCCATTACGCTGTTGAAAACATTATAGCATTAGAATATTTTATTACACAATTAAAAATTAGATCATACAAAAGTAACTGCATCGGAAAATGAAATTACATGAACCAAGTTTAATATTCATAGAATCTGATTATATTTTTTAAATACGCACCATGAAACTCCATGAATAAACGAAGAATAAAAGACTAATATTAAGAGATTTTAAAAAATTCAAGATACATAACATTACATGTAGAACAAAACACCCATGTAAAATAGCAGTCTACTAAGTGTTATTTGACCATAGTTGAAAATTGATGGTACCATCATTATAGCCTCTTGGTACCCCAAACACGCAGTAATGTTTAGTTTCTTTCTTAGGAATTTTCTACTGGTGATTATTTTGAAGTTTTATCACTGTTTCAGAAAATATTTTTTTGTTTGATTGTCTGATAATATACTACAGCCCATAATTGACAACAGATTTTAACATGTGCAGAACTGATCCTGATAAGTTTAACTTGTGTATGATGAGGAATAAAAAGTTATATAAGGTAAAATGACGCTAAAATATATCTTTCAAGCCATCTTAAAACCATTACAAATTTCTGCAATAATCAATCTATAAGAGGTGTTTGTTTTGTTGCCAACTAAAACAAAACTAAAGCGTCCTCCACGGATACCCTGATCCTAGGGAGGGCCTTGCCTTTAGATCCCCAAACCTTCCCCCATGCTGGGATCTGAGTGTCCCTCCCTTTACAAACTCCCCACTTGAAAACCTCATTACTTGAGGATGATCTGCCCATCCCACAGGGAAAGACTCGGGACAGCACGCCAGTGTCTGGGTCTCCTTAATCTCTATCTCCTCCTGACTCTGTCCCCAGTGATTGAGAAGAGCATGTGGCATCGCTGAGCCATTCATGGTGATGGGCACAAATCCCACATAAACATTCTTGTATTTTATTTAACATTTTTAATCTGTCTATTTGTTTGCACAATAATATGCATTTTAATTTATAGTATAGCCATAAACAAGTTTATGGCATTTCAAAATTCTGATGTCTAGTTACAAGTCCTAAATTATATTTTTTGCTTCCCAATATACTTAAAATTAAAATTAATCTGTTGGTTCAAAATTGTAATAAAAAATCGGGTTTTAGCAAATCTCATAAATGCCTCCTTGATCACAGCTCCTGCGGCAGCCTAATTAGCCCATTGATTAAAACACCCCTGGGGTTGAGAGTAAGTGTACCAAAATAAAAGACTAATCTAAGGAAACCGGAGGAATAAATGTTGGGAACTGCTGCTGCTTTGAGGAGAAAACAGAACACATCTCTAGTTCTTGCCTTCTGCTCTTAAAAAAAAAACTCCTGTCTCTTAAAATGTGTTGCTCTACTTTCTAAAACGGCCTTGAAATGCTAGCTTAAAGTTCTGCCTGTTTCTAAGAGAAGATCTTGTGAGCCAGTCCCTCTCATAAATTAATTTCACTCCAAAATCTCCAAGAGTTATTCTGTTATACACACCATGCTGAGAATTACTTGATATAATCGAAAAACGTCACAATTAATGCTGAAATGTTGGGACAAAAAATATCAACGTTTGCTAAGATAAGGCCTAAAATGTTTAACCTTTGGAGATGTGGCGGGAAAAAAGGCGACAGACGCCAATAACTGGTTTCACAAGCAAACGAGTTGAAAAGCTCTGTTTGGGCGGCTTATCTACCTCATTCCTAATTTGTAGATTTGCGGCATTTCTTTTCCGTCTGTCTTTTCCAGCCAGGTTAGTAACCATCAGAGGCACGCGACCTAATGAATATCCAGGCACTAAGAGGCGTGACCTGATTTCCGGTAATACGCATAAAGTGATCATTTATTTTTTTCCTCAAACGGGAGCATTTTGAAAATTCTATTTATTATAGAATTCAAGAAAACGCATATTTCTTCGTAGTTTTTATTTATTATCAAAAAAGATCAGGAAATAATCACGTGAAAATAAATAATCTACGATCCGCATTTTTCAGTTGTTCACATTTCATCAGCAGCATTTGGTGTAGATTTTTAAAAAGAGCGGAAATTTTCAAGATTCTGCAAATTAACTTGTTTTATAAACAGGGTCGTAATCTAGTTTACTGACTGATTGCTTCCAAATAGGGGCCCCTGCAACTAAAGGGGCCCTGCATTAGCGCAAGCACAAAGAACGTAATTGAATTTTTTTAAAATTAAACAATTAATTATTGTTTTAAACAAAATATTGAAAAGCATGTCTACAGTACTTACAGAAATGAATAATTTACTTTACGATCTTTAAGAGTTTTAAAACTAAATTACTATGATGTCTTACTGGGATAAAATAAACAAGATTTTTTCAAATGTTCAGATGCGAAATATATATACTTCATTTGAATGTCGTGAGAGACAATTATCGGGAATCTGTAGTTTGAGTTGAATTCCGCTAAATTTTTTTTTTTTTGGCACCATCGAGTGGTCTCTTATAGTAATTTTGATGTCTGAAAATAAAACGACTTAACTTTTTTCAAGCGCAATCAGTTGTAAAATAATGATGAAAAAATGTTGTCAATCTTTATTATAAGATTATTTTTTTATTAAATATGCATTGATACCATTTTCAGGTCTTAGCTCAGCGATGCTAAAACCTGTATATGAAGGATCAATGAAATTGTTTTAAGGCTATATTATTTAATGCCAAATTCTTGAAGAATTGACTTTTTATAACTTATAAAATTTAATATCACCTTATACAACCCGCCATCTGTAGATGAGAGGCATTAGATAAAGTCAGGTTCAACTGGGAAATCTTGCCCGTAGATTCTGCTGAGTCTACCTGAGGTATGAAAAGCAAAGTTCTAAAAGTTCTACCTAGGCGAGTATAACTGAGCAATGGGACCTGAGTGGAACTGCTCAGATTTCTTGTGGCAGATAACTTCCTCTAAGCTTCTCACTCAAGGCCCTAAGACTCACCTCCTCACCTGAGATGAGCTGAGCATGCAGCCGAGGGTCTGCCCGGGGCAAGGCCTGCACAGCAGCCTGAGAAACTGCTTTCAAAATCTCCTGTCACGGGAATTACACCCCGGTTCTTTCAAAACCAAACTTTCATCTCTCGATTATCCTCCCCACTTTCTCACCCAGTTTAAAACTCCTTGGGACTGCCTCAGGTGGGCTGTGCCCTAGCTCATTTGGTAGATGGGAGACCCTTCCTCCCAAATGATGGAACACACTGTCTTAACTCCTCAACGTAATCTGAAGTAGCGGCATGCAATGGCATCTATCTCCTTGCTCCAAAAAATCCACTGAGTACAATGGTGGCCCCAAATGACCTCCTGGATGATGCAATTTGGGAAGGCTTCTTTGTTTGACCTCTTCCAACTGCTCTCTCCATGACCTGGGAGGGCCTAATACTCCTTTCCGTGGTACCAGGTTGCGGGACTCACACCATTGTATATTTCTTTCTACTGTACCAGTGCCTTCTTTGGCATGAGAATATGTTAGAAATTACGAGAAGTCGTTACTAAGAGAAGCTTACCTAGTAGAATAAATTAACCTAAACCAGCTAAATAATGGGGTTTTAATTATGTTTATTAAAACTTTGCAAGGAAAGTTTATCTAGCTGGGATCTAAATTTGTAGGTCTTGAACTATGTCTATATACAATTAAATAGCTGAGATATTTTGAAATAAATTGTTTAGTGAGATAAAAGGCAGCTCTGAAACCTTCCTCTCGTAATTTCTGATTAACCTTTTGTATATCTTGCTTACTTATAATTTAAAAATGTCTGATCTTATAAATAAAGAATAATATTTGCCATAGGAAAAGTTTCGAAATTATTAACTGCCATCTGAAATCAATTGTACCTTTGTATTTTTATAATCAAACTACTGAAACCATTATTCTTGAAATGATTTAAGACCCCAGTTTGCATATAATGTTTTATTTTTTTATTTTATCCACATTTGTTCGCCTCAAACTCCTTATAAACAAGGCTGGGGTTATCAAATAGGGTGTTCGCATATGGACCCTGTAACTTAAATTTTGAGATTTTTTTTTTGGTATTTTAGGGTAATTGAATTTTGTGCTGCATTTGTTTTAAGACAGAATTGTACCTGAACATACCCTAATTAAACTGCACTTTTCAAATTGCATAAATACCAGCTCTTAGGATTTGATTTGTGTTTTGAAATCATTTTATTCTGGTGTGTGGGTCCTCCGAATCTCCTTGTTTTACAATACTGACTACAAGTCACTGCCTTAACTTCCTCGCCACGGCAAGGAAGATAAAAAAAAGGAGTGCCCTTTGACTTTGAAAGTATAAATAGAGAAGTCTGTATTTGCCGTAAGAATGAGATACGATATTTCCTGGGGCCCTGGCAAAAGGGAGCACTCTAAACAAAGGAATGCATACCTTGAGACAAACTGATGTTGTTGATATTTTGTTGCCCTGCAGATTCCAGCACCTCCTTCAGAAGGAAGTGTGGTTCCTACAGAGAGGGCACAATGATATATTTTTTCTTCTTTTCTAAAAGCTCCATTTTATTACTTGTCTTCTTCTGAACCCCAGTCTCCTGACAAGGGAGAGATCATGGAATTGCAGGCTAAAACTGCACAGTGGCAGGCTATGTGTTTCGGGGGGGGGGAGATGAGCTATCACCCTTTTAGACTGACCTGCTGTCTGGTTTAGCTGAGAAGACCTGCCTAAGTTTTAGTGGAAAATTGAGGAATACTTGTTCTCAGTCCCTTCCTGTATTTTGAAAAGCAGAGCCTAAACATTGTTTCTTTTTATTTTTATATTTTCTGCAAGGAAATAGTTGTATCTGGCGACTGAATGATTCTGCCAGCCTTATTAATAGCACACATATATCTAAAAACGTCAAATAATTAATTTTGTATGAAAGCATTAATTGATTCAAAAAAATGAGTTAGGCAATAAGGAAAAAAAGAAAACAGTGAAGGAGGAAACATACTCATACTTGAAGTTAAATTTGTGGTAGCTTGTTCTTTCATTCATCAAATTGACCTTTAGATCTTTATGAATATCCAATCTGTTAAAAATGAACTAGTTGGGTTCTCAAATCCGTAAAATTGAAACAAGATTAATTCCCTTGCCTTTGATCAAGGAGAGATGAAGTTTGAATGATTGAAATTAAATTACTATTATTTATCTAATTATAAAGGGATTGTTGAACTTAATTATAAGAAATAAACAAATGCCTATATTTCTTAGAGGATTATCCTGCTTTTTAAGTGAAAAATAGGATTTAAGTCTTATAGCTAAAATGAATTTATCAAAATACCAGTAAATTTAGTTTAATAACAAAAAAATTATTTTTAAAAAAAATCATAAAAGAAAAAGTAGATTCTGTATTGTTATACCAAAAAGAAGGTCTTATATTACTATAATTCCAAACAAAATAAATTTATATCTCGTTTTTTGAATGTAAAGAGCCATCAAATTTAACGATTCATGATGTATCGAAAATGATTCATGACTACTACATTACAAGTTATTGTTGAAATTAAGCAACTTTTTTAAAGAATCTTTTCAACTTGATGAGAAAAAAATTGTCCGATAACAAACTGGGCACATTAGATTAAAAAGATATATTTCTTTGAAATACAAGAGTATAAGTTTTTGTACGCAATATTTACTTATCGCTGAAATATACTATATTCTGTTAATTTTAATTAATCAATGTTGAAAAGTTTGAGGCGCAATGTTGAATTCTTCATAATATATTTGAAATTAAATTTAATTCTAGTTATTTTACAAAAAAAGGATCTCTTCTTAACGGTTCATTGTCTGTGTGAACGCAAAAAAGACAGTCACATACTCATATGCACCTTTATCGACTGAACCAACAAAGGAATCCCATGACCACCTTCAACACATTGGTGCCATTCAATTGTTTGTTGTCCAGAAATGACCAAATGATATTCGACTCCTTCAGTTGGCATGAATGTCCTTTGAAATCATAAAATGACGTATACAGAATTTTATTTTATTTTCTACTTAATTTTTTGGGGTGAGGCTAAATTTAGTACATTGAAAATTTCGTTGTTTTCCTTCCATTGATTCATATCTTAATGTAATTATTTTAATAAAATCTCTGATGAGCTTATTTAAAATAATAACTAAATTTTTTGGCTACTGCAAAAAATTTGCGGCCCTTCTTTTTAATTATTTTATTTGATAGTCTGAAAAAACCAGTCTAATTTTCCTTTCACAAATAAAAGCATAAACTTATTTTAATTAGTTATGTTGAAAAAAAGTAACTGAGATTTTTAAAGTCTTAAACACTATATACATCCAAATGTTAAACTAAATATAATCTTAATTTTTTAAACTTTATTAATAAAGTGCAATTATTTCTAAATCGGTCACAAACTAAAATATTGTGTAGGATTTCAGTTTGACCCACGAGGCTTGAAAAATTGTCTACCCCTGGCCTAGACCATAATTTCTGTGATTGCATATATAAATGGTCTCTATAATAATGCCTTATAAAAATTCATCAAACAAGGAAACGCATTTCCTTATTTAAATATGAAATTTTTTATTTAAAATACTTAAGAATAAAATGTTTAAAAATCAAATTAAATATTAAAATTAAGTTTTAAAAAATGCAGTTTATTTTATTTTTAATTGCTGCAATTTTGATTTACCAAGCATAAATAAAAATTATATCTTCTTTTCATTCTGAAGTCTTCTGAAGTTGCTAGTGTTATGAAAAAGGCCATTGGTAGTCAAGTTAATACAATTTTTATGCTGTATTTGACTCCCTAATTAATTATATACTAATAACTAATAATTAATTACATAATTAATAATTAACAATTAATTATGTAAATAATTATTAGTTATTAATATATAATAAATAACATAATTAAATTTAAAATAATTTAAATTTAATTAATTCATTAAAGTTTAATTAATGTAAATTAAAATTTTTTTAATTACATTTATTTTAAATGCTAATGATCTCCCGACTTTGATGCAAGTTAGCTGGGAATCGGGGCTATCAAAAATTGTTTCCAATTGGGCCCCGCACTTGCTAAGGCCGGGCCTGTTTATAAACTGCGACTTGCAGCTGTGTTTTCTAGCTCGTCTACAACTTATTCATAAGAAAAAAGGCCCTTTCCAAGGGTGCATTAGTGACGGACAGACATAAAATATATTCTATAATTATACGAAAGTGCGTATGATTTAAATTATTGATGTGAAAGTGTTTGAACAGTTCCACCCAATGACTTTCATTTAAAATATTCCCAGTGTTCATTCTGTCATTTCATACGGTGTAATGTAGTTAGAACTAAGTGTGAGTTAACAGGCTTCTGACCAACTTACGTATGTGTGACAAGTATAGAGCATGCTCCGTCATTGCAGGGCTACTAGACATTACTAGTAGGAATTTTTTGATTTTTGTCCTCTTCTTGTTTGCAATTGTTATCGTGTGTTGCTCTCTTTCTGAAAACGGGACATTTGGGCGTCCCGAAGCTGTGCTTGGGGACAACGTGGCAGGCTACCAAATAAAGGGAAGTATGGTCACATTAGGTATGCAGCTGGGCGACAGAAAACCTTCCCGCCTTTTACTGGAAATGGGGAGCAAAACAAGAAACAGAATCAGCGAGGAACTACTTAAATATTTATTTTTGCAACGACTCCCAACACACATGCAGAAAATCCTGGCCATTTCCAACGACAATCCGGACGGATTAGCTGAGATGGCATAATGGCAGCTGCGACTGATACTGTTTCTATCCGGGAAGTAGAGAAGTGGGAAATCCAGCCCACTGCTGGCATCACCAACGCTTCAAGCAGAGGGCTCAACAGTGCAGGCAACCGTGCTCATTCCAGTCGGAAAATTAGGACGGCCGTCACTCGGCCCATCACGAGACGGCGCAACCGAAATACACCGTTTATATCTTTCAGATAAATCGACAGCTTCAAAATTTCTGCTTGATACAAGTACAGATATTTCAGTAATTCCACCCTCAACGTCCAAGCAGAACTGTCAACAATCTAAACTTCAACTTTTTGCTGCAAATGGTACTGCAATCCCTACTTTCGGCCAGCGTCTCCACAAGCTAGAGTTAGGCCTGCGTAGAGTTTTTCATTGGCCCTTTGTCATGGCAGCGCTATCAAAGCCAATTATTGGTGCAGAGTTTATCCGCCACTTTGGACTTTTGGTTGATATTCGTCAGGGATGCTTGACTGAACCACTAACAAAGCTACAATCCCAAGGTTTAGTTTGAGTTATATTGACGTCCCGTTTTGAAGCAACACGAGGGCTATTTTGGGACGGACCTCGTAATTTTGAACCACGGTCAGGATGACGACACCTGAGCAGGCCCCCCTCTCCAAACTTCCGCACCACACCAGCATCATTGAATTGGCAGGTTTCCTGCACTGGGAGTGGTTGATCCTGTTGGCTTTTATAATAATCAATATTGTGTGGGTGAGAATGAATCGGTTTTTTTTTATATTTTTAAATAATCAATAAAAAATATTTTTTACCAATTCAATTTTGTGCGTAGAGTTTGTTTGTGTGTGTGTTGTTCGATTTTTGGTTCGATATAATTTGTCTATGTCTGTTTTGAGAGTGGTTTTGGGATGGCATTTTATTTGTGTTTGCGCTGCATCTCACATACTGTACTTTGTGGGTGGAATTTCAATGATAATCAAAATTAAGAATGTATTGTGGTGTTTGTTTCTCTCCGGCCATGGTTAATTTTTATTAGTTTATAATTTTCACTTCATATGCTGTTATTGGTATTGTCCCCTTGGCAGGGTGAGCCCATGTAATAAGAAACCTATATGTGTTCATATGTATTTAATTCCCACCCATATTGAGGGGTGTAGTGTGTAAATATGACGAAAACATTTTAATAAATGCTTGCGTCCTCTTGCTGCAGCTGGTCGTTTCTCTTCCCCTCCGGCTCTTTAATGCCTTAAACCAGTAGGGTAGGCTGCGTCGGGGTGGGTTGTGTTGCACCACAACAGCGGGAGGACGTTTGCCCCCCACGTAGGATTTAACATGCAACAGGTCCAATACACGGCGGATCTTCAGTGGAATGGGGTTTCGAATCTGGAATCCTCCAACACGATACCAGTAGGTCATAGCGGCCTCTACAATACCAAGGAACTGTACAGAGAGAAAAGAGTGCTGATATAAAAACAATCAGTAGAAATACAGAGTTTCATCGACTGCTGTCTGAATATCCTTCCCTCACTGACGCTAGCTCATCACGACAAGCTAAACATGATATCGAGCACTGCATACAGACTACGGAACCACCAGTTTTCTCCAGGCCACGAAATCTTCCCCCTGACAAACTAGGCCGCTTTATAGGAAGCGACTTGAATCTCTTGTTGCGACAGGAGTTTGTAGGTCATCAAAAAGCTGCTGGGCTTCACCTCTGCATATGATTACGAAAAGCAACGGAGATCGGCACCCGTTTGGCGATTACAGGAAACTGAATAGTGTGACTGTACCAGATCGCTATTCAGTCACTCACATTCGAGACTGTCTGCAGGTGCTCGAGAGGAAAAATATTTTCTCCACTCCGGACTTAGCAAAAGCCTACCATCAGATCCCACTTCACGAAGAAGATGTACCCAAGACAGCCGGTGCAACACCATTTGGACTTTTCGAATTCCTTCACATGCCATTTGGTCTTTCCAACAATGCTGTCACATTCCAAAGGTTTATTCATGTCTTCAGGGGAATGGATTTTTGTATGCCATATTTTGATGATGTCCTGATTACATCAGAGAGTAACAGCCAACATTTGGAGCACCTGAAACAAGTATTCCAGCGCTTTAAGGAGTACGGTGCGCGGCTTAATGCTTCCAAATGTGTCCTTTTGAAAATCCTCTGTGCCATTTTTATGATCGGCCCCATTCATGCCCTTTTTACGAAAATACGTGTAAATATTATGCACAAACAAAACCATCGATGAAGTTTCGACTCATTATCAACTTTCTGTGGAACGGGATGAGTCAAAATCCCTTTTCATCTTTATCACTTTCTGATCACCTCCCTAAATGCCGTGACCGAATCATCGCTACAAAATGTGAGTTTCGACAATTGTGCGTCCCTGTGGCTGACTGAGCAGGTTGCCAGCTTGCTTAATGGCAAGTGGCCCCCTTATTAAGTAAATATGGGGCCCCAGGATTGTGTGTGTAAAAGAGAGAGAAAGAGAATAACTCTTATTTCCTAGAAAATATCTTGCGCCTTTTCTGAGCAACAATCCTTTCTGTACAAGGCTGGGAAGCAAAAACCACAAGATTTTTATTCTTCTAGGTGGTCCCCGGCAAGAAGGAGGAGATAACCCCTCTGCGCAAGAAGGGTGCGACTCTTGGAGGGAGGTGGCCAAACAACTTGTTTTTTTTTTTTTTTGCATTTTGCATTTTGGTGTCGTAAAACTGATGAACGAGCGAACTCGCCTATTTTCTGAAGTAAAAAAAAAAGTCTTCTTCGGGTTGCTAAAACTGTAACAAGGGAGAGGAGAGGGATATCACATAATTTGAGGACCAAAGGATGTCTTTGAAAATGTACCATTTTTCTGGGATGAATGATGTAGTGATATTAGTAAAATTTCCAAGCTAAAGATCATAAAGACCTTATTAAGAAATTCATTGCCTAGTGGTAAGATCTCGCCATTAACTTCTGAAATATTTATCACACGAAAATTATTTTTACACCATCTTAAAGAGCAATAAATTGTCTTTTTAATGATACTGATTTCATTGCAGTACAATTTTTTCTCTAATTATAATTAACATTTCAAAATTAATTTTAAGCGCAATTTGTAATAATGCTTTCTATTGACATAAAATAAAATTCAAACCAATTTATTGTTTCATTAAATCTTTCATTCACGCGTTTTTGCCACTGTTAAAGTTATCATAGAGGTTGTCCATAAATGATGTCACACTTTTTTTCAATATTTTTGACCCCCCTCCCCCCATTTGTCACAAAGTGTCACACTATACCATACCCCCTCCCCCTTGTCACATGTCACGCTATATTACATAAAAATATACTTTCAGTTCAGAAATAAAGCACTACGTTATATATCATATATCAGATTTTATTTTTAAACTTTAATTATGTGTTTTAATGACATTTGTGAGCATAACAATGATAATGATTATATGTGTACTTATTTTGTATGAAATAAGATTAAGGTTTACAACAAAAACCTAATTAATATACAATAGTAATAAAATATTAATATAAAAGAGAAATTGAAAACTATAGTATTTTGGAATTTGATATATTTTGCTTTAAATCTTATCTTTACTTTATGAACACAAAATACTTTTAAACAGATTGAATTAAAAAAAAAAAAACGCCTCAATAAAATCAACCTGTTTGTGCCGCTACCAGTTCTTCCACTCACCCAGGTGGGGCGACGTATCTTCTGTTGGACATTTCAAGGTTGTGACAGGGGGAGGTTTTCTTCTAATGGTGAAGAATTTCTGCTGTTACCATATCCTCAGAACCTATCCTGAATGCAGTTTTCGAAAAGAAAGGAATATAAGTGAGAAAAAAATCACATGAAAGTTGTTTTAGCCCCGATTAAAAAAATGCCCTCAAATTCTGTTAATTTCAAAATAACTTAAAAATTTAATCTGGTGATTTTAAATGTTTTTATTTTAACCAAAATGTGTGATGTCACACTTCTTGTTACCCCCTCCCTCCCCCTTGTCACAAACTGTCACAATTTCACGAACCCCCTCCAAGCGCGACATCATTTATGGACGGCCCCATGTATAGAGAAATCAAAAATCCATGAAAAAGAAAGTGGGAGACAGCCCATCTCCGCATGAAAAAGTTTCTTTGATGTTCAAAGTGTTGACATTGAAAAAGCAAATGCTCCAGGGTTTCTTCAACTTTGCATAAGGTGCATAATGATGTAGATGCAAGTCGGAATCTGAAAGGTTTAGCACTGGTTGGATACGTTTTAGTACGGAATCGAGAAATAAGGAGATCATTCTTGCGACTAGAAGGAAATATTCGGAGTTGAGGTCGGTTTTCATTTAAAAAGTGAAATTCGTGGTAGTATTTTGAATTTTTCCATTCATTTTTGGCTTCTTCTTGCATATAATTTTTCATAAAAAGTAATAAATCTTCTTGTGATATCCATTGAGAGATCAGGAAGCTTGGTGCTTTACGGGTCAAGGAGTCCACGTATTCGTTATGCATGTCCAGGGATCCAAACAAACTCGATGGGTTGAATGTTTCCAATAATTTTGTAAATTTCATGGCCGAGGAATTTGATTATACTTTTGGAATGAATATTCGAACACTGTAGTGCTTTTAATACTGAGAGGCTATCACTTAGTAAAACGTAATGTTGATTATCGTTGATGAGATTATTGATAGCGATAAGTATTGCAAGGGCTTCACTAGTGAAAATGCTATTATAATTGGAAACGGATCCAGACTTAGTCACTCCAGTTGTAAAATTTTTGGACACTGTAGAGCATTTTTCGTTAGACTTTGAGGCATCTGTTGTGATTATAATTTTGTATTTCCAATATAAATTTTTATATTCGTTGAAAAGGGTTTGTACGACAGAATTTGAGTATATCTTTGTTGGAAAAGGTAGAGTATCTAAATAAAAACGAAATTTTTCTTGTTTTTGAATAGGGGGATGAGAAGGAATTAAAAATTTATGCCAATTCCCAGCTGATTAATTTGCTCCGAGAGTCGGATTGAGAGAGGGACTGGTTACTTCAATCTTAATCGACGTGTTAAAGGTCGAAGGTAGTGAAACAGAGGAGAAATCTCGCCTGAAGATAATTTTTTTAAGAAGAAACGTTCGGCCAACATTCGTATACGTAACTATAAGGAAATTTGACCAGCTTCTTTCAAAAAGATCGGGATGGGTGTCCACTTGGGTAGTCCGGTGGCAAAACGCAAAGCAGTACGGTATAAGATTTCAACAGTAAGAATTTCGCTTTTTCTAGACGTAATGAATACATGGCATCCATATTCTAATTTGCTACGGATAGTTGCGTTAACTATTTGTAATAAGTGAGTAGTTCTAGCTCCCTAAGAATTGGCTGCGATAGCTTTGAGTGCGTTCAGTCGTTTAATATTGGCCCTTTTTAGATGTAAGAAATGTTGCTTGAAACTAAGATTGGCAGAAAAAATTAGGCCCAGAATTTTGATATTAGAAGTCCAAGGAATATTTTGTTTATATAACTTTAAGTGGGAAGACGGCGTTTGTTTAAAATTCGAAAAATTAATGGCTTCGCATTTTTCAGTTTGGATTTATTTTTAGTTTCCATCTATCGCACCATTGACTGATTTCGTTCAGAGAGAATTGCATATTTGAGTGCAGAAGAGAGGTTTGAATCACTACAGTATAATAAAATATCGTCAGCATAGATTAAACATTCTGTTTTGTGATGTATTGCTTCGAAAATATCCATCATGTAAGTGGTGAATAACAAACCGCTTAAAACACTGCCCTGAGAAATGCCGCGAAAAGAAGACCTCATAGTAGAAGCAGAGTTTCTCCAAAAAACGTAAAATTTCCTGTGTTGAATAAAATTATGAAGCCATTTTGCAGCATTCCCTTTTGTCTCAAGTTGAAGTATTTTATACATCAATCCATCCCTCCAAACAGAGTCATAAGCGGAAGCTATATGTAGTTTGATTAGAATGAAATATTTTTTTTATCGTTTTTCGGCTGGATGATTTTATGATGGACGTGGGAAAGTATGTAATTACAGTCTTTTTGTGGTAAAAAACCAGCATGATGAGGATGAAATTTTCTGTGAATTCCCTTATTGATGAATCTATTTAGAATTAATCTTTCAAAAAATTTGCTAACTACCGAAGTTAAAGAGATGGGTCTGTACGATTGGATATTCTTGCTGTCCTTTCCTGGTTTCAGTATAGGTAAAATTTTTGCTATGTGCCTTTCAGATGGAATTTCTCCGGTTGAACAAATTTCATTGTAGATTGAAAGTAGAGTTGATTTGAAGCAAGTAGGAAGATTTTTTTATAAAGTTTACTGTGATACCATCACGTCCTGGAGAAGTATTAGGAGTTTTCTGAAGATCATATTCAAATTCATCAACAGAAAAAGGATTATTGTAGTAGTTTTCTTCATTACTAGAAAGATCGAAAGGAATAAATTCCTCAATCGGATTTTGTTCATAGTGACTCGCAAAAAGGTTACCTTGTTTGTTTGAATCCGAAATCAAAGTATTGGAAATTTTAATAAAGATAGCATTTTCAATTGGATGATGATTTCTGTTATAAATCGCTCTGATTATTTTATAAATTTTTCCTGAATAACCGGTATTTTCGCGAGTATTACTCCAAGACTGCCTTTGGCGTTTAGCAATTAAGTTATTTAGTCGTGCAGAAAGTTTTTTGTATTTTATCCAAAAGGGCTGAGATAAGTAAGTTCTGGCGAGGCGAAGGTATTTCCTTTTTTGTCCGAGAAGGACACTGTGCATTGAGAGTTCCACCATGAAGCATTTGCTTGTGAATGGACTTTATAACTTGAGGAAAATGAGAAAATGGTATTTTTACAGAAAGATTCAAAATCGTTATAGCTTTGAAATTCTTGTTCAAAGATTTTATGTTGTTGTAAATGATTTTGAATTTCGACCCAATTAGTTTTTTACTTTAGAATGAAAGAGGATTTTTTTGTGTTAAAGTAAATTTGAATTGGTAAATGGTCGCTGCCATATAGATCCGAAATAACTGAAAAAGTGATATATGGATAAGTATCTGAACTTACTATACTTAAGACTAATAAGGAGGTTGAAGAAGAATTTAAATGCGTGGGAACACATGTATTAATTAAATTCAAATTACTTTCAAGAATCCAATTGAGAAAAGCTTCAGATCCTTGACTGGCGTGAGACGCACCAAGCGTCGGATGTTTTATGTTAAAATCTCCAACAATGATATACGGAGAAGAAATCTGATTTACAGTGCACTCCCGATTATCCAGGTTAATCACCGGGAGGGATCGCACGGACAAGAGAAAAACACGGATAATCCGAAAAATCCTTTTTATTGAAGAAAAAAATCAACATCAGTACAAAAATATAAAAATTACTTACATTTGCATGCTGTATAACATCAAACTAGGAATTTTCCTTTTAACATTTACTGCTTTAAAAAATCTGTAATGCGTCTTTGATTCTGCTGTTTGTTCAACTCTTGTCTATATCGACACATCTTTTACGAACTGCAGTAATGAAACCGTAATCAAATCCTCTTTGTCCCATATAATCTAACAAAGTTTCTACAGATTGTAGAGCAGCAAAGGATTTCTAATTTTTGTTTAACAATTAAAACGTTTCGTTTTCGTTTCATTCCACTCATTTTTACCAGTAAAACATTTCACGCAACTAACTGACAGTAAACAAGACGCCTAAACTAAAGGAATATGTTCGAAAGTGAGAGAAGACGAAGAAGTTAAAGAATGACGTGTCAGGTAGAAGCGTGTTCGTACGAGAATGAGCTAGCAGGAAGTGGATGATTCATTTCTCGGAAAATTAGGGGTTGATATGGCACGTGGAGGAAGAAAAAGATGTATTCTTTAGCCTCCGCCGTCACGGCTCACTAGTTTCACGGGATGAATCTCTCGATGGAACATCAACATCGATTTTACATGCATGATAAGCATGAAAATGTTTCTCTTTAAATTTTTTTGTGAGTCCGGAATGAGCACGGATAATAGAGAGTATACTGTATCAAACAATTTAACCAGTCTGTTGTAAAACAACAAGTAGGTGAGTAAATATTAATAATCGTAAAAGAAAGTTGTTGTATTTTTATATATACAGCTTGAACTTCAGTGTTTGAATTCGGCATCTGCAGTTGAATGCATTTACTGGAGAATTTTGAGTTGATTCCAATTAAGAGGCCACCTCTGCCGCTATTTGAAGATCTGTCCGGACGGTAAATAACTTTGTTGGGGATGTAAAAATTATCGGAGGGTTTGAGAAAAGTTTCCTGGAGGGAAAAAAAAATCAAATTTGGGGGAAAGTGTCCGGCACCATTGTCTTTTATTCCAAATGCTTCTAGCACTCCATTGAAAAAATGAAAAACTAATATTATTGAACATGACGAAAAAACAAAAAACAACAGCAAAAACATGATGCTAAACATGGAAAGGGAAAACCAGGGATTAGATCTGCATTTGATGCTCCATAGAGGAAGCAGTCTTTGAGGAACAAGGGCTGGTAGAATTTTCAAATGATAACACTGGAGATACTGTAACAGTAGAAGAACTAAGTTCGAATTGTTTATCGGTTCCAATTTTTAGAACTTCATACTTAGTTTTTTTTATTTTGGAGGTCTTTTGATTTCATTTTCATTTTTATTCAAAGTTTCTTCAGTAATATTTTTAATTGCTAAAGTAATGCATGAGATATTTTTCATTATATGTTCGTTGTATTTGTCCATCGTTTGTTGGAGTAATAATGCTTGCGAATTTATCATTTCCATGAACATATTCCTTTGTTCTAGCATTTGTCGATTGAGAATTTCAGTCAATTCTTCTTTGGTCACATAGTGGTTTTTTATCATAAGGTATGATCATTATGAAATGTTAAAGCTACGAAGAATGGGATTTTTATCAATCTGAAATTTTTCGGCATCGATAAAGGAGAACGATTGAGACATTTAAATTTCAAGAATTCTTCTCCTCTTCTCTTTAGGACACTTGAGGCTTGTCGTAGCCTTTTTGGGGACCTTTTGCACTAATACAGGTCAGTGTGGGAGAGCACGGATTGAATATTATGCTTGTTCCCCGCAACTTTTTCGCATAGATTCACTTTTACATTTTGATGTGGTGAGAAAAGAGAAAGCTTGCAGACATTGTCGAGGTTTATCTATGAATAAGAAGATTTCCTGTCTGTGAGTCACAATTTAATGTGCAGGTGGGCATAAGTTGTTACTAAAAACATTCTAGACACCATTTTTAGATTTATTGATAAAAAAAAACGCCATGTATTTTTTTATATTATTTTCAGACTCATGTTCGTCGAGTTCTTGTAACGAGATCTCAAAGGAACGTTAGCGTAATAAAAAAGCATAGTAATTTGCTCGGATATTATTGAACAGACGGTTGGGGATCCCATATGACCTATGTTCGTAATTTCTATCGCCTTACCTAATGTCTTCAGAGTAAAGCGTTCCCTCAAACTGAATATCGGTCAACAAGTTTATTCTCATTTTACAGTGAGATTATCCTTGTTTGCTTTGGATATAATTTGAAGTTTCCCGAGCGCTTGAAAGAAAATGTTAAATTTGTGTGCCACAGCTGTAAAAATAATTGATCATGCAGGTCTAACTTTGAACGAAATAGATCTTAGAGTTGAAGCCCAATCCTCCATTTCCAATGTTCTGAGAGTGAGCATTGACTCATCTGAGTTACGACACCAGAATTCAAAGATTCTAAGTTTTCCAAATAATTCATAAAGGAAAACCATGCTCTTGAAATTCCGGCAGTTCAGAGAATAAAAGGAAAACAGATTTTCTACCTGTTTTACTGAGAAAAAATTAGAGAAAAACACAGTACTATATAAGACAGACCAGAAGCTAACAGAATTACGCTATGCTTCCAGCGCTGAACGTTGATGAATGACGTAGTTGGTGTTTCTACGCGTTTGGGGCTACTTTCATTAGAATTCGCCAACAACCAGAAATAGATTTTCTTTGCTTCTTGATTTTCAACGTTTCTGTTCTCAAAGCAGAAAGAGAAAGTTGTTTTAGATCGATATTTTTACTATTACATGTTTTGTACAGTACATAATTTGTGCATTATTAATTAAGGAAATACAATATCAATGTTTACACTTACACTTTTCTTTTAAAATTGATACAAGAAGATTCTATGCAAAAAAAAAGATTGATCCCAACCACGCTTTCATGTTGTTATCTTGAAATAAAGGATGCATATTTTTAATAATTAAAGGAAATCTAATAAAAAAACCAAAATATTTTACAATGAATAATGCTCGAATAATAATCAATTTACAACTAAAATTTTAAATTATATATTCAGTAAACTTTTTTTCCACTCTTCTAATACGGAGTTTTGAAAGTTAAGGTATGTACATTGAATATTTTATTATACAACATACCAGCTTCATATTCTATTTTAAATATTTTCTTAGCACTCTTATAATATTTTTTCATTGTACATATTTTTTTGATAAACGCGCAAATGAATCCGTAAATCTAGAGTTTAACATTTAGTTTTATAGATAAACAGATTGAGCCAAACATATAAATGACAAAAATAATATGCTGCTGTGTACATGCTGAGATAAGAGGTTGAATAACTGACCAAGCGGAGAGCCCAAACTATGGCCGACCAGGGTTGTGGTAAGAGTGGCGATGCTTTTGAAACTTTCTTTATGTACATAATTAATAATGTGTGCATACATACAGCAAAAATCCTTAAAATTTACGGTTTTAAACTAGGCAACTGGTTGGTTGTGCACCGTAAAAGTTGAAGTAAATCTAGGCACAACGGTTTTTTTACCATACAGGAACAAGTTTTTCCCGTAAAAGTTACAAGTAAATGCGTAATCACAACGGTTTTACCGTATGAAATTAAGTTTCTCCGTAAAATAGTCATCAAGTAAGTGACGTCATCGACTGAGTTGAGTTGTTTTTCTCTTCTGTTCGAGCTGAAATTTGCTGATGTGTATTATCAATTAGGAATATTAATTAATAGGCTAATTATTAATTTCAATTAGTTTAATTAATATAATTCTTTTGAACTTACTTGAACGATTTCGATGCAAGATGGTGACAAAACTTCACACTCCTCCGAGCCGGGGATCGAAACCGCGTTCATAGAAATAAAAGGCAGCCTGCTCCGTAGACCACGAGAACTTCATAGACGAAGTAAAATGATCTATTGAGTTTTAAAGTACTAAAGCTCTAGGTAACACCCTAGTGGTGTAAAAATCACTAATTGCCAGAACATGTGTTTTTTAAGGTTGGTTTTGAGTGACAACAGGTTACTGCAACATGTGTTAAAAATAGCGGAGATGGAACCCTATTAAAACATGAAATGATGCAATAAAATTACATTTAAGAAAAGGGAAAGTTATCATGCGGAAAGCAGCATACCGTATGTGACGAAAAAATAGAATTTGAACTGACGGTTTTAAACCGTTTATGGCTGGAGCGGAAAACGGTGAAAAACCGTTTTGTCAACTAAACAGCTTTAAACCGTCAAATATACGGAAAAAGTCCGGGAAAAAAAACGGATATTTTTTACAGTGTATATATTGTATTTTAACCAAGAACGTAAATAAATTAGATGTACAGAAATCCATCCCAATCTCACATCTTAAAAGCAACTGAATCATAAACAAAACAAATTCCTACGTTTTGGAACTGATTAATCGACACAATTTTGGCGGGAATAATAAGCTATGGTTAAAGGAAATTTATTTCAGCATTTTTTAATGTTGGGAAAATTATTTAATATTGGAGAAAATGCCAATAACGCAACCTTTTGTTTTACTTTTCCTCTTTTTTCAATATTTTGTCTCATTTGTACTCTTTTTTATTATGATATATTTCTATTTTCATTTGATTTCTTTGAGTTTTTTGCATCGCCTTCATATTTCACTTTTCATATATTTCAATTTTATTTTGATGTATATTGTTATATATATGTACAAAAAATGATGCAAATACTGAAAAAAGATAAGATCAATAAATAATTTCAAAAGCAGCGATATTTTAGAAGTTGCTACCATATAAAAATGACAAAAAAAGAATTTAATTAACAGCAATAAATTCTGTTACGTTTTCTGAGTAATCATAACCACGCCAGCACCAAGAGAGATTATTCGCCAAATGTGATCTCCAAAGAGGCAGAGAAAAAAAAGCTTTTCCCCCAAATGCTCCCAAAGTCATTTGGTTCCTCGTAATTTCCGACAGAAGGCGGGGAAAAAAAGATTTAAGAAATTAAATAACATACGTTTTGAAAATGGATTTTTATTGCAGAGAATATCGATTTTTGTTATTTAAAGCAAAATTCTGTTGAAATATGTCAATTACTTTTAAAATACATTAGAATAACTGCAGGACTATTTCACTTGGCGGAAGAATACCATCTATAGTTTCCACTGTATAACATTCTTGAGTTGTCTTGGACACTATTTGCGCCGCAGACGATTATTTTCTAGCTCGAATAATGTTCTAACAAAAACTCGAAAAACGAAAATGGCCAAACATTGCTGAAGTAGGACCTTGTAAATGCATTTTGTAAAAAAAATTAGTTATCAAAAATAAGTTTTTAGAATGGATTGCAGAAGATTCTTCCTTAACAATTCAAACGATCTAAGCGACCCAGCAGCAGCATGCTCGGCGTTAGGGTTGAGATTGGTAAACAAACTGATCGTTGCCAACGGTGAGAAAGAAATAAAGGTCCTTTTTGCGCCACACATAAGCGTTTTATATAATGTAGATATTTGTAATAAATAAATTTAAAAATATATCTAAGATGGCATGTTAGATGTGATAGGGCCCCCTTTATTCATGGCAACCACTATTTTTAGACCCAGTCCGACATTGATATGTCCTACAATCCTCTACAACTGTTTACCACCATTGTATCCATATCAATTCCAAATTTTTCGCAACTTAAGAATTGTGCTTATCTTTTGGACACCAGCATATATAAGCTGCCCTATGTATTCCTATCCTTCTAAATTATAAAAGAAAAATTATAGTATGTTTCACACATGCGTAGTAAAAATTATTTACTACAAATACTCATATTTCCACTAATATTCAAAATAATAACTTCAAATTTTAATACAATGCTTCGCTAACATATTGTTACGTAATCTGTAAGTCTCGTATAATTTGGTTGAAAACTCTGTCGGATATAAGAAAGAATATCAGCGAAAAATTTGGATTAAAAAAAACATTATGTCTTCCCGAATGTAAATGTACTACCAAAATCCATTCAAGTATTGCCCACAGCAAACAAACCATTGATGAAAATTATTATCAGCTTTCTGTGGAACAGGGTGAACTCAAATAATTTTCTTCTTCATCACTTCTTGTTCGGTCCCCTCATGACTTCGCTGGGCAAAAGGAGGTCCCACGTGATTTTTGGCACTTCAATATGTATTGTCACATATTCTGTAATTTTCGTATAATTTGGTTGAAAACTCTAAATGATATCATCAAAAAACGTGAGGAAAATTTGGGGGATTTTTTTTAAAACTCATTTACATCTTCCCGAATATACGTGCTGTTTTTACGAATCTTGTTTGAAATGGGGTGAGCACAAATCATTTTTCATCTTCATTACTTTCTGGTTGGTCCCATAAGTCTGCTCGTGACCGAATCTTTATTGTTAAACGTTTCTACGATTAGACGTCAGACGACTTTCCACAACTGATTGTGAACAATCCCAGCTAAACAAAATATGCAAAAAAATCTTTAAAAAAATCTGAAGAAAATCTGAAGGTATTTGGAACATGTTTTCTTCAGATTTTCTACAGAAAAAAATGCAGAATGTCTGAAGAAAATTATGTTCCAAATACCTTCAGATTTTCTGTATTCAAGGTTTAATTATTCATTTCCATTAATTTAATTAATATAATTTGCAATTCAACTTACTTGTAAGACGTTGATTCAGATTGTGATAAAACTTCAAGGTTTCCTGGCCGGGACTCGAACCCGCGTTCATAGAGTTGGCAAACAGGAACACTAACCACATAGCAACCCGGACTACGCGAGATGAGGGTAAAATAATCTATTTGAGTTTTAGCGTCACCATAGGTCTAGTGACGACATTTAGTGGTGTAAAAATCAACCATGGTCAGAATACGTGTTTCAAAGTCGTAGAGATGAGTAATAGATGAGATTAGTAATATTTTAGATTCTCTGTTTCAATAAATTCGTTTACACCTTTTATTCCTGATAAGCCTTCTCTACATCCAAAGGGCGCAAGCTCCACTTTTCCCTTCTTTTGGGAGGAAAAGAGCTAGTCAGAAAGACAGTTGGAAAACTAATTGGAAATTAATTAAATAATGGGGGAAAAGTTTAAAATGGTAAAACCTCAAATATTTATTTTAAAGATTAATTTATAATTCATTTTTTCAGTGGCATATTTAAAAAAATTTAGTGCCTGAAATAATTTTTTTCTGCTGATGCATTCCTTTCCTTTTCTATACAAGATATGGTCGATATCACTAATTGAAAAAGGAACTGATGAAACTCCTGTCTGCTGTAAAATTAATCAATAATGATAATTACATTCTAATTTTCCTTTATATCCTTTGGAAAATAAAGCTGCAATATTAGAGAATATGGTGCAGAATATGTATTTAAAGAAAAAAAGATATTATGAAATTGCAGTTAAACCTTCAAAAAATCAACAGATTATTGGTCAAGTTTAATGATGTTGTGAAAATCTGCTAAATAACTGCAAATTGAATTGAACACAAATGCAGATTTTTTGCTGTCTTAAAAAATCTGCAGGATATTTAAAGAAAAAAATTAAAATAATTTTTTTTGCAGGTTTTATGTAGATTAAATTGAAGAAAAAATGCAGATTTTTTTCTGTCTTCAAAAAATCTGCAGAATATTTCGAGAAAAATATAATAATTTTTTTTTGCAGATTTATTTAGATTAAATTGAAGAAAAATGCAGATTTTTTCTGTCTTCAAAAAACCTAAAAAAAACTTCAAAAATTTTTTTCCGCAGATTTTTTTTAGCTGGGGATTGTACCTGTATTAATTCCAAATTTTCTTTAAAAAATTTTTTTACGAATTATGCTTAACTTTTGACCACGAGTGTATTTAACGATGTTAACAGTGAAATCTAGGAAGCAAACAAATAGAGAAAATTTTCCTTCAAGCAATGCTGAAGAATAGTTCATACAAATGATATTTATACCTACAACTGATAATTTTATTAGTTAATGATCAGTTAATGTTTAGCCCAGACTTTTGTGGGATTTTTCCTTTCGAAGACCTTACAACATCGAAGAGTGGAATCCGCAACATCAATGATACAGGGTGTACACAAATGAAGTGACACATTTCAAAAATTAATTTTTAAAAAACTAAAAATGTTGGAACTACGGTTGTTTTTTTTTAAATAAGAGCGCATCTCAAAAAGTTTTTTTCAGATAGGTAACGCGGCGTTACGCCGTTCTAAATTTGTTACAGCGAGAAAATTCGTACGCAATGGCTACCGATCAGCAGAAGCCAATACTTGTTTTCTGGTTTCTTTTTTTTTTTAGTTTTTTTGGATATCACGAAAACTCTTCAGTTTTCACACTATATGTGAATTAACAAACTAAAGAGCGTAAAATTCCCTGCAAATACATGCTTTTATTTTTCTTCCATATTTATTATTTTCTCAGATAATGGCTCTAAACAAATTCTTGATTTCTATTTATTTACGACCCCCTAGACCAGGGGTTCTCAACCTTTTTTCCCTCGCGTACCCCTTGATTAGTCTTTTCATTTTCGCGTACCCCCTACTGTCATACTCCTCCTCTCCGTCCGTCTATGCAAAGAAGTTTTTATCAATAATGTAGGCTTAGGTAAGCTTAAGAGTCAAATAACGCGAATTAATGACATTTGCACGACTTATTTTTAATTTTATATTTTATTTCAATTTTAAAATAGTATTAGTTAAACGGCAAAACAAATAATTATTAAAATATTAATTATTATTTGTTTTAATTAATTTATTATTATTTATTATTATTTAATTAATTATTAAAATATAAAATATTAAAAATATTAAGGTTAGATAAAAACTGCACTTCGTAATAATCAGTTATTCAAATGCAAGAAAATTTCAATGCGATCCTTGAGCTCGTTTTATGGAGGTGAGTTTTATAAAATTGGGTTTAAAAGAAGAAAGATATAATTTTATGTCTGGAACTACGTCAAGCTTATTTCGGCATTTATTCTTAATATATGTATAAGACGAGAATGCTCTTTCCACAAGTTCTGTGTTCGTGAAAGGTATTAAATGTTTTATTGTTTTAACATCGAGTTCTTGCTACTCTTCTTTCACTGCTACCCAGAAGTCAATCAAATTTCTTTTTTTAAATTCAGATTCTAATGAAGAATCAGTGGAAAGTTCAATTAATTTTTCTTTTTCAGAAATTGCTAATTTTTCAGCTTTTTGAAAAAAAGCTACGTTGAATGGATTTAATATCCACATATCTGAATCACTGGGCTTCGGAAAATATTGTCAGAATGACAATTTAAGTCCTTTTAAATGTGATTTTATACTAGTTTTTACTTGTTTTGTTAATTTAAGTTCGTTCTCAGATAAAAATCTGTGAAGTGTCTCAAAAACGTCATACTGTTTTTTTTAATACAGGATTCCCCAAAATTCAGCTTCTTAATCATAGACTCTATTTTGTCAGTGACCTTAAAAATTGTTATGGAATGGTTCTGCAATCCTAAATTAAGTTTATTTATTTCTGAAAAAATGTCAGATAAGTACGCAAGCTGCTGCAACCATTCACTTTCATAAAATTTAGAGCTCAACGTAAAAGGGTAGTCTTCAAAAAACATAAGAACTTCATGTCTCAGTTCAAACAATCTTGTGAGTACATTTCCTCTCGAAAGCCATCTCACTTCTGTGTGCAAAAGTAACGTAGTATGTAGGCTGCCCATGTCTCCACACAAAGATTTGAACAATCGGTGTTAGTTGAATCGTCACCTCCGAGAGAAGAAAGCCTTCCAACGGCAACCATAGAATAGGCTGACGTGAACCAAGTTAGGCTGTTGAGTTTACTAACTGTTTGCCGTTTATCGCACTAGTCGCCACAAACTTGGCGACCGATTTCCCGGAGTTCCTTATGCTGGTGGGAAAAAAATTGGCGATATTCGTCATTTGTGTTCATGGAAGTTGTCGGTGTATGATGCTCGTTGTCGATGCTCTAAAAGTTTTAAAATTATTTATTTGAAGTTATAATTCATTTAAAGGAAATAGTGTACAAATGCTCAGTTCCCTTCTGTAAAGGGAACTACGGCAATAGTTCCAAAGTTTCTGTATTCAGCTTACCAAAGAACGAGGATTTGAAAAACCAGCGGGAGTGGCCTCCCCTAAACTTTCTCGTATACTTTTCAAATATTTGCCATTTCCCTTCCCCCTGTGTTTATAAAAAGTTCGAACCAACTGTAACCCAGAATGCAATGACTATCAGAAGGTTTTTCATTGTTGATTATAGTGATAGTAAAATATTGAGGTGAAGAATCATATTCAAAAAGATACGTATGTATTAAAACTTCGCAATATTTATTTTTTTATCAAACTCTAGCAATGCGAGTTCCGCGTGCGGAGAAGAAAACAGAATAGCTTGCGCATGCGCAGAGATTGCTTTCAATACGCAAGTAAAACGAGACGCCCTAAATGTTTGCTTCCTTACAAAATCTCGCCGCAGAATTGGTTTTTGGCAAACTGCCAAGTTTCGGAGTATCCCTTCTTTGCACAGGCATTTACGCATGTGCATGGAGTAAACAAGTATGCTATTATACAGACCGACAGACAGTCAGCCCGTTGACGGATTTGGCCCAAAATTTTATACGGACCTACATTCATGACGATAAAACTGTGTACCAAATTTTATCCATCTGGCTTTTCAAGTTTTTGAGTTATAGCGTTCGCATGACCTCGAACATACAGACAGACAGACTTCCCGTTGACGGATTTTGTCCAAAAGTTGATAGAAACCTACAAATTATGTTTAAAGACTACATACCAAATTTCATCCCCGTAGCTCTAATAGTTTTCGAGTTATCGTGTTCACAGACAGACAGACATAATTCCAAAATTGTGTTTTTCGGACTCAGGGAGGTCTAAAACGTGGAGATTCGTCAAAATCTCGAGTTCGAATTTTTTGACGATTACAATACTTTCTCTTTGTATACTTCGTACACGAGAAAGTAAAAATGGCTGAATGCCATTCCGAGAGAAAAGATGCCTCCTACGAAGAATTTTAAGGTAAGCTTATTTTTCCTGTTTTGAAAAAAAATGTACATTTAAGATTTATTTTCTTTACCATTTTTACATTGGTTGTAATAAGGTCACCAACTTTTTTACAATGAAAAGGACACAAATAAATTGAAATAAAACATCGTAAATAAAAGAAACATCTTGTAGTGTATTCTGTATTATCGTTGCAATGATTAAGATGTTTCTTGAACACTATAATGTGCTTTTATTGATACACTATAACATGCATTTATCATATTGTAGTGTATTCTGTATTATTGTTGCAATGACTAAGATGTTTCTTTAACACTATAATATGCTTTTATTAATACACTATAACATGCATTTATCATATTGTATTGTATTCTGTATTATTATTGCAATGACTATGATAAATACATATTAGAACGTTTGTAATGGTTTGAATTGTAATTATGCTTGTTTGAGTTTTTAATTTTGAGCTTAACATTTATTGAGTCCAATATAAAATCATTCTTGGTACATTTTCTATATGCATGTATCCTTAAGTCATATTTTTATGTTTATCACTGTTTGAAACTTATTCTAAAATAATTATTTTAAAATCTTACTTTTTTGTTCATTTTTCATTAGATGTTTTGTATTCTTGGCACCAATTTACCTACTATTTATTACTTAAAAATTGCTCGTTTAAGGTATTTTTTCAATTAGAAAATACCAACATCCTTATTTTATGCTAAATTTTTTGTCAGAGCTGATAATAATGGTATTTTATGGAAATGACTTATTGGCTGTCATACATAATATAATTAAAATATAAGTTATTAAATATCTGCTGTTTTTTGCATATGTTGACATAAATATGCCCTTTAAAGCTAAAATAAGCTTTGATGCAGTGAATATGCAGACAAAGAGAATTATGATGAAGTAAATTGGACTTGTTTGAATGAAGATACTTGGAGTTACTGAATGCCTCATCTGTACCATAATGTATGCTTTTCATATTTTTGAACCTACTGTGAGCACTCGAAAGAAGAAAATCATGGCTCAAATCGAGATGATCTGTTCATCTGTGTTGATTTCTATATTTTTTGCAATACATTTGTAACAGATTTTCTTGAAGTGCCTTTATATACTGAGATGTTTGTGTCTCTTGAATTATAAATTTTTCATATTGTGTTTAGATTTTTTTTATAGTATTATTTTCTGCATGGTTTTTAAAATGTTTTATGATTATTTTTTAAATGTGCGCTTAGTTTTTCAAATTATATTGGATTTGTTCTCCTTAAAAAACTTAAATGTGATTATTTGATTTTAAAAAAAAGAGAGAAATTTTAGATTCTTGTGCTAATTTATTGGCTTCATCTGGAAATGTAACAAATCGGTTCTAGTTTTAGTACTTTTTTTATTTTTAACATAAAATTTCACATGCATTCAAAATATTTTGATTTCATCATATCCAGTTAGTTTCATATAGAAAAGTAGAAAGGACTATAAGTTTCTTCTAACACTGAGTACATATTAGAAAAAAATGTATACTACATATATAATTTTTAATTTTCAGTTTGCAATATTTTCCACCATTTAATACATACCATTATAGTTTGCAGGAGTATATGAAGAATTGAAGTTAAAAATAATTACAATAATTATTATTTCGATAAGCTATAATATTTTTGGTTAGTTAAATAATCCATTTTAATGTGTTAGAATTTTTAATTAGTTTAATAACCCATTTTTGCAGAATTGATATTGTTTTTACTTGTGTGTGAAAATGACTACAATAAACATAAATACTAATCATGTTTTAATGAAAAGTAATTTGAAAAGCGTGCTTTGTTGTGTAATAAAATATGTTGTTTTGCATTTAACTGTGTTTTTATTGTGTTTATTTGAAACATTACACATAGTCACAATACATCATACATGTAACATGGGAATAATTCTCATCTAAGAAGTTTTTTATAAAATCTGTTTTAATCTGTTAATGCTTTGAATTTTTTATCATCTTGGTTTGAATTTTAAATGTTGACAAATGTAACAAGTAATGAGCAAGGAAATTTCAAACTTTGGCAAGTAATATTGCTTTACAAAGAATTAATCCAGTGCATTTTTTAACACTCTTGATATTGGAATTGTAGGTTTTCATGTTTATAGTTAAAACATACAGTTAGATATTATGGGTATTTTATTAAAGTATTTTTCGATAATTATCCTTTTCTATCATTCTATTTTGTAGAACAAGCATGAAGTACAGGTTATTCAATTATACATTCTTATGAGTTAACTATTGACAGGTTACAAAAATTATGCTTAGATTGATATAGATTTTAAGAATTATTTTATTAGCAATATGCATCATAACTGAAGTTACTAATATGTATAGAGAAGCTGCAAGAAACTCGCTTGCATGATAAAGTATTCATGATGTATTATTTATATATGCTGAAGAGATGAAAAAAGGCACATGCTTATATTTTCATAAAATAGATGTAATAGTTCCTACAATAAGGAAATAATTATTTACACTATATATAATATTTGTAAAGAATAATTTACAATAAAGTGATCACAGATAAAGCCAATTTACCAATAGTTTTGAAACCTTTTAAGAAATCTACAACTAAAAAAATTGCACTTATGTAAATGTATATTTTATTTCAATTACATTATAAAAACATTATAAGCCTTTGTTTTTATCCATTCAGCAAAATGTGACAACTTTTAATAATATTTATTACTAGTTGTTAATCTAAAAAAAAGTTCGAAAATATTCTTTGACTATCAATGCAGTATATCTTTTCACTCTAATTTTCACATTAAAGGAATACAGTTTATTTATTTGAGAAAATAAGATGACAAAAAACTATACATCTGATTTTTGATCAAGAGACAAACGACCATTGTTTATTCTTTCCGGAAAGAGTAGCGAGAGTCGTTGATTATCAAAATAATTATGTTTCGCGCAAAAAATGCTAGCCACAGCTTGAGCTGATTCAGATTGTACGTATAGATTCAGCGCGCCGTGTATTGGCCTAAGTGGCGTGACGTCATCCTCCTGTTGTGAGGCTTTCTTATCTCTCAGAGGTGACGGTTGAATTAGCCTTAATGAAATTTACAACTTTGACAGATTGATTAAGTATTTCTTTCAATGACTCTGGCAAAGGCTTCGCTGCTAAACTTTGTCTGTGTATGCAGCAATGGCTCTGAGTTACATGAGGAACGACTATTTTGATACGACCACGTAAACCTTTATAACAGCCAGACATAGATTTTCCACCATCTGTGTAAACACCACAGCACTTAGCCCAATCTATTTCGTTTTCACAGAAGTAATCCTGAATGGCATTAAATATGTCCTCGCCAGTACATCTTTTAGTGAGAGGATAACACAATAAGAGGTTTTCTTCAAGTTCGTTTACATTCAAATATCTTGCAATAACAAGCAAAATTGACAGATCGGAAACATCAGTGCTTTCATCCACCTGTATTGAAAAGAAGTGGTTCTTTTTATTCTTTCATTTACAGTAGCTTCAATGTCAATAGACATGTCCTTAATTCTCCGAGAAACTGTGCTGTTAGACAAAGGAATATTTTTGATTTTTTGGACATGGTCTTCACCGAACATGCATTCAACCGCATCCTTGATACACGGAAATACCAAATTTGCAGCGATAGTATGATTTTTCCACTTTTAGCAATATGATAACTTATTCTATATGATGCCTCAATCGCAGCCTCATTTGCTTTGTTTGTGGATATCAAACAAGAATTTAAATTGGACTGTTGGATAGTCGTTGGAAAAAACTAATATTTCTTTGCTTATAAGTTGGATGTTTCGTTTCTAAATGGCTCATTAGTAAAGATGGTTTCATGCTGCCATTTGACAATATCTCTCCACAAACAACGCAGAGAGGTTTTGGACAATCTTCATCACCCGTGACGGAAAATCCATATTGTAAGTATTCGTTAGAATATTTTCTCTTCTTCGGAGGTTCACTGATGTTTTGGGCTTTTTTTTTTAACAAAACCAATTTTATTTCTTACCTGAATAGGCCAATCAGTCGGCCTTTGCACTTCATGATTATCATCTTGCTGATCCACAGTTATCCTCATAGCTGCCAAACGGTAGTTCGAATTTCAGTTCTAGATGCCGATCTCTTAAGAGTTCCAGTTTTCAACCACTTGTCCATTTTGAGAAATCAAACAATATCGAATTAAGTCACTCTAAAGTTAAGCACTTCAAATTTAGCACGCATAGCCTACAAACACCACTAAACAAACCAAACGAATCAAATTGATCACCCATAAAACACAAAGCTTGATGTATATGAACAGTCGATATTCATTACGCATCCCAATCGAGCAATTAATGACGCCTGCGTTTAATCATGCTTTTAAAAAAATGTCAAAACAAGAATCTTTGAGAGGATTCCGGATTGTTCTCGATAAGCCTAAACTAGAAGAACAAAAATAAAAAGCATACCCACACTGGCGCCTGGTGAAGCTACAACTTTTGCGAACACACTGATGATTCATGCATAATCGGGGCTGGTGAAGACAAAATATCAATAATTTACCAGGCTTTCTTATGCTTTCGTTTTTCTTATTTTGAGCGTAGGTTTTAGATTAGCACAACTTTTACTTTTCACACGAACTTAGGGAAAAAAATACTGTAACTTTTTTAATCCTTTATATTTTCTTGTGTCCGCCATTACCGAATTTGATTTCGCGTACCCCAACTGGTCCTTCGCGTACCCCTAGGGGTACGCGTACCACAGGTTGAGAACCTCTGCCCTAGACCACCGAAATGGTATGCTACCTAGCTGAAAAAAAACTTTTTGAGATGAGCTCTCATTTTTAAAAAAAAAATCGTAGTCTAACAATTAAAATTTTTTAAAATTAATTTTTGAAATGTGTCACTTCATTTGTGTACACCCTGTATTATTCATGTGGCTTTGAAGTACAACAGGCTTTTTAAAAGGTCGAAGTTTCAATTAAAATCCCAATTCAAAATATGGTGACCAAAATGGGAAAGTGTGGTTAGGAAACTAGATGCAACTACTGAAACTCTCAAAGAGTGTGATAAGTCATTCTTCGTGATTGTGCCAATTCTTCTTCAAATATTTGGGACGATTCTTGTGACGACAAGCACAGCAGAGAAGAGTTTTTCTACATTAAAACGCTTCGAGAATTATTTACGCAGCTCAATGGGACAGGCTATCATTCATAAAGATATAAAAGCTATTGACATATTTTATAAGAAAAAGTTAAGGAGATTGGTCACGACTAATTGGGAACCTTGTGAAGAGGATGAACTTATAAAATAAATTTAATAAATACGTAACATAGTTTTTCCAAAATATTCTTCACGGATTCCTAGATCCGCCCTTGCATATATTTAGTAAATTAAGTTAAAATAATTAAAATTTAATGAATTGTCGTGAAGTTACTAAGCTTTTCTCTTTGTCGTGATTATACTTTTTAACACTTGCAATTTAAATTACGAGAAAAAGTAGATTACTTGTAAATCCAAGTATTACTGATTTTAACACTCAAGTTAATCAAAATTATTCACCAAAATCAAACTCCTTAAGGCATTCAGCAAAGCTATCAAAAAGTTAAGGAAATCAATTCGCTAAGTGGTTATCACACAATATAGGATGGTAATGTGCGTTGTGTAATTTTTAGGCAATAGCCCAAAGGATCTTAACTTTACCAAACGGCTCAGACTCGTTAGGATGTGAAACACATGTGAAATAACAACATAAATCAGTAATTGTAAATAACAGTATAAATTTATTTAAACTATATCAGTGTGATTTAAAATGATTCCTCGTTTAAGTGAGGCAAGTATGATATTGCACATATATAGAAACAGTTATACTTCAAAATTATTGCACTCTTTGCGAACTAGTGAAGTGTGTAGATTTTTATACTTTAAGAAATTGTTACACAAACATGTTATTGCACGCTTCAAGAAATAGTTAAAACTTCAAAATTATTGAACACTTTACACTAAGTTAAACTGGTAAGTAATCACACACATTATGAAATTGTTAAAACTCAATAAACAAGAAAACGGTGGGGGCCCTACCGGCAAAATTCGTGAATCCTTAATACATGATACAAAACGAAAATAAAGCAACCACAAAACATGGGGCGTGAGTCACGATAGATTTAAGGTTAAAGTTATTCCCAATACCATATCACATCTTAATTCATTTATCAATTCACCAAAGTTTGCTTCAAGTAAGCCAAAAGAATTTTCGCTTCGTTACACTTTAAAATTAAGATAACTTATATCTACCTCTATATTTTATCTTTTCATGACAATTAATATTACATCCACTTACAAGAGAGAATTAAGTCAAATTAACAATCAAATCTTGATTTCTACCCCATATTTTTTTTCAATTAATTCACGTGACTCAGAGCCCATGTTAAATTGTAAAATAATAAGAGAAACACCGGCACATTAAATACACTCCTTAGTACAATAATAATATCACAAAAACATTTGTTAGAACATCTTGATTAACTAAAAAAGAATTTGAATTACGTTCTTATCAATTCCACAACATGCCTTTACTAATAAAATCCACCCCCTTTTCCCCGAAACCAAAAATATAAAACTAATGTCCCTTCATCGCCTTTTAGTGTCCAACGCTCTACATAATTTAAAAGAATTTCCCTTCAGAAAATAAAACAAAAGGGTACTCATTCCTCTGGCACAGCCATCAATCCGGACGAAAGGGTCCTTCCTTAATCAGTGCTTTCCACTCTGGGCATCTGTCAGGTAAGCCAGGGAACCTTCTTCCACCTCCATTCACTCCATGCACCCGAACGGAAACTCGTCTTGGAGACGGCTACCTCCTCCCTTCATGCCACACGTCGCGGCAGTCCCCAGATGTCAAAACTCCCAGCCGGGTTGTGAAGCTGTATAGACAGTCAAAAAAAGTCCAACGATATTTCACGATGCGCTCGTCAACTGTTGTTAACTCACGGCTCTACGCGTTTTCAAGCGCGCCGATCCATCGGAAAATGGCGGTTTGATTACTGCCAAAGAGTCCGTTGTCACCTTCCTTTTTTTAAAAAAAACTGAGGATCTCCATCAATTCAAAATCAGCTACTAATGCTGCGTCGGTGCATAAAGAGGCCGTCGAATTCTCAGCGTCACCGATGTTCACGGATTGCCACAATCACCACGCTGCCATCTCAAAGTTGCGCTACATCAACGAGGATCTCAGGAAACTCACTCATCGCTCGGGGATCAGGTCGTCAAACCCACTCACACGAGAAGAGCCAAGAGACCGAATTTTTTTTGCAACCCCTTAAATACTGTGGGGTGAATCCACGTCATCGCGACGAAAGCGCTTGACCGCTATTGGTCAAGAGACCAACACTGTCCATGAAGAAGCGCAACGTCACGATTTTCGCCCCCTTCTCCAAAGATAGCCATATTGGACAGCCTAAAGACCGGAAATTCAACAACAACTCAGACGGCTACAAGTCATTGGCATACCAATGACTTGTAGTGAATTCTTTTTGTAATTGAAAAGAATATAAAATGTGATTTACAAAAACTTCCCTAAAAAATATAGCATCACTACATATCCTCCCCTGTTTGAAAAATAAAAAATTCTTTTTCGAAGACAAAGATTTTTTATTGCAGAAAATCTCATCGCAAAGTCTCTAACCTTGAAGTCCCACACAATTCCTCTCCTTAAAATCTCGAGAAAAATAGTTTCCGCAAATGAAGATAACCCAAAAGACAATCATGTTTAATTCCAATAGTAAACACCTAGAGGCCACATGTCAATCCGGGAAAAATATATACAAGAAAAATACAACACAAGAATTTTGTACAAAAATATATATACACACCTCCACCCTCTTTCAGGCTATGCAACTTGCCTTTTGTATAACGCTACAAATATAGCAAGGAAAAAAAGTAAAATTTGGTACACAACGTAGAAAAGCAATGTCCAAAACATTTGAAATCCCATAAAAAGAAAAATAACATAAAGAAGTATCAGTGTGCCAAAAAATTTCAATATTCCTAACAACACGAAAGCATATAAGTTCTTTCAGGACCCTAAACTGCTCACAGTAGACCTATATTTATTTTCCAAAACAACAACTCAATTGATCATTGCTACCCAAAATCACCTCTCTGCATAATACCTTCTCAGCGTTAACACCAAAAACATAATTGATATACAATTTACATAGAAAGAACGTGCCCACAGTGTTTTTTTGTTTGTTTTTTGTTAAGTACTTTCCTGTTTGCAATAATTTTTATTTATAGTACCCTCTTCCAATCGAAACACTCACATTTGTCTAATGCGACATGATTTGCACCGAAAGAATGAGAAGTCCAAAAATTTTTTTAAACAAGTTTATTCTCCTTTTTTTGTGAAAACCAATGACATTCAAATAACAAATTTTGTTACAAAGAAAACAAATTTGCATTATCTATTTAATCCCTGCAGCAAATGATGCAACCCAAAAATGGTCATAATTAAAATTTTTGTTTTAGAATCACAAGAGTAGTGATAAACTAGAGATTCAGGAAAGGCACCGCACTGTGCTGAAACCGACCCGCAGCCAGCGAAGGAACAGTGTCCCACCCTATCAACAGAAAGAATTGCCGTGTGGCCACCACGCCAAATACCTTCACTTCCCAAGTCAAAGAAAAGTTTAAATTTAATTTATGTTTAAATTTAACTTATGTTTTTGAATGCAGTGAAATTCTTATTAATTTTGGAAAAGAAATTAAAATACTGGATTTTGAATTTTGTAAAATTACCAATCTAGCTTAATTTAGTATTTGAAGTCATCAGCCAGTTGTCTCCGCGAAGTATCTGCAAGAGTACACTTCATTTTGAGGATCCAACGTACACTACAAAATTTTTTGTAAACCCAGTGAACCCGAACTCCACCAAATTGCAATTTCAGTCAGCATAATCGTGTCCATCCATGAACCCAAACATTTCCATAAAACATTTCCCTGTCCTCAATACACTGGTAAACTAACATAAACAAAAATCTCTCACACCAATTGAAAGTGTGAAACCGGTTTGTGAAAGAAAAAGGAAAATATCTCACCTATTTAAACATATTACAAATAACAAAGATTGCAACTGACTCACTTCACTGTGCAGAAATGTTGCCAACATGTAATTGCAATTAATACACTTTACCTACACTTCTACAAACAAATACTAAAATAACACAAAAAGATTAAAATATAAAATTCGCAGCGCCAAAAAAAGAAAAAATAGTTTACTGTACACACTGATTATTTAGCTGACACACCAATAACTCTCTATTTTTTTACAAAACCAGAACCATCTCTGGGTCTTTAACGACTACTCCAGGTTTCTTTTGAATTTTTATTCCCCCCTTGAATATCCTCAATTTCCCCTGAAACAGAAACATCCTGAATGTCTTCCCTCTCATCATCATTACTCGTTTGAACCTCCACAACCAGTTCACCGATTGGTACCTGCTCCTCATTTGAAATCGAAGGAATGAGAATTACTTCCCTGTCAATTACCTCACAACCCTGACTTCTCAATACCTGTTCACTGCTTGTTTCCTGTTCCCCATCAAATACTGTTTGGACGATGTTATTTCTCCTGCTCTCATTAGTTTATGTCATCTTGGTATTCCCCCAGCTCTAGGGGTAAAGTGTAAGGCGGGAATTTCCTCAGAATTTCCTCTTCTGTTTGTACACATTGAACAGCAGTTGGACGGATGTCAACAGGCGTCTCATTATCTGATGTTTCCCACTCAAAAGTTGCTCTCTCCGGAACTTTAAAAATACGATTTAAATGCACAGTTTGAATATTACCTGGTTCATTTATATCTTTGATTTTAAAAACAACAGGGTTTGTCTTTGCAATTACACGGAATGGACCTTGATTTAATTTATCTAGTTTCTTAGTCGCGTTTACCTTAATCCTAGGTGTGTTTAAATACACAATATCCCCCACTTCAATAAGTTTATTCTTTGGAATTTTACCAGTAAACTTAGAATTTACCTCAGCCGATTTCTCTAAGTTACTTTTAATTATTGAAAAGGTTCTATTCAATTTGTTTATCAAATCTTGTTTGTAAGAAAAGGTTTCTGCATAAGAAATAACGGGTTCAGAATAAATAAAATCTGGAGGCATAGTTATATTTCTCCCGTATAGGAGGAACGACGGCTTCTCATTCACTGATCTGTGGTGTGCATTCCTGTATGCCATTAAAGCCAAAGGAACTTGCTGGCACCAATCTATCTGATTTACCGAAACAAGATGACTAAGTGATTCAATTCAAGTCTTATTAAGTCTCTCTACCACACCGTTTCCCTGGGGTGAATATGACAAGCACTGCTTCTTTGAAATTCCTAAAATATCATAAACTTCCTGCATTGCTGCAGAAATGAAATTTGAACCCCTGTCTGAATATAAAACTTTCATTATACCATGACGAGAAATAAAATCCAATAAAACTTTAGCTACTGTAGAACTCTGAATGTCTTTAACAGGATATACCTCAGGGTATCTAGTAAAATAATCAGTCATTACAATTAAGTATTTATTACCTTCCATAGATGGGACAAAAGGACCCACGGCATCAAAGGACACCTTTTCAAATGGGTAATTTGGAGTAGGAATCTTTTGGACTGGAGCTTTCTGATTTTTTGAGTATCCCCGACGTGAAATACACGTATGGCAAGATGCAACATAATTTTTTACTACCTTATAGAATTTTTGCCAATAGAATTTCTCTTTATTCTCTTTAAAGTTCTTGAAAATCCAGCATGTGCTACAGTTTTCGAATCATGACATGAATTTAATACAGTTGCAATTAGAGTTTTAGGTACTACCAATTTTGCTTTTTCACAATGTCTGTCTGATTTACCCCTATGACATCAGCTCATGTGAGCCCTCTCAATGATTATTGAGTTGCAAATACATGTATAGTTCAGCTTTTTCAAGTAATCCGACTGCTCATGTGAGCCCTCTCAATGACTATTGAGTTGAAAATAAATGTATAATCCGGCATTTTCAATTACATCAATCGCTCATGTGAGCCCTCTCAATGATTATTGAGCTGAAAAATCAAAGTTGTAAATTCAATTGTGTCTATGTACTTCCTCTCTCATTGTTGTGAAAGGCGCCAAAGAGGGCCCCTCGAGAGACTCCTGACTGCAGGAACATGTAACTGTATTTCTATGTTTTAAGAAACAATAAAGTCTGTGTTGACGGAGCGGCAAATGGAAGGTCAAGGTGAGTATCTTTAGATCTTTCGGTTGGAGGAGGCCCTTTTGCATACACACCCAGCGCGCATCACCCAGTGGTTCAATTCTCAGACTGGCAGTCTCGCCTTGCAGCTTTTTTTCCTGGCTTTTTATTTGGCTCTAGTCTAACCCATCTCTCATATTGGCATGTTTATCGAAATTTAATTCAGGAGAGATTTTTTTCCCCTTAAATAGTGTTTGCTTCACACCCAGCACATGTCCAGGTTGTTGTAGTAGCCCTGAGTATTCAGGCCCAAAATTCAAACATTTTAAAACTAATTAGCCTTTTCCAGGTGTAACGCCGCTGACGGCACACACCTTAGTCTCATCAGCTTACCCCTATGACATAACAACATCCCATCCCTGTAGAAAAATTTTGGAGATTTAGGAGCAAAAATGAATCCTGAATCTAACTTTGCTTTGATACTTTTACAAAAATCATTCTGTTGTTGTTGTTCAATAATTTGAGTCGTGGGAATTGAATTAATTTCTGTAATCAAAAATTGGGTCTCAATAGCATGCATTTCCTTAACCAATTCCTTTTTTTCACCCTTGTTTACACTATACGCAGCTCTTGACAGATAGTGTGCCATTGAATTTAGTCGACCAGGTTTGCGTACAATTGAAAAGTCATACTGCTGAAGGGTCAAAAGCCATCTAGAGATTCGTGAAGTGGGATCTTTAATTTTTTTTATTTTTGAAAGGCTTTGTTGGTCTGAATATAATGTAAATTTTGTCCCATAAACATAGTTTTTAAATTGTGTAATTCCAAAAAGAACCCCTAAGCATTCTTTCTCGACCGTGGAATATTTGATTTCTGTTGGACCGAGTTTTCGAGAAGCGAAAGCTACAGGGTGTTTAAATCCCTCACCATCTGATTGTACCAAAACGGCCCCGAGTGCATAATTACTGGCGTCTGTGGAAATTGAAAATTCCCTTGTGAAATCAGGAAGCTTTAAACATGGCTCTGAGGCCAAACAATCTCTTAATGTTTCAAATGCCAATTGCTTCGATTCTGACCAAACAAATTTTGTATCTTCCCTCGTTAAGTTAGTTAAAGGTAACGCAGTTTTAGAATAATTTGGAATGAAACGCCTATAAAATCCCGTGAGTCCTAGAAACGATCTCACTTGTTTTTTTGTTTGAGGAGGCAAAGCTTTCTTTATCGAGTTTAAATTTTTGGTGTCGGGAAAAACAACCCCTTCTTTGACGGTGTGCCCCAGGTATGTAATTTGCTTCTGCATAAAGGAACATTTACTCGGTTTTAATTTTAAATTTGCGGTTGTAAATCTCTGAAATACAATTTCTAGCCTCTCCAAGTGTTCCTGTACAGTCTTTGACGCTACAACAACATCATCAATGTAGCATGACATCTGAAGCTCTGATAACCCAGCTAGAACAATGCTCATCAACTTTTGAAAGCCAGAGCTTGCATTTTTAAGGCCAAATGGCATACGTTTAAATTCAAAGAGTCCAAATTCTGTTGATATGCCTGTTAAATGAGCAAAAGAGGGATGCATTTTCATTTGATGGAACCCAGAGGTTAAATCCATTGAAGTAAAATATTTGGCCCCGCTCACCATATCGACCATGTCAGTCAAGTTTGGAAGTGGAAAATTGTCAGGAATAGTTTTTTCGTTAAGTCGGTATGACCCGTCTGCCTTTTTAACCAACATTACTGGCTCAGTGTATGCAGTTTTAGAAGGCTGAATTATCCCCGCTTCCAATAATTGATTAATTTGATTTTTCATTTCTGTTTTTAAAGCGTATGGAACTCTATAAGGTTTTTGCCTAATAGGAATATTATCTGAAAGATGAATTTCGTGTTGGACAATGTCACATGACCCCAAATCCGAGATTGATTGCGCAAAAACTGATTTATATTTATCTAACGGGTTCAACAGGTTTGTTTTTTCTTCGTTACTAAGGTGATTTAAGTCTAATTTTTCTTCCCAGTTAATTTTCTTTTCCCTATCATTATCTACTACATTTACATATTCCTCATGTTGTTGTTGAATTACAGGCTCAACGTTTGCCAAAATCATATTTTTATTAAGGTGAAGTGGATCGTCAGTTATGTTCCATTTGATCATTACTCAGACACTTATTCTCATCATCAATCTTTAATTTTAAGTATTTCTTTTCTTTAGGAGAAATTGTACAACCTTTGTGAGCTCTCGCCGTTAATTTCGTAAAATTACAAATTTTGACATCATTATATTCCAAATTGGTCATTACATTAATTTTTTCCTTACTTTTACTTTCACTTGAATTTCCCATTGAATTGTCATTAATTTCTAATTTGTTAATTTCATTACTTTCCTTTTTACTGTCAATACCATAAGAATTATTTTCCATAATTTCTATACCTGTACTATGGTCTACCCTAACAAAATTCCACCCTGCCTCAACTTGTTCATTCTTTATCAAATTTTTATCACAATTAACTGTAAATTTATGAAAGTTTAAAAATTCCAAACCCAAAATAACATCAAACGAGGGGACAATTCTGCCTCAGCCAATACAAAATGTCTTGAAAAATTTGAGTTTTTAATTCCTACAGTGGTCTTAATGACTAACTTTGTTGTTACCGAAACATTTGATAAAGTCTTTAAATTTATGGGAGGAGCCTCAATTATTTCAAAATTAACCATTTTTTTCAACACTACTTCCGAAATTAAGTTCATCGTTGCCCCAGTATCTATTAAAGCATTACATCTTACACCCCCTATTTCGATACTTATAACAGGAAGATTACATGAAGAAAAGATATTCTGGTTATTTACCGGATCGACATGGGCTACAGTGGAAACTAGGCTTGGGTTGATACACGTTTTTGCCGTATCAGATACATGTGGATACTGATATTCGTTCGTACCCGATACATTTACTTGATACTTTTGTATCTGATACAGCCAGTAACCGATCCATTCCCCTTTGAAACGGAACTTCGCCAATCGGGTACCGATACATTTACTCGATGCTTTTGTATCTGATACAGCCGGTAACCGATCCATTGCCCTTTGGAACGGAACTTCGGCAATCGGGTACAGATACGAGTCTTTCAAGTTGCGATGACTTCGCGTCTTCGGAAGAAGTATTTCTGATGTTGCCCAGATGGCTTCTGTTTTAACAGCTATTAGACGGATGGGGGGAAAGAGGGAGGAAAGGATTTATTAATAAAGCTGTTTCGCTCAAAAGCTCGCTCCTTTTATTTTATTCGATCAATGTAATTTCTTTATTTCAGATGTTAGCAACGATTAGTGTAAATGGCGGTTATTTCAAAACACCCATTTTTGGTTATTTCAATTCCTAATTAACCTGGACCAATGTTTAGGGTTGAGATTTTTTTAAAGCTCTTTCGGTGATTGCCACTAAAGGGGATAACGAAGCTTCCTGTAATATACACGCCTCCCAAAATTTCATTAGTGGTCTCATCGAAGGGATTTAAATATCCGATATTTCAGACACCTATTAAATGACTGCACCAGGAATAATTCTTTGTGCATTTTTAATGGTGGAATAGGCTGGGACTTCAGCAATTTAATGAAAATGACATTTATACTCAAATAACCTGTGGTAGGTTACAGAACTCGGGACGTTATAGGTCAATCAACTCAAATAAACTTCAGCGTGTAGGAGGTGTGTATTATTTGTGCCGATTGAACTAAAAGTATTACATTTCAACGATCACCATAAAAACGAAACCTTGCGTATGACCTTTGCTATTTAATACAGTGTTGCTAATATATTATTTAACTACATTAAATAAATTTATTTTAATTTTAAAAATACTAATTCAGATTTTTTCTAAAAACCACCGCCCACTGATTAGTAGTGACCTGAATTCTTTAATTTACCCCATTACCAAAACTAATTTGGTCGTTTTTTTAATCCGGGTTTTGAGGGTTTAAAAATATCGGGTTATAAGCAGGACAAAAATTACCGAAAAATTGGCTAATCGAAGAAAAAATAAAGCGATTTTCGGTTTTAACCGGTAGGTTTTTCCCATCCCTAATCAACCCCTCCTAAATACAATATTTAGAAGGGGTTGCTCTAGTTTTTGTGTTTTAGAGTATTTTTTGGGAGGGGTTAAAAAGTAGAAACAAGAAAGAAATCCGTTCTGGGAAACTTTTTCACTTTAAACGTTCGTCTTACAGTGTGTAGTATTTGCCTTGATAATTTTATTTACAAGTCATAATAGTTTAGTTATATTAACGTTCCGTTTTGAAGCAACATGAGGTCTATATTGGTACGGACATCGTAAGTTTGAACCTCAGTCAGATGACGAGGACGACACCTGAGCTGGCATCCCTTCTTCAGAGACTTCCGTACCACACCAACGGGATGACGTTTGGCCCCCCTAGTGTGATTTTACGTGCAAAAGGCCCAATACACGACGGATCTTCAGTGGAATCGGGTTTCGAACCTGGAACCCTCCGGCCCTTAAGTCGAGACCTTACCAACTAGGCCATCACGGCCTTTGCATAAGCCATCAGAAACCAACTTAAAAAAATAATATTTGCAAAGAAAACATCTAAATGTTTTACAATGCCCGCCTGGACATCTGTTCATATGCCATACGCCCTATGGCTAATGAGTTTCCATCTGTTGCAAATTGCAATGACGATGATCCTCTGATAAAGTAATATATATCAATGTCATGAAAATCAATCAATGTTGAAATTAAATGGAAAGACTGTTATATACATAAATATATAGTTTTTTTAAACAATAAATATTTATTTTTTATTTTTTCTCTCTCTACTTTTTCGTAGTTGTACCCATATGTTCTCAAAGTTATTGTTTTGTTAATAAACCTACTTTCTTAATATAAACGGAATTTCGTGTTTTTTATTTCAAATTGGGCGAATTAAAACTCTATATACTAATAGATATTAGCTTTAAAGACTAGCATTTCTATATGTACACAAATTGCTTGTTATCTATAACTTTGGTGGTTAATTTTGTGCTTTATTTTTTAAAACGTTATTAAAAAAGAGGACTTTCATAAAGCATAAAATTATGATATCAAGAGTGTAACTTTCATCACTTTTGTTTTTAAGTATTTCATCGTATATTTAAGTTTAAAGAATATAAAAATTTTTTCTTTAAGTAGATTTTTTTAAATCGTTATATTCTGAAAATATTCATGTTTAAAGTTTAATTTTTATGTTCAATTCATTTTGCTAACAACAATTCTGTTTGAGTTACTTATTTGCTTCAAATAAAAAAAAGAATGTTCAAAGCAAAATATATTTGTTTATTCGTAGAAAGTCCCATCAATCTGGTATACTTTAAAAACATTGCAAGGAAAGGCAAAAATCTAAAGCAAGCCTAATAGCGTCGTCGCCAAGGCAGAAATAATAGATCTGGGTGACACTGCTTAGAAATCCTCGCCTTTCAATCCACTCAGCCTATAACAACAAATATTTTCCTTTCCTCTCCCCCACCCACCCGTCTAGCACCTCAAAACCGAGGCCATCTGCACGCATCATCATCAGCTCGACCGAAAACGCGAAGCATTCACAACGAGGAACAGATTCAAGCTGATATTTTTTATCAAGTTCATACAGTATCACTGGACCGAAAACGAACAAGGTCGTTATCAATCGAGTACGAGAAGTGATACCGAGTACCTGGTACTTTTGGTCTGTATCATTTTCGCGTACCTGATACTTTCGTGTACCTGATACAAAATATCAAGTTGATACAGTATCACCCAACCCTAGTGGAAACTACTGATCCTAAGTTATTTCCGCCCTCTACTCGTTTTTTGGAATTGCTCCCTCATTTGATTGCTCGTTTCTCCCATCAAATCTGTTTCTGAAATTGTTTCCCCTATTCCAAGGTCTCTGACCATAATTTCTGTCACGTATCTCTGCCATTCGTTGGCGGCAATCTCTAATTAAGTGTCCTACCCTATTGCAATGAAAACACCTCACAGGAGGTCTGACATTACTCGCACTACTTCCCTCGTTAAAATTCTTATTGTCCCTCGTCTTTTTTTTTCAATTTTGTCCATTCTATCATTTAGTCTTTCTAGCTGTTTACATACTAATTCCAAAGTTTTAGCTACCGTCTCCCCACTTGTCTGAACTGCCTCTATCACTTCATGAGGATTCTCAACCCTCGAGTCCAAAACATTTATGTTTGGTGTAAGCATGGCTTGGGCCATCTCAATCCTGTCCCCTAGCTCAACTGCCGCTGCGAAATCTTTAGGATTTTCTGTCAGCATTTGTGCCTTTAAATTTGGCTGAAGCCCTGCAAGAAACTGCGAAAGGATCATTTTGTCTTTCAATTGCTTTGACATTTCCCTTTTTTCAACTGTTTTGTCACCAAAACTGTTTTGTGCGAGTCTCACTTCTCGAGGCAAAATCCCTAACTCTCTCACTCGGTAACTGCACTGCGGTAGAAAATTTTTAAATTAAATTAACAAAACATTAATTAATTTAGTTATGTAATTGTTAACAATTAAAAAGACGGAAAACATTTCATTCAACGTAGCTCCCACCCCTCTGAACGGATTTCTAGATTCGCCTTTGGTTTCCACAAATAATCCGTTGAGCACGTGGGCATAATGTACGTTAAATCCACCGTCGGGATCAAGCGTTCTCGCGTTGGGACAGTGTAGAAAATTGGAAAGGGCAGTGACCGCTCAGATTGTTGACCTCATCATCTAATCACTGTCTAGATCTGCGAGATTCTGTTCCCAATCAACCTTAGTATGATTCAAAATGGAGTTCTAATCTAATCGATCCCAATATTTTACACTTTTTTTATATTTTTCAACAAAAATCCCTCTAAATATGAGATGTAACAAACTCTTTTCCTTAATGAAGAGCAGCGAACAACAGTAAGGAAGTTACTTAAAGAATTACAGAACTCGTTTTCGACTTGTGACGCTGATGTCGGCCGCTGTAATGTGACAAAAAAATATAATTAATACAGTTGACCATCCACCAATATCCAAGACGTTTGCCTCTTACAAAGAAAGAAGAAGTCTAGTTGAAGAAATGGGTGACAACGGAATAATCAAAGAATTGTCAGGCCCTTGGGCTTCGCCTATTGTGCTTGTTAAAAAGAAAGATGGATCGACATGATTCTTTGTTGACTACAGGAAACTGAACGAAATTATGAAAAAAAGACTTATCATCTACCACGAATAGACGGTCAGGCACTGCTTTCTAATTTTTTAACTTGCTGGAACGCCGTTCTGGCACTGCTTTTCTTTTTGACTAGAAATAAATAGGGAAAAAATGTACGATACCCCTCAAAACAAAGCGATCTTTGTCTAATCCTTATCCTCGAAAATATGATGGATATTTCAAATTAATAAAAGTAATAAGCCACTGGTAAGTGCTGGCTGGAAGGGGTTAAAGGTATTAAGGTTGCAAACGTTTAAAGTATTTTTATGTTCTGAAAACTCATGATTTTTGCATTAGTTATCAATGTAATGATTTTACTTTAACATTACTTTTAGTACAACTTGAAATCAGCATAGATTTAAAAAAAAAATTATTCTTTAATATCTTCATGTTTTGAACTACAGTACGCATTAAGTTAATGTTTGATCAAAAATAAAATAATAACTGTAAAATATGCATTGTTTCAGAGTTGACGTTTTATTATTTCACGATTTCAACATCTAGATAAAATAATTACATATTTCAAATGCAAAAAAAAAAAAAAAATTCATTCTGGAGTCCATTTTGCCCACCCACAACAATATCATTCAGGTCAGATCGTTCCGGCACTGCATAATTTACTACTACACCACTGGTGCTGCGATTGATAGTTATTAGTGATTTGCTCACTGCTTCAATCTATACTTATAAAAGGCAATGTTTGTGTGCATGTATGCACACAATGTCCAGACGAATCTATCACACTTTCAGCCATGAAATTTTGCACACAGGTACGTGTAATGGTGACTCAATGCACCTCGAAGCCAGAATTTTAAAATTTAATCTACAACATTTATTTAATGTTTTGAGACGTTTACAGCTGTAGTATCTTTTCTACTGACAGTTGAAAAACAATCAATGCACCATCGGATAGAACAAACAATTTTCGTTCTAATGAAGTTTGTTTCGAATTTCTAACGTAATTTAATGAATTTTGAGAAATTTTTAAATAATAGTCACTTTTATGGTAATTTTTTATAAGGATTTCTTCCAATTCTCGCATCTGATGTTCTAACAATTCTGTAATTTACATTTTTTTTCAGCTTATAACTGAACGGTTCTGTCGGATTTAAAACAAGAATGGTTAAAATATCTTATTCCGTTTTTTTAAATTAATTTTTCCCTGATCAGTTCAGTTTTTTTGCTATCAAGATTTGACAGCAAGTGTTTCTCCAGACGATCTCAGAATGTATTGTTGCAATTTCATTGGCTGGTGTGTGACCTTCCTCGCAAGAGGTGATGTAATATGCTTTCATTCCTAGCCTGCATTTCTACAATCCGATTACTTCCGGTGACATCTTTACATTCGCGTCATTGTCGAGAGGAAAAAGAAGCGGGCAAACTCAATAATACAGACCTGCCAACCTCCAGATTTGAAAAAGAGGGATACATTTTCAGTTATACATACATGATCACAAATGCGCAGCAGGGGCAACATTTGCTTTATTTAACTCATGTACAAATAAGGTGGAGGGGGCCTAATGAGACAATCTTATTTTGGCTCTATTTTTCTCAAAATTTTTTTTTACAAAATAAATAAAATTTATTGATTTTTAAAAATTGCTTAGCTGGGTTTTAAAATAATCTGATCAGTTTTTAAAGACATTTTTTTTTAAATCCTCACTCTTCCATACATATTTTATACCTAGACAGTATTACTAATATAAATTATTGACTTACCTTTATATTTTTTGTACTTTAGAGCTTTAATTTATGGATTTACATTTCTTCTTATATATATTTCTTGATTATAGTTTTTTTCATATTTAAAGTTGAATTCTACTCACAAATAAGCCCTATTTATAAATTACATGATAATGTACTTTTACTCATTTGAAGAAGAAATTGTTACAGATTTTGCCAGAAGCAATTGAAAACTCAAACGTGCAAGTGGTACAAAATGCATACGATTTATCTTTTTTTGAAGTGATAATAAACGAATATTCCCTTAGTAAATAATGTCTGGTATTTCTTTTTCAGATTCTTTCGATGACATCAGATCTGGACTGATGGAAAAAGAAATGCACAAAAAAAAACCAAAAAACATTTCAGCGATACCCCTAACACGACAAGATAGGCAGAAGAGATTAAAAAATTCTCCCTAGAGTGCTAAACAGTCAAAGCAGTGCATGTGCCGAAAAGCCATGGCGATAGTCGCTAGTCAACAAGCTTGGACATGAGCTAATGAAGATTCCGTAGAGGAATGACGTCATGCATTCGAAATTTGAGGAGAATGTGGTCGCGGCAGCATATAGGCATACTGTATTCGAGCAAAGCACCATTGAAACTTTGGAGGGCTCTGATTAGACAAGCAAATCTGACGCAACTATGCTTTGCTTGTTTGTTAACCTCCGACCGATTCTTTCAACCAGCGATAGCGAAATGTTCTTTGTGTAATACGCCATGGTCATTCAGAATTCCAATCTCCCCCCTTCTTATGTAAACGAAGTTTTTAAAATCATTGAAGATGAAACCATCGTTCGAAGCAACCTTAAAAGTGTTTCCGATGTGTATTCATGGATAGAAGAATATGGAAGAACCTCGGAAATGAAATGGAATCTTTGATCTTCTAGACCATCTGGAACAAGGCTTGTGTGCTGGTAAGTAGCAATAATTATTTCAATATTTATAGTTATCATGGTTTAAGTTAACTATTAAAATATGAATTTTATTGTTTCAGATCTGAATTAAGCAATTATGATGCAAATCTAACAACATTAATTCAAGAAGAAAAAAAAAAATTCCCCTTTTGAAAACAAATTTAGGCAATATCTTGGAGAAAAAATTAGTATTTAGAGTTTTAAGAACTTTAAACAAGATACGCGTGTCTCACTGTTGATGCGATGTGCAGAAGAGTGCTTCGCCAATCAGAGCCCTACAAAGTTACAATAGTGTTGTGCTCCAGAACAGAATGCCTATATGCATCGCGGCAAGTGCTGGGTTTTTCTTTCGCTCTTGAACTGTGTTTTTATTATTACTATTTCCTTCGATTTCTCAAAAATATTAAAAAGCGGGAGGATCTCGGTGAGAATTGGGAGGCTGGGGAAATTGTTAAAAAGCGGGAGAGTTTGCAACTCTGATAATATATACATTTTCTGTTTTGATTTTAAAAGTTTCATTTATGTAATTGTATGTAGGCTTTTTTTCCCCATTTTGTTGAAGTCCCGATTCTACGGGCAACGCCGTGTGCGTACTGCTAGTTATCTATACTCATATAAAGCAATGTTTGTGCATGTGCGATGTCAAGACGAATCGATCACACTTACAGCCATAAAATTTAACACACAGATAGTCATAATGGTGGCTCAATGCACCTCGAAGCCGGAATTTTAAAATTTAACCTAGTTTTTATTTAATGTTTTGTGTTATTTTGGGTAGTTTTTTGTGCTAATTTCTGACTAAAATTTTGATAATCGCAGGAAGAAAAATATACAACGTCGGAAAGATCATGTAAATTTTTTTTCCAATGAAGTTGGTTTTGAATTTCTAACGTAGTTTACTGAATTTTGAGAAATTTTTAAAAAATAGTCGATTAACAGTAAAAAATTTTTTGAATTTCAATTTCTTGCATACAACGTTCCGATTTTGATATCAATTTGAGAAGTAATAAATATAACGTTTCTCCATAATTTAAGACACGAGCAGTTAAAATTGAACAGTTTGTTAAATTTTAATTAATTATTTCTGAAGTGTTAAAAATTTTTCGTAATCAAGGACACGTGACATATTCGTAACAAGCATTTCTTCGAAACCATGCGACATCATAATTCCTTTGCTTTACGTCACGTCAACTGATCCTTCTTTTAATTTGTTTTTGTACTTTTGATAGTCGAGCATAAATGCTGATATCTTTAATTGCAGAAGACTAGAAAAAAATGAAATATGACTTCAGGGAACTGTTTACATAATGTGGCGAATCCAGGGGGGGCAGCTATTCTTAATTTCCCTTTAAAAAAAATAATAAATAAATAAAAACTAGACAACATTGCTTTCTGGCTTGACAGGCTCGAAAAGTTTCCTACTTTTCTACTCATACCACTTGTACTTGTAATGTTGATGTGGTTGAAAATATTTTTTGGCTAGTTATTTCATTTTATTTTTTATTAAATTATTGAAAGTATTGTAGTGTTCTTTATGATTCTTATTGTCAGGTGAGTCAAGTTAAAATGCTTTGGTTTACATAAGCCATGAAGTTTGACATTCGTCATGACAATACAAAATTTTTATGACCTCAGCCCCCCCCCCAGACCCAAATTCTGGATTCACCACTGACTTGCGTCTCTCCTTCGCAGTCAGAAAAGAATTTGTAATTAAAATATTTCATAAAATTTTCCAAATATTTTAAAAGGACACACATTGAAACGGATATATTCTATCAAAGTTAACTTCCGTAGTGTATTTGACTTCATACAGCATTTTGATTAGAGAAGGGGACTTCAACTAGTTATCTAAATCACATGACAGCAGTTTTTAGAAAACATGGTAATCTAGAAAAAATACCAATTCAACTCTGAAATGGGAGAAAATTATTTCATGATTTTTTTCAATGAGTCCAGTTCAAGACTGCTACCTATCAGACTTCATTATCAGTAATGAAATACAGAAGAGAGATGGAAACAAAAAAGCTAAATTCAAATGAAAGTTATAAGTATTTTCTTTTGTAAGACAAAGCTTCAAGGAAAAAAATAAAACCACAACACTACAATAAATTGACACAGACATGAAATACTTTCAGTTAGTTTTAATTTTAGTTCCACAGCAAGTTTTACATTAGAAAAAATGGTCTCATACCTCACTTAAAAATGCCTTTTGGGAGGAATCAACCATATATTACAACAAATACATGAACTATTTCAATTAGTAATTTATTTTTGCCATCCCACATGATTCTAATACAAAGCCTATGTACAAGCAAGATCTTAACTCTTACCTGGAAATCAATCCTTTTAAAAACACCAGGAATTTTTTTAAAGTCTAACACTAAATCTTTGTACCAAATTGCAAGATAATTTAACTTACCCAATGTATCAAAGCTCTATAGGGTAGATTTTAAGTGTTTTGGAAAATTGAATGATTTCATTAAGATATCTGGATAAAAGAAAAAAAAAATGACTAAGACTCATAGCATCAATTTGATTCATACCGAATTTCATTTTTTTAAAGAATACAACTACAAATGTGTCAAGGGACTCTGAAATTTAAAATAACATTATGTACAATAGGCGGAAGGACTGTAGTTATTACTTCTTGAGAACTCTCAAGGTAGTTGTGTAATACTTCCACTAACAGCATTCAGATCTTGTAATCAAACATACAATAAGAGATAATGGTCACAGTTTTACAGTTGTGCTTCTCAATTAGATCTGTGAACGGCATATATCTATGCTATCACAGGCAATGCAATTTAAGTACAAAATGAATTTTTGTTGCCACCCCATCACACACGAAAAATCGTTTTAGATACAGAAAAACAGTACCCAGGAAACATGCACCGAAATGCATCGTAAGGCACTAATATACACAAAGTTAATTGGAAAATGCTGAGCATCATTTAATGGAATGCATTATTCTCCATAGAGAGGGTGTGTCTAGCTATGAAATGGGATAAAATAAAAGGTCGCAGAGGAAGTGAGAGAAAAAAAAAATCTTCATGCACTTCAACGTAAAAGTGAAATGTCTTCAGAAAAGTGCCCCAAGAAGAAAAAAAAGTTCAGGCTAATGTCATGACCAAAATGATGAAAATAATGAAAGGTGATAGGATTGTGGTATGAAAAGATATTTTACACCAGTAAGATTTTTAGTTTTTTTTTTTACAGACTAGAAAAATTTAATGCGAGATGGGGTGTTAAATTCAAATGAACTGATGAAAAGTTTGGCCTGTACACAATGTTCATTAAATAATATATACAGATTGATAACAATGGCCACTTAAAAATTATGCTCCAGGTCCTCATAACTAATCAATAGTCATGAACACTGCCGCTACTAGGCAAACGGCGATTAAAATTCTTGCACAAACTAAGAAAAACTGGAAGCACCATTTGAATTACTTTAGTGCTTACATAACACAAATACGTAACCTATTTTATAAATAACACAAAAACACTTTTCTAATTGCAAGCACATCTTTTTTCTCAACAAAAATTTGAGGGTTTAAACAGTAACTTTTTAAAAAGGTAGCAAGAATAGAAATAAAATTCTAACAGTTCACAACAGATATTTATGGAAGCATGGGTAAAATAAGCAACAGTGGTCTCCAATGTATCGGCAAATGAATGAAGTTATAAAGCTAGAAAATTACTTCAACTTGCTTTTTAAGATAATGTGAATTTTAAAGGTGCTTTCAGATTTAAACACAACAGGAAAATTATGCAGAAATTTAATTACTATAGGCACTTTTTGATAGGTGTGCACAGTTTGAGAGCCATCAATTTTTTTCTTCTTTTTAAATTAATACACAATAAAGTGTGTGATAGGTTTATACTGCACAAGAGAAGAATTTGGCCCCTCCTAGCATACATTTGCACAAAACGTATCTTCAAGATTAAAAGGGCAGTGTTGAAACTTGAAAGGCATAATTTTCCATATACTGTATCATTTAAGTATCAAATTGTCTTATTTTACATTTTGAAGAGCTCTTGTTGACATGTCATATGGAGTTCAGACCTAGTTGCTAATCGCTTCAGGATAAATACTTCAAGTGGGGAAAAAAAGAAATGCAAGCTCAAGGAAATTTATCTTTCCCTATGTAAAAGGCTTAAACTTCTAAATTCCACAGAACCATAAAAGAAACGAACAAAAACAGAAACAACTGTAACTCTAAAAGTATCACAGTTCAGAGATTAAAGAGAAATTAAATAACAATCACACATGGTTTGTCTGCTGTTGTTCACTAACTGTTAAAAATGCATGCAAGAATATTATATTCTTGACACACATTTTTTTCATTTCTTAAAACTCCACGCACATATAAAAATTGTTTGATATTTGAATACTTTTTAACAAATGCTATCATAATACTTGTCTGCACAATATCAAACTGACTAATGAAGATATTTTCAAAATAAATGGTAATTTTCATTGCTCAGAAATAAATAACAAGCCTTATTCACACACACACATGAAATCAGTTACATATCTATGTAAACTCCAATGCTTAGTCATAGACAAGTCACAAAGCACCAGAAATAAACTGAATTAACAGAAAAGGGTAAAATTTTATCTCACTCTCGCAGAATTTCACAACTCAACATTATATCAACTATTTTACTCGATATGTAAAAAAATGCGAAGTTTCTTAAATATGTTCTGTACACATGAAATGCTTATTAGATTGCACAAGAGAATCGGTATCTTGTAAGAATCTTATTTACAGAAAAGCTTATTTCATAGTCAGTAACAGGACCTGTTACCCATTAACTTGTATGAGAATCACCGGCAAAATTTCGATTATTAATAAAATGCGTAAATGAATCCCAACTTGCTAAAAACCATTTGAGTTAATTTACAGGATTTCTACACTAACACTGATCAGAATTTTGCATCACGACAAATGATTTTACATTTCATTTATTTATTTTTGCCATGCAATTGTAACATGTTCAGGTCATTTATTTATGAATCCCTTGCAGGCAATATTAGCATTTAATGAGCAGTTATTTGCCACATTTTGACTAATGAGCAAAATACACTAAAATTGAACCCCCTATTCGAGGTACAGTAAAAAAATGAACATTATATATATAAAACTATAAACCTTGACGGTCATTATTTTCATACCATAGGCTTTGTTAATCAACCTCTTATTAATGGCAAGGCTGACATATTAATCAACAAGACAACACTAATTATCCCACTTAAGGCATAAAAGCAAAGTTTTATAAGATAATACCCAAATATAATCACATAATCCACACATATAAAGACCAAAAGAAAACGCACAATAACTGCCTTAAATGGGATGGCTAGAACAATCTAATAAAAGAAAATGAATAGCAAAGTGACAAAATATAAAGGAATGGATATAAATTGCACAAAACAAACGAAATCTTAACATCGTCCAACATTTTTTTATAAACTACTTTTAGCACCCAAAAACCAAGTGCTGGAATTTTCGAACACAATATATGGCATTCAGAAAGTTGTAAAAATAAATATATAATTTAGATTAATGTCAAAACTCAATATAAATATTTTACAATGGAAGAACTTCAACATGCAACAGAAAAATTTAACGGCAGGGGGGGGGGGGGAAGAAAAATCAAAGCTGCATATTTGTCACTTTGCAATGTAAATGCCAACTTGGAAAAAACAAGAGTTTCAGCTCAACTGCGCTTTTGGGACGGCAAAAAACACTTAAAAAGTCACAAATATCGCAAGAGATCTAACGCATACACAGACACACACTAAACATTAATACTTCATATAAAGATATAAATAGTAATATAGGTCCCCTTGCTGCTTTCTTAAACATGGTTCATACATTGCAGTATTAAAAATACTTATAGATCAACTTTAAAAATGCATTTTTTCCTCCACATGTAGCATGTAACATTCACATAATTATCAATAAAAGCATATCCATCTCAATTCAGACAGATATGACTGGACATTTGTTTTTTAAACTTTACTTTTGTACCAGAAAAAAAAAAGATTTCACAAACACAAAAATTTGAACTTCATAGAAATATTATGTACATGTAAATGTTACAATGTTGCTGAAACTGCTACTAGTTCAAGCTTTTCAGAATCTAACGTCAACAACACACTAGTTCAGCATCTCCACTCATGCAAAATTTCACACAGCTTCCACACCAATACTATTCAATATTTTTCTAGTAAAAAAAAAAAAAAAACTTTAATAAATCAAACAAAAAAGTATGACAAGAAAGAACTCAAACTATGTAGACTATCACAAACATACAAAAACATAATTACACCTCAAAAATGAGATAGATTTCATGTGGTAGGTTCAATAAATAAAAGACAGTGAAATAAACGAAAATTTCAAAAACTAAGTAGTGTACAATGGTAAGATAAACAATCATTAAAAATCAACAGAAATTTAATGTTGAATATATCCTAAATGAGTTTAACATGATAATGATAAAATTGGTGTAGAAAGGTACACAGTTTTTCAAGTGCACTATTCACAGATGCTAAAACGCTATCTGGTGTTAACTGACTGAAAAGCAAAAATGCGATTTAGTTACACCACAATGTAAGTGGTTATCATAAGATGTGCAAAATCACAGGAACAAAATTATACAGAAATCAGTTACTACGCAGTAAGATGACAATGGTAAATTAATGACAGATCTCTCCTCTTTGGAGATAATTTATACAATGATATCTGGTGTATAAAACCTAAATAGCAGCAATGGGGACTGAAAGAGACTACAACTACATTATACTAAGTGCAATAAAAATAAAAGAAAGCCACTGGCAAACATTTTAACTACTGCCACGTATGAAGTAATATTACATTCAAAGAGCACATTCACCATAAGGCAGAACATTTATTAAATAAAAAGACGTGTTTTCTTCATCGTTTCATGCATTCATGCTGTTGATTACCGCACATTTGTTAAACACGGTTTTCAACAAATTTAATTTTTAACACAGAAATTTTTTAAAATTACGAATTTCAACTACTGTGCATGATAAATGAATCCAACAAGCATACATTTATGCAAAATGACCACAGAGCACAAACACCTCTAGTCATTAAAATAGAACAAATTGAATACACATGTTGCCAGTTGATGCGATTCTAGTTTCCCCACCAATCAGTAGCAGGTGCAGCATAATTTCCACCATAATTGCTACGGTACGTGTTCATGAAATGGTTTCCAGTATATGGAGTAGCAAAATTAGGAGAAGTAAAGTTGGGAGGAGGAACACTGCGATTGGCATTACTTCCACCCCGTTCACGCCCAATCTGACGATAATCCCGAGAGCCAAAGCCTCCAGCACCATATCTGGAAGAAAGAAAAAACAATCAATTATACAGAAATCGATTTGATTTTAGATACACTACATCCAAATAAAAATCATAAGAGATTCAGCATATAATGAGAACATCAAACTGCACCACAGTTTTAATGCTTCTCATTGACATTCAGTGGCAGCTATAATACCAACAACCAGTTTATTTCACTTTCAACCTGAACAGACTTTAATACATAATTAACAGAAATGGAAGTATCTCAGCATGCTCACTGTACCTGGCAGAAGGAAAAGGGAGAATGTCAAGACACTATCTGCCTCCAAGAAAGGCAACAGAGAATCTCGGCACAGTTGCCATAGTGAACGTGTTAAAAAAAGTGAAAGCCAAGCAATTCCTTGATTATTATTTGTGAAACTTTCACCACACATATAATTATGAACATATATTGTTAAAAAAGAATTGTATTTGAAAGCTTTGGTAGAAGGTCGAACATTATCAATCAATAAGCACTTTTTACAAGTACAATCTTTTTATAAGCAATTTTTACAAGTAAAACTTAATGCAAGAAAGGAAGTAAACTAAATTTAAATCGGAACATAGTTCTCAAAAGTAAATTTGAGACTATTTAATCTTTTAGCAAGCACGGATTGAGAATTTAAATCTTCACATAAGAAGTCAACCGTACTCATAGTACTTCTTATTCCTTTGAATTATTTTGCATACAAGAAAAACTTAAATTTCATCATAAATAAGACGAATTAAAATAGCTATATATAAAAACAAATGAAGTAGCCATTTGCATAAGCTTCCTTGAATATTATTTCATGCATAGACACATAATTAACATTTTTTACCGTAATTCATAAATAGCCATAAAATCTATTGTAAATATAATTTATAGGCAGGCATGCCACACAAAGTTCAGTAATATACGATAACTAGAACTTGCCTACAAATACACAGAATACAGATTTTACAGTACCAAATCTAGTTTAGCAGAAATGCAAGTATAAAGCTAACTAACCTCCTTCCTCCATATTTACGTTGGCTGTTTGATCGATGCTCTACTTGGACTTCTTTAGCTAAAGCCGCTAACCAGTCTGGCAGTTCTTGACGAGTTTCTGTAATGAGTTCTACCAAGTCCACAGCCATATTACGATTTTTCTCATTGAAGAAAGATGTTGCTAATCCTAAGAATGAACAATACACCACATTAAAATATTGATAATTGATTTCATTAATTAAGCATTCTGTCCCATAAATATTTTTTGTAAATCTAATTCAAACAGATATAAAACATTCCCCCTCGTGAGTCTTTAAAAATATTTTCCCCTCCTTAAACATTTTCCATAAAAATAAAGTTGATTTAGATGATTAATCCATCAATTTGAAAATTCTGATAACAATATAAATCTAATAATTAAATTTCAATGATTGTAAGGTATTTTTTCACTTAATAATCTAAAATTAAGTAAAGCACAGTTATGAACTGCAAATACTATTTAAATAATTTGAAAACAATGTGTGCAACTAGTATATATTATCACAGTAATATTAAAATTAGCATTGTTATTAAAAAACAGCTTAAATTCAAAACCAAACTGAAAATTTACTGATTTTTTTACAGTCAAATTTTTCATAATTAACAACAATTTTACACAGAGGCTATCTTCAGTCTTGGTACCGGCTATTATTTCGTAATCAAATGTGGGAGTAAAACAATAACTCGTGACAGGTGAACGTGTTAAAAACGATGCCTACAATTTTTACTCGTGTAATCTTGGAAAAAATTTTACAGCAGATTAAGGTTTGTAAACCGAGCTGTTCGAATTAGAACTACAATCGGAAAAAGATATTCAGGTGAATTATTCTATTTTCAATCACAAAGTTGAAAAAAAGCATTTTGGGTTCTTACCAAGTACAATTAGAACAAAAACTAAAATTAACTAATTTCAGAAAAATCGACATTTGTAGGAAATTATGCATGGCCAGACACAAATTAAGCAACTAATTTACAAGATACTTTAAAAGAGCTGCATTTCATTGACAGATGTAAATCTGCAGATTGAAAAGTACTATTCAAGGCTCATTCTAAAAATTCAATTCAGAGTATGTAAAGCCATTTTAGTAACTTTAAATTTTAGCAGCAAAAGTATATTCTTAGAACATTATAAAAAATACTAGCTTATATCCCGGCGCTGCTCAGGATCAAAGTTTTTGCATACCCTCTCCTTTGCTTTTTCTACAATTATCACGAACTTTCCCCAACAAACGTGAATCTTCTTCGAATACTTTCTAGTTGAATTAAAAATGTAAAATCTAGCTTTTTTATTACCTCATAAATGAATGGTTTGAATGAAAATGCAAGAAGTTCAGGAAATTTATTTTTAACAATATACTGTACAATTACTAATACAATTTTCAAAAGGTTGCCAAAAATATCTGTTGCAAAATAAAATATCAGAAGACAAAACGCAAGAACTAATAAATTAAAAAACTGAAGCATAACAGTTTGTCTCGCCCATATATGAATAATAATGAAAGAAAAAAAAAACATTAGAAGAAAGACATTTCTGAAAACTTAATAAAAATCAGGAAAGTTACACAGCAGCTAGATTACTCTTATTAGAAAAAGGATATTCTGTACTTTATAAGATAACTAGCAGAACGCGCACGGCGTTGCCCGTGGAATCAGGACTTCAAAAACATGAAGAAAAAAAAATCGTCCACAATGACACGGAAAAGTTTTGAAATAAAATCAAAACAAAAGATACACATTGATTTTCCCGCGGTAATGACATGTAGAAAAGCAGTATAGAGTACGTTATTCCAAAACAATAAAAAAAAAAATTGCAACGTGAAAATCTTTATTATACAGCAATCGTGTATCTAAGTTATGCTGATGCAATACAGTCTCAAACCACAGTACCGTGACGTTTGAAGGTCACGACAGTACCCCCTGGAGCTTGCGCGAAAAGCTATGGCACATTTTACGCAGATGGTAAAGAAACTCTTTTAGTTCATCACGAAAAAAATTCTCTCGTAATTCAGCGAATTACGTTAGAAGTTCAAAGCCAACTTATCACCCATGTCAGAATCTTCCAGCACTGCTTAATTTACGACTAAACCCTTGCATCCAACGAAATGATTTCAAATTATTCCTAGCAAAACATGCTAAAAAGTGAGGAGAGAATAATTCCAACAGATGGCGCTAGCCGTAGCCAGGGAGAAACTCACCGTTCCGGAGAAAGAACTTCATTCGAAAAGAATTTTTTTAACCCTTTAAGAAAAAAAATTATTAAAAACGAACGGACAAAGATATTTTAACCGTTCTTGTTTTAAATGAGAGATAAATACTTCTGTTGTTACCACAAAAAAACTGAAAATCATAGGTTTATTAGAACGTTGGATGCGAGTAAATAAAAATTAACAGTTAAAAATATAAGAAGAAAGTGACAATTTTTAAAAAAATTCTCAAAATTCAGTAATTTACGATAGAAATTCAAAACTAACTTCATTAGAACGGAAATTGCGTGCTCTTTCCGATGGTCTATCTATTTTTGTCGTACAATTATTTGAAACCATTCTATTGAGAAATTAGTGCGAAAAATCAACCAAAACAACACAAAACATTAAATAAAAAAATTTCTAGATTAAAATTTCGGCTTCGAGGTGCATTCAGTCACCATTACGACTATCTGTGTGCCAAATTTCATTTTTGTCGCACAGTTATTTGAAACCATTCTATTGAGAAATTAGTGCGAAAAATGAAACAAAACAACACAAAACATTAAATAAAAGAATTTCTAGATTAAATTTTAAAATTTCGGCTTCGAGGTGCATTCAGTCACCATTACGACTACCTGTGTGCCAAATTTCATGGCTGTAAGTGCGATAGATTCGTCTGGACATCGCAGACAAACACACACACACGCACACAAACATTGCCTTTTATAAGTATAGATTGCAGTTCTCTGATGAGAAAATGTGCAAAAAATGCCTAAATTCACCACTTAACATTAAATAAATAAAAGCCTAATCCAAATTTTTAAATAATTTTTATAGCGTTAGCTCCCACTTGTGCTAATCAATTACTGTACCAGATTTGGTCCTAGCAAGTTAAACAGACTGGGTGTGTATAGAGAAAGAAAAACTAACATACATATAAACACGGAAAATAAGCTCTTGTGTGTGTATATATATATATATATAGAGATTAGTTTCGTGAAAACTTACCCAAATTGCCGACTCTTCCAGTTCGTCCAATTCTGTGAACATATTCTTCAACATCACTAGGTAAATCAAAATTAATAACATGTTTTACATTGGGAATGTCTAAGCCTCTGGCAGCAACCTGTAAGAGAAGAAAGCATTAAATACAAACTAATCCAGTTATGAAACAAGTTAATTTTCAAACAGAAAACTTTTTAAATACTTGTCTAGAAATATTAATCTTGCTCTCTAGTTCCATAAAATAAATACCAATAAATTCTAGTAATCACCAATAAAATTATATGAAAACATGAAATATTTCACTTAATACTTACAGCAGTTGCAACCATAATAGGAGTTCTTCCAGTACGGAAAGACCATAGTGCTTCTTCTCTCTCCTTTTGAGATCGATCACCATGAATGCTTGTAACAGGATATCCCTCTTTGGAAAGGAATTGTTCTAATGCATCTGCACCTTTCTTTGTTTCCACAAAAGTCAAAGTTAAGGAATCGCGTGCTAAAAAGAACCACAAGCAAAATCTGTTTATATTTCCAACTAAACATAATACGAAACTCTTCATAGTAATCTTTAAAGTAGCCAGATTTATAAAGGAAATTTATTGGCATTATTCAAGTAGGAATTTAAATTCTCATTATAGTTCAGAAACTCGCAATTCATTAATGTTTAAGACAATAAGTCCTTCATACAAATTCAGCTAAAACTCAAAAACCTATTTACATTTCAAAGAACAGAACTTACAATTCATAGCATTTTTCAAGCCAGCAGCATTTAAAAGATCCAACAAAAATGATCTTTTGTCATGTTCATCAACCCAAACAACTTTTTGCGTAATATTCTCTGATGTACTACCAACACGGCCAACAGCAAGGAAAATGTAATTGCTCAAAAAGTTTCGTGCCAGCTCCTGCAAAGATAAACATTAATATTTATAAATTGGTTATTTTGATATAAATTTGGTAAGCTAAGTCAGAAATCAAAAACAGGTTGCTTATATAAATTTGTAAACAAAATCTCACAAAACTGAATCCAGTATTATTTTTATGCTCTAATGTAATAAAGCAAAACAGAAATAAAACTAATTTATTCAGGATTCAACAATAAAGCTACAAATAAAATGCATAAAATGCAAGAAAATAAAAAGTTTATTTATTATAGGGGACTTGCGTGTTTATCCCTCATCATTATCTTGGGAGATTGCATCAAGTTAAATCGTTGGGTTAAGGTGTTATTAGCTATTTAAGAACGGGAAGGAGGATGAGGGAAGTTAGAAAGCTGTCATGTGCATCAAGTCTAATCCAATGCTTTAGATCATATTGTTACAAAAATCGTCCTGTGTGCGTACGGTGAAAACAGCCTAAAAGGCAGGATAACGGAGAAGGATGCTTTATTCACGAATACTCCTGAAAACGAAGCAAAAACAACAGGAAAAACAGCAAATAACTAATTAACAGTAACAGAACTTTCAGTACTGCACAGTGTCTATCAGTTTACTAACTCGCACTGCGGATACAACCCCAAAGATGATCACAGTTGATCAACATGTTCAAAGTAAAAAGATGATTCAACACATTCCTGATCCGAGCATAGAGCTATTTCTAGTCTCCCCCGACAGGCTGCGACGTCATATAGAATCACCTGGAAAAATCCAGATCTTGGCTCCCAATAGAGATATTGAGTTCTAGATATGCATGAGAATAGAGATGTTGATTCTAGTAATTTTGAGATCCTACATTTTGCCACCAACGTTGGGGGTCAATGGCTCCATTCCTCCAGCATTTCCATACATACCCCTGTAGAACTCTCTTCCGAAACATAAGACTAGCATTCCCGCGTAGCAACTTTCCATGTTCGTAACACTATACACCAGCCTTCTTTTCAATATTTCATAAATAAATAATTAAGTAAATCTTTTTTTTTTCCAGTCACTCAGCTATGAAATTAGTACCTAAACTCAGCAGCTAATAATCATTCTATAACAAAACAAGGTGAACATTTTTTTTTTCTTCTTACCTGAACCTTTTTAGGAAATGTAGCAGAAAACATAAGGGTTTGTCTTTTTCCTAAGGGTGGCATATTATCTTCTAAAACAATGCGACGTATTTGAGGTTCAAATCCCATATCCAACATTCTGTCAGCTTCATCCAAAACCAAATATCTATAAAATGTGCAATTTAAAGCATTAAAATATCTATATTTTAGGCAAAAAATTAAAACCTATAAAGCTAGAATTGAATTAATTACAAACAAGCTTATAATAAACAAAAACTTTAGCAATTAAAAACAGTCAATTTAATTCAGCGAAAGAAATATTAATATAGAATCGCACGACTTCACATTTTCTTTGAAGTGTAATGATAAAAACATCAGTGAAAGTGTATTAATATAATACTACTGATGTGGCCCTGCTTTGCAGGGGTCGTAATTACCAAAATAAGACTGAAAAGAACAGTCGAACGATTAATCAAGAGCCTCCTCCCTCAAAGTCATTTGTAAATCAAAATTTATCACCTACAGAAGAATGTAAATACACCCACTTGTTTTCATCCATGCTTATTTAAACAAAGCACAAGATCTTAGCACAAAATCAATAAACCATTAAATCCATCACAGACATCTATGCTTTCACCTCATGCACATCTTCTTTACAATAAAATAATCCATTAGCCTATAAGCAATTAATAAATTTTGAATAGTTATAAATTTCTTGGTAGCTATTTGGTTTACACTAGCATTTTGCCTATGCCTGATCTTGCTATGAAAACTAATTTTTAAAATCTCCAAGTACATTAAATACATTTTCATTGCATGTGTTCAAAACTATGCAGAATGGTCACAAATTGAAATGAGGGTAGCAGGAATTCAACAGACATACAGGTAGTCATTTTCCATGAAATTCATAGAAAAACAATGAAACCTAAGTTAAAATGACACTGCCCTTTGGCAATCGAGGAAACGCAATATTATGATTAACCAGGAAGGGACAGGCTAATTGTGGAAGAAGGAACAAATGCAATTGTAAAAGAAGGATCAGGTAGTACATGTATGGAGGATTGGCAAAAAAGCAATGGTGATCTTGCCAATCGACTTCTTACAGAGTTACAAATATAACCAGCGGCCTAGAAGGCCCTTTCTGCTTCTACACTTATCGGTTTTATTGTCAACAAATACTCATGAATAGAAGATAAGTATTTTCCTCGAACTCCTTCACTTTCACATGCAGTCATTTCCTTTCTTAATGTTTTCTCATAATCTTTCTCTTTTTTTCGGTATTTATGCTCTAGGTTTTCATATGTTGCTGGATTTGCACTTGTAATTCTTTCTGTAATGTCAAATCATTTTTCAATGACAATGAATCTAAGTTATTTTCTACTATATTATCTACGTTTTCTTTAAAGCTATCATCTTGAACAACTCTTTCTAAGATATTTTTCATTTCTAGTCTTACAATTTTTTTTTTTGGCATAGTAAATGTATCCTCAGTTCGCCTTGTATCATCATCATATTTTTTTATTCTGTAAGTATATTAATATTCCTGTTTTCATTCTGAATTGGTTTCAAAAGTGGCATGTTTGTTTTAGAACTTTTAGATTAGTACCTGCAATGCCAAATAGGTACATACTTACAATTTAAAACGTTAGTTCGGTCACTATGCAAGAAGAAAGTCATATTATAAAGAAAAATCAGAAATATGGATTGTTATTCAATTCATTTCTAAGTCTAATTATCTACTTAAATCATTCTCGTACTCGTAAATGCAACATAAACATAATTCATCTATCAACTGAACAATAACAATGTCTACATGTGTAGCGGGTGAGTCAGCGTCGAACGACTCGTACGCACCCCGCATTTAAGTACCTACTCTTGCGAGTATTTTTTCAAGAAATCGGCTTCATGTATTTTTTTTATTTACCAGATCCGGAAAACTAGTGACGGACCCGGTAGACGTCTAATGATGCCGGATTACCAGATCCGGTTTTCCAGACTGCAATCCCTAGTCCGAACATAGCTCCACCCGACTTCCTTTTGTTTTCTCATCAAGAAATTTCTTGCCAGCCAGCAATTTGCAAGTGATGATGAGATCAAGTTAAACGCCCAGAACTGGTTCAGGTCGCACACACGGATGAATTCTACGAAGCAGGTACGTTGCAATTAGTGACAAGATATGACACATGCCTCAATTCTCATGGTGAATATGTTGAAAGGTAGTTTTAAGGTGTGTAGATTTTTCTGTAATAAAATACAAATGAAAACAAATTGCTAATATTTTTTAACACCCAGACGGTTCTTACTTTCTGGATGAGCTTTGTATACAAATATAAGGGGAAAGTATGTTTGTTTTTTGGTTCTTTATGCACGCACACACCGTTGGACTTATGGCAATAAAATTTGGCACAGTGATGGACTAGCACAAGAGGGAGCTAATGCCTTAAAAATTATTTTAAAATTCAAATTATATTTTTATTTAATTAAATAACGAAAATCAAGCTATTTTTAGACTTTTTTCGCCAATAACTTGCGAAAAACTTATGGTACGAAAATTATTTTTACATCGCCTTTAAAGAGCAAAAAATTATCTTTTTAATAATGCCAATTTTAATTGTACAATTGTTCTCTGAACTGTAATTAACGTTTCAAAATTCATTTTAAATGCAAATTGAACAATGTTTTCTATTGTTATAAAATCAAATACGTTTCATCAAATCTTCTATTCTTGTGGTTTTGCCACTGTTAAAATTAAGAAAAAATTGCCCACCCCCCTTTTGTCAAGGTAGACTTATATCCGCTGCTAGTTTGTAGTATGCACTTAACTTCCGTTTTTATTTCGTAGCTTTTAACATGCACTCAAACATACAATGACATTAGTTTAGTTACTAAGCAATATTTTGTCGAAATTTCACAAACTTTTAAATGTTCCTTATCGGTGTGAAGCGGTGTAGCGACCAGGGAGCAAGTGAAGTATAGACGTCTGATGATGATAAGTATGATTATCTGAATTATAAAACATTTCATTTAAAAGTTTTGCAGTAACCAAGTTATACAGAGTAAGTATATTTGTTCATTGTAAAGCTGTATTAGTTATTGAACTATATATCATTTAAAATAAATGTTCTTTTACGAATTTTCATTCAAACCATACTGTTATAAGGTGATAAAAAGGCTATATTTGAAAGTTTTAATTCAACAGGAAAGGATTCAAAGAAGATTTATGTTTACTGGAAAAAGTTGGCGACAGCATTTGTAGGTAAGGGGAAAAAAAAAAAAAAAGCAAAAGCAAAACATGAATTTTCAATATTTGGTACAAGGGAAGAAAAAAAAAGATAATCTTATTTGATGTTAGATATTAATAAAGTCAAATAAACACTAATGCAAACAATTATGTTTAAAGACAGTGAAATTTTGCATTTTAGTGAATTCCGTTTTCTATATACATGACGCAAATACTTTTTTGTTCAAACAAGTTCAAGTAAATTTTAAATTAATATATTTTTAACATTTGTTTCCAGAATTTAAAAAATGAAAACATCTTTGAACATGCCACCTGTAATTCCTTCAAACACCAGTTTTCTGAGCAGTAAAAATTCTTGAAAGAGCTGGATTTCTTTTAATAGATACCAAAAAAATAAACTGTTCTCTTTCAGAAAACTCTTATTCAAGAGTGCTTATTTTACATTTCCCAATAAGAACTATAAAATAAGCCTTTAAAAAAAATGTAATGAACTCTCACTTACTTCACCATTTCAAGACTAAGTTTCCCTCTTTCTATCATGTCCACAAGTCGTCCTGGAGTAGCAACTAGCAGATGACACCCACGATCTAGGTCTTTCATTTGCTGGACAGGGTCAGCACCTCCATATACTACACAAGGTCGTACACGAGATCTGTAAGAGAACTTGCATGCCTCATCATAAATCTGGCATGCCAATTCTCTAGTCGGAGACAAGACAAGTGCCATAGGAAATTGCTTCATACGCCCAGGATATCGAGGCTGAGTCTGCTGTAGAGATATCTATCATATAACAAAAATCCCAATAATTTTTTAAAGGCCATATCATCATATATATATATATCTCAATACAATATTATCATCCCAAACTCACATCTACACATTATTTATTATAAAGATGCAGCAATTTTAATCTAGTGATTGTTACAGTAAAATATGTTTCCTGGTTATAAGATTATTGAAAGATTTTATATTTAATTTAGGATAATTTACATAAATATGAAAATTAATAAGCTGATCTACTATATGACCTAGAGATGATTGTAAAAATGATATACATAGGGATGAGATTGGCAAAAAAGCAATAAGACTGAAATCATACGCGAACACAATATTTCTACCATAATTTATACGCAAAATAGGTTTTAAGAAGTAAAACATCCAACATGACGAAAATATTACAGTATAATAATTAATAACTTAATTATTTATAATTCAGTCCATATAAATAAGAAAAGAATATTAACAGGGTTCGTACACATTTCCTTAAAAGAAAATCAAGGACTTTTAAGGACTAAAAAAACCAAAAAATAAGGACCTCTAAATTGAATAAACTTAACGAATTGTCGCACGCACTTTTAAATAAAATGACTCATTTTTGCAAATTCAACCTATTGGATGATAAATTATAATATAAAACATAGAAGAAACATTACAAATTTAACACAACAAAACTCCTAAAAATAGGAGTTAATAAATTGATGAAAAGAAACCCCATGAAACTGGTAATCAAATTAAATATCTTTTAATTCCAAACTTTTTCATTCAATTTTACATCCAAGGTATTTATTTTAATTTCTTTCTCAGAAATTGTTTTTCTTAGTTCATGCGATTGAATAAATAAATTTATATCCTTTGACTTTTCAGCCTCATTAGCTTTCTCATTTGGTTGGTGCATGTCTGTTTGGAGGAACATTTTCTTTTGTTTTAAAAAATCTATTTCCTCCTCTAGAGCTTTTCGTTTCAGTCTTTTCTTTGGATCTTTCACTTTCTAAATACTACATGTATTTTGCTCTAGCTGAGGTGGTAGCCGTCCTCATTTCTTTAGTAATTTTTAAGTCATAAATAGCCCCAGACAGCTTAATAAATTCATGATTTACACGCTGGAAAATATATGAAGCATCATTTAAATTTTCTATTTCCAGGGCCTTGTTAACCGAAAAACCTCATTGTCCATGTGACAGTATTAATACCATTTTAATAATCTTCCAAACTTTTTCATAATGATTATTGCTAAAATAAGTTTGTAAAAAATTATCAAGGGAATCACTCTTTGGATTGAAAGAAGTAAATTCAAATGAATTTGGCTTTACAATATTAACAGAAAATCTGCATAGAGTAAACAAAATTTCGTCGCAATCTTTTCCCAAAATACATTTATTTTGCGACAATACAATCAATACCTTTTTCATTTTTCCCTGTGCTTTTTCGGGATATCCAGCCATTGCTCGTGGATCAATGCAAATCGCAGGTCTTATTAGTGCGTAATTCACAAGACATTTCTGCATGAAATGTTTTATCATTGTTATGATGTTTTTCCGACTATCCTGTCTGAGTGTGAAAACATCCTTGTCTGCTAATTCCTTATTTTTTATCTTTTCTTTTATTAGTTGCTCTGCAGCAAATCCTAAATACACTTAACTTTTATCATCATACAAGTTTGGGTCACTGAAGTTGAATTTGCATAAAGTCTCAGGTTTCTCAATTCTTTCATTCTCTGGTTTCAAAATTTTGAAATGTTAAATGCAATCATTAACAAGTTTTAAAAACATCACTGGCAAAAAATGTAAGTAAAGGTTTATCACTTTGATACTGTTCTAAAAAATGGTAACAACACTTTTGACAATCATTCGTATGGAACCATGGACCAATAAAGGCCATCTGTAACTCCTCCCTTATTTCCCAAAGTGTATGCGATGGATATGGATTCTTAAAACGTGAGGAGTGTCGTCCCCCCACCCCCGAGAGCCACGTCGACGGAGATTAGAGCCTCCGAGAAGGAGGAATTATAAAAACGATAATCGGTGAAATTTTAAATTTTTTAATAATGGCAGCGTAAAAAGTAAGGACTTTTTAAAAATGGGGCATAAAAATAAGGATTTGTAAGGACTTTTAAGGACTAAATGTAAAAGTAAGGACTTTTAAGGACGCGTACGAACCCTGATTAAATCATTCACATTAAAAGTTAACAAGCAAGTTTAACACATCATCAGGGGCATCAGAAAATACAAAAATTAGACATTAAAACATTTATCACCTGTACATCACTGAGATACAATATTTACCCAACAGCAGTCTGAGAAAAATTATATTTAATAGCCTTTTCATAAAAGTTAGCTCAAAAACTTTTATAAAAATAAGGACAAATAATTTCTTTTGCATCATTCAATTGTGTAAAATGTATTAGCTCTTTATAAATTATAATAATGTATCATATACTGAATTATGCTTAATTTCTTTTATTTTTATACATTTTTGCAAGAGTAACAGCACAATGATTTTGCACCTTATAAAGCGAGAGGGGTCGAAAACTGTACATTTACTACGACAGATTCATTTGGCATTATTGTTATTTGAAACATTTCCTTAATTGTTAAAGAGAAGTGGTTTTCTTTCGTTTTTTTCATTTGTGTGCCTTTTGTTGGTAACAGATTAACAGAACTCCATTAACACGCTTCAGCCTTTGTTTTGGAGGGCTCCTATCTTTGACAGATTTTTCTTCAATAAAGGATGTGTTTTGCATCCTCTGCAAGTTTATTTTCAGTAAAGGGTCAAGTTTCTCCACAGTTTTCATTAGTATCTGTTTAATTACTGGCATAGTTGTCGGGACTACATTATCTCTAGAATGCCTAGGTAAATCGTCTGTTTCTTTTTATTTGAGAAGGTTTTTTTTTTTATGTCTTATTCACTGCATTTGCACACAGCTTTTTAGCTGCCTCTTTTGACAGGAGTTTCTTTTTTTTTTTATGTAGTTTATTTATTTGTTTTTGTTCCTTTTTTTATTTCTTCATCTTGGTACACCCTACAAGATGACCTTAAGTTTTTAACTAATTTTTTTTCAACATGTTCATGCTAATTTTTTTTTTTTTTCCTGTAAAATATGCCACCGAGGTTTTGTTTTCTGCAAAAAGGTGGTAGTTAATACTTTCAATGGCACTGAATGTTGGCAAGTTTATCCTTGTAGAGCTTGCTGATATTAATATTGATTCGTCTGTAGAAGATGAATCGGCTAGTTTCCTAGCCGGTGGAGTTAAGCCGCACGGTCGAGCATATTTTCCCAGAGTTTTCTTTTGAAAACGGAAGGTTTCTTTTCTTTGTGTAAAAACGGAATTTTTGGAAGAAAAGGCAAATTTTTGCGGGGGTGGGGGAACAGAAATCTAGAAGGGAGGAAAAAAACGGAATTTTGAGAGAAAAAAAGACGAAAATGCAGAATTTTTCAAAAATAACTAAAAAGCGGAAGAATCTCATCCCTGTATACAAAAAGATATATTATACATAAAAGCAAATCTTTTACATAACCAATAAATAAAATTACATAGACTGGAGATGAAAATTAAAGATATATATATGTAAATTTGAGCAAAGTAAAAGATTAGAAATTTCTGCTGCTTCAAGAGAAAAAACAAACAAGAGGAGGAAGGAACTCTACCAATAATTCAATAACAATCTAAACGAACATGCTTAAAAAATTTTCCATATTACACACTTGGCATTCATCCAGGATATTAAATAGAGTAAATAGCTTATTATTCAGTCCAAGATAATACATAACTAAAGTAGATGGAGGTAGAATAAAGGTTAAATTTGCTGATGTAACATTCACCATAAAATTCAAGCAAACCTTTGGCTTGAATAACCTAAAGTAATTTTAATGCATGAAATTATAAAAAACACTTACATATACAACTGTTTACGAAATTCGATGGCAAGTGTTATTGACAGGGGTGATTGTGGCTTCATGAAAAAATATCTGAAATTTTAGCAGGAAAATTATGGGTAGGGAATGGATGTGTATTCATTCATTACGGTGCAGATTCAACTTTTGCATGCAATTTTTAATATGCTCATATAAGAAAGTGATTTAATTTATTTTGTCTTAGTTCACGAGTTTCCAATAACATTCTATAACACATATGACAAGAAATCATCAAAATTGATAACAAAACAATATTAAAAATATAACATTTTGTATGAATAGCCATTAATGAATATATATAAGTTCTTATGGGACCATTCTTAAGTGAGATGGTAATTCTTGGTTTATGGTAAGGCATTTTCTAAAATATTCATTTGGAATGACTTGGCATAATCCAAAGTAAACAAGAATATAATAAGAAAAAAAAAATCCACTAAACATAATCTGTTTTCCTGGTTTTTCATATTTCTTATAAAAAATGTTTCACATTACTACAAAAATAATTAATCATGAAATGATTTTAAGAAAGTGAAAATTAAAATCGAAATAAAAATCTGAGTTTTCTGTAGTATGGATTATAATTTGTGTAGTCTGAGTAGAAGCAGAAATTGCGTAGAAACTACGGAGAATCAGTAGTAGTTTGAGTATTTGGCACTCTTAAGTTTTAAAAAATAGATTTATCAAAAATACCGGAATTCCGGTATTAAGGATGAAGAAAATACCAGATTTCCGGTATAATACCAGAACACAATCACCCCTGTATTGATCACATAATATTAACAAATCTTATCAAACTGCCATTAAGCTTTTTCCTTGGAAGATACTAATCTAGAAATTATCTTAAAGCCAGTGAAATGAATTTTAACAAGCTTAAAATTCCGGAAAAGAACAATATTGAATGATTAAAACTTACATCCTAAAATACATTTAAAGAAGTTTTGAAATATGATAGTGTAAGTTTTTAATCATGGGTAATTTCACTACATTTAAGATAGTGCCAAATTTATCATATGATGAGTAATGCCAGTTTAAAAAAGTTTCAGTTGCATATCAAATAAATAAAGTTTCAATAAATGCAAAATTTTTAACACAGAAAATACATTAAATGAAATGTTCTCAAATTCTCATATTTAAAATGAAATAAACTAATAATTTTTTCCAAAATAATCGTGAAAAATAAAAGTTAAATTTATTTACCACAGGTAAATTCTTTGGAGGTCCTTCTTCAAAGATCTGATTCAATATAGGCATGAGAAAAGCAGCAGTTTTACCAGAACCTAAAATAATTTGTGAAATAAAATCAGAAAGTAATAAAAAAGGTATCAGAGACATAGAAAAAAAAAACTTTTAATTCATGAAGTTTTGAAAAAAAAAAAGCTACCGAAAACAAAATATTGCAAGATTTACATAAAAAAATTGATTTATATTTGCATCCCATTTTGAGACATGAGGGCTATTTTGGGATGGACCTCGTAAATTTGAACTGCAGTCGGATTACGAGGACAACCGAGTTGGCACCCACCCCCTCTCCAAAATGTCCATACCACACCGGTGGAAGGACATCTGGCCCATGACCGAGATTTAGCATGCAGCCACACATAAAAAAAGCCATACATTAAATGGCACGCGCACAACATGCATGAAGGTTCATTACATACATGCATTGTATCAAACTTGCATATGAACAATATGTATGTACCCTATTTAAGTTGCTAAAATAATATATATACATATATATATATATAATAGAATAAGGAAAGGACACACCAATGCCATTGGCCACACTCCTTTTATTTTTTCTTTTAGATTTGAATTTTTAGTTCCCCCTTCCAAAACAGATTCAAATAATTGGAGTTCTACTGAACCTATAATACATGACAAACAATCTTAATTCAATCATATACTAACAAAATTAAGTTGCTTACCTGTCTGGGCACATGCCATCAGATCTCTTTTATTCAATATAATAGGCATAGCATGTTTCTGTACAGGAGTTGGATTTTTGTAACCAGCCATTTCAATATTGAAGCAAACCAGCTCAGTAAGAGGCATTTCTATAAACTAGAAAGGAAATAAGTTATTTTTTATTACAGTATATTTTCAATAAATTTACTTAAAATAATTTAACTGCATTCAAAATTACAATAAACAAGGAAACATTTAGGAAACTGCAAAAAGTACTTTCAACTTAAAAAATTCATGTATATCAAAGAGAAATATTAACTATGAATTTGCTGACAAAATTTTCCTTCACTACTCTACATGTTTATCAAACAAACTACACTATTAAAATTAAAGAGTAAACAAATGTATCTATGTGAGGCTATATTCTCAAGAACCGATGAACGCAGAAACGAGATGGAAGTATGAAAAGATGGAAAATAATCCAAGGAATCCCATTTTGACCATTTAAATTCTGTATAGTTACAAAGATATTAATTCAAATCACCAAAATGAATGATTGGCTTTCCACTGTAATGCCATCCATCATGCAGAGACTCCGAAGGACAGCAGGGGAAAGATTTAAGCCATTTTGGTTGTTTTTAAAACTGCCATCCTTTCCTCCGTACTAAAGTCAGACAAAAAAAATAATTCTGGAATGGGATAGGCCATTCGTTTCACCAGCAGACTGTATAATTTTTAAAAACAAAATAACGATTTTTTAAAAAATAAGTCAATTTTGATGTGTTTTCGAGGACGGAATGTTTGAACAGCCCTGTATCTCTTTCTCATCACTGTGATCAATCAAGTTTATATCCTGGGAAAGCGCACATTTTGCCCTCTTCAACTGAGTAATTTTTAAAGATCTGATTATTTTTATGTTTTTCAAAAGTCACTCAAAATTTGACCTAAACATTTAATAACTTTGTGATTTCTCGAAATAATCGCAAGAAACTTTTTTCCCCTCCCATGTGTCTGGCTATATTATACGTGTTTGGACCGAAGATTTAAAAATTTCTTCCAAAATTGCAGATTTAAAATTTTCTTGTGCTTTTCGTCTTAATAATCTTTTCTTGAGACTTTATTCATACGACTTTTTCTTACATTTTTTTTATTAAAAGTTACTGTAGTTTGTTATCGGAGTGTAAAATTTGGAAGCTCTCTCTCTCTTGCTTTAAAATTTCACTCTTAAAAAACTTAAAACTTCATGCACCTGTAACTATTCATTTAGTTCAACAGCTGTCACACGACCCTCTCCGCCAGCGAATGATGCAAGCCCCAACAATGCCGGAGTGGCCGTTTGACCGTGAAATTACGTCATAATGTGTCACATGACCTCACTTCTCTCCACCAAGGAATGATGCATTGATGTCATAAACATTAGTTTAATCTTTATAAAATATTTTAGAAGACTTTCATACAAGACTATAAATAGATTGCATCAAGGTAAGAAAATATTAAATTTTTGAAATCACTGCTTTCTAAGCATAAAATATTGTAACGCACAGTGTCCTATTTATAGGGCAGTTACAGTTAACTTTCGTGGTAAAAGTGAATTCATTGCATTGCTTCTTTTTTGCTTCGTCTAGCAAGTCAATAGGTATTCCCAAATTCCTAAACAATTTTCAACAGACCAGTTAGCCAAATTTTATAGATAAAATGTTGCAATTTTGAAATTTTTATTTCTTCTTTGATTTCTTTTTGAGGCAATGCAAGGAATTAGAAAGTGAGTTTTATTTTTTGATATTTCACTATATTTCTAAAAGTCTTTAATATTTATGCTTAATGAAAAGCTTAAAATGATTTTCTACGGACTTTAAAATATTTTTTCTAAATAAATAAGTGTAATTTTTTTCGAAATTTCCATTTTACTTCACAGTAACCTTAATCTTGACATTTTAAACAAAATTTTCTAGAAATTTATTGAAATCTACAATTCAAGTTTATGTGGTCATTGATGGATTAAAGGCTTATGTTCCAAGTTATAAACATGATTTATAGCATTTTATAAGATATTTATTGAAAGAAAGGAATGAAATATCAAAATAAAATGTATACATTAAAATACTGGGAATACATCTGCCAGTTTTTGCACTGTATCTTAAAAAAATCTTTTCAGGAAACAGTGTAGCAGTCAAGTTATTTACTGAAATCCCGAAGGGTAGGCAAACAAAACAGACAGGAATGGAATTTTAAGTTAATATAAAAAAATGTAAACTATAACTGAATTCTGCAAGATATAACAGCACCAAATTCAAAATATCTCAGAATTAAAAGAACAGTTCAAGACAAAATTACAAAAAAGTATAGAAGAGTAATTTTCTGGAGGCAATATTTGGCTTTAAATAAACATTAAAACACAAGAGAGAAAACTAAGAATTTTACTTCATAAGTATTCATACTTCCCTTAATTTTTTCAATCCTAACAGTTGCTGCCCTAGCAGAGTGGTGCGCAAACCGCGGGTCGCAAGAAAATTTTTTGCGAGTCTCTAAACTGAAAGAAATTTATTCACAATTAAAAAAAAAAAAGACTTTTCGGCCCAAAACGTGGTTACGACCTCTTTGCAGGTCGCAAATTTTATTACACACAAAGCAAGGAGGTCAGAAATGAAAATAGTTTGCACACCACTACCCTAGCAGAATTTTTATTCCGTCTTAAATGATGGATCTGATGTACCAGTAAACAATTAAGACGATACTTCCCCGTTTAACTGTTTCTCCGCAAATCACCTAGCTGATACTTCCGTCCTATTCATTACAATAGGAAGAGTAAGAATAATGGATAAAATATGAATCAATAAATCCATGGGAAGGTTGAAGGAAACTATAGACCTATTTCCCAATTACTTCATATAAGGAGCAAGCACTTTCCTGCTTTTTCTTCAAAATTCCCATGCCGAGTTACTCTAACCTCCTAATCTAGAGTACATTTAACTCTTAATTACAATGGGGAAAAAAATAAAGGCATACGTTATTTATTTGAGTAGGGCAGTCGTCTCCAGTAGCTTCAACAGGAATGTCTTCGTATTTTTCAAAATTTATGCCTGTATGTCCTTGGCCAAACAGTTGTCTAGAAAAATAAAAGAAATAGAGAGATTAACAAATTAAAGGGAGGGGGGCTGATGATAAGATAACCTACGCACAACATAATTATTAATACAGAACTCAGTGATTTTGGTTGAATAAAATTAAATTCTTACAGTATTTATATACAAATGTCATTTTACCACTTTATTATTACTTAGGTAAATTCATCTGCAACTATTTCCTTAAAATTTTTTTGCAATTAGATAGGTAAAACAGAAAATGGCCCGATTTTCAGCAACATAAAAATTTTAATGTTCAGTGAGAAAATACCCATCTGGACCCGAAATTGCCATCGTAGACCTTAAAGTTAATTCAAATTATTAAAATTAATGTAAATAAGCATGAAGCAAAATCGATTACTCTAAAATTAGCTGTTATATTTTGTAAAATTCGTAAACTTTTACAAATCCTTTTTATCCACATATAATGGAAAGATCAGCTTCAATTAATTTAACAAGAGATAATACAATGATATATTGTAAAATTTTTCCAAGAAAATTACGTCCAACTTGGACTCAAGCTATTTATTTTCCACCTGAAAGACAAGATAATTTAAATAATTGAAAGAAATAGATAATACCACAAAATTCTTTGACAGTACTTTCTCCTATTTTTTAAAAAATTTACAGCAGAAAGAAAATTTGTACAGTGGCTTTGAACCTAGATAACATAAATCTACATGATACAATCCCACTGAGAAAAACGCTGATGTGAAAATTGAAGTACCACTCGTCTTACAATTAAATTTAACTGTAAAAATAACAATGAATCAACTGTGCATTACAATGCATTTCTTGAATTTTTCCATACTTTTGTAGCCTTTCATTAGATTAGTTCTATCGACTGACCAAGCTCTCAGTTATTCAAAAAAATTTCATAAAAATAATTAGTTTTTCCAATATGTATTTTTTAAATGCTTCAGAATTTTATGAATTGCTAAAATTCTCAAATCTTTTAAATGCTTTTCCATACTACACACAATAAAACCAAATTTGAGGCTTATTAGAAATGCATTTTGTCTACAATTAAGAAATAATTTGCATCATTTCTTTATTGAACAGATTTCAGAATAAACTAATAATTCACTCTGCGTAGCCTTGGAATTCCTAAAGGCAATATTCCTTTTTCCTAGTACGGTCAAATCAGTTGCATTTTTTAGATATTTCTATATATTTTGCCACTTCTCAAAAAGATAACAATTCTTCCACATAATTAACATTTCAAACATCACATCTCAACCCTATCATAAACATAGAAACAAAATGCATCCAACTCCATTACAAACACACAAGCAGTGATGTATTATAGTAAAACTCAATAAAATTTATTGGCATAATATTTTCCATGTTGTAGATGTTAAAAAATTAATATCTTGTATAGAGCAACTATTTTTTAAACATTTCTCCCAGTGTAAGATAAATAATTTTTTTTTTAGGAGAATTATAACATTTTCCACTTCGAAGTGTAATTATCAACCCTTCAATAACATATATGTGAATTAATTTTTGAAATATTAAACTCAATTTGTAACAAAAGAAGTACAGACAAAATGATGTTAATAAATATTAAACTGTATTGTTTCCTTTTAATAAAAATGAAGATGACTAAATAATTAGCAAAGAAAAAAAATCAAGAAAGAGAAGCATCAATTAGACAAGTCCCTAACTTAGACTGCATGATTACAGCTCTTTTAGCACAAATCAGGATTCATACTGTATATATGATAGTAAAATTCAGGAGTTTCTAAGGATCTTTTCAGGAGTACAGTACAGAAAATTCAGGAGATAACATGAAAAAAATCAATTGTAGGGGAGAAGGGAGTAGTGTGGAACAATTATTTAGTCAAGAAAGATATAGTGATTTCCTTAATGTAGTCATTTGTGTTTTAAATCTCAGAAAATTCTTGATCGTCTCTTGCCGTAGAAAGATGTAAACCATCTTGCAACCTTTTAGCTAAAAAAGGACAGTTAACGAAATAGTGGCTTGAAACATACTCAAATTAACTATTCAAAATTAAAACCCATAATAATTATTTACTTTTAGCTTTTTAAAACAGATAAGATAGCTTTTTTTTCAAAATTTTAAATATGCACTCTTTTTTATGAAATATTACACAGAAAAGCAAAAAGTATGCAACATTATCATTCACCATAAGCAGCATGTGGTAATTCACTTCCTTTCGTACAAACACGGCAAAAAATCTAATCTCTCTATATATACACAGTATGCAACTTTAATCATTCTCCGACAGCAGTGTGCAAGAGAACTTTTCTGAAGTATAATTAGTTCTCTGGTCTTTATTCTGTAATTTTTATTTTTACACATAGTAAATAGTGCACACAATTAGTATCACATAAAAAGGATCTGGCTATTGGCGGCATGTCTGGCCGATCTTCGCTGAAATCGTTCATCCAGGGATTCCCTTGCACGCTGCTCTCTTCTACACAAATTGTATTCAAAAGTTCCCAAAAAGTTCATTTTAATTAAATAAATTCAAAAAAAAGCCGACGATCCGAAAAAAAAGTCCTGTAATCCGTAAGCTTGGCGTCAGGGTTGAGATTGCTAAACAAACTGATTGTTGCCAACTGGGAGAAAGAAATAAAGGTTATTTTTTTTGCGCCACGCATAAGCGTTTTATATAATATAGATGTTCAATTCATTTTGCTAACAACAATTCTGTTTGAGTTACTTATTTGCTTCAAATAAAAAAAATGTTCAAAGCAAAATATATTTGTTTATTCGTAGAAAGTCCCATCAATCTGGTATACTTTAAAAACATTGCAAGGAAAGGCAAAAATCTAAAGCAAGCCTAATAGCGTCGTCGCCAAGGCAGAAATAATAGATCTGGGTGACACTGCTTAGAATTCCTCGCCTTTCAATCCACTCTGCCTATAACAACAAATATTTTCCTTTCCTCTCCCCCACCCACCCGTGTAACACTTCAAAACCAAGGCCATCTGCACACATCATCATTAGCTCTACCGAAAACGCGAAGCATTCACAACGAGGAACAGATTCAAGCTGATATTTTTTTTTCAAGTTCATACAGTATCACTGGACCGAAAACGAACAAGGTCGTTATCAATCGAGTACGAGAAGTGATACCGAGTACCTGGTACTTTTGGTCTGTATCATTTTCGCGTACCTGATACAAAATATCAAGTTGATACAGTATCACCCAACCCTACTTTGAGACAAGTTATCTCAAAAACTATTGAAACTAGAAGAAAAATAAAAGCATGCATATGTAGGTAATTGTATGCTCTTTAATGTTTGAAAGCAAATAGGTTTTGAAAATTCAATAGTTTTCGAGATATTCAAGAAAAATTAAAAAAAGGGGGATGAAATCCAAGATGGTGGCAGACTTTGAGACCCATTATCTCAAACTATTCAAGCTAAAAGAAAAATATAAGCATGTATTCATAAGGAATTTCTCTTTAATTTGTTAAAATCAATTGTAATTTGAAAACTGAAGAGTTTGAGATATTCATGAAAAACTGAAGAAAGGGGTCGAAATCCAATACAGTGTCGCGCGCCCCCCCCCCCCCCAGGACCAGGGACTTTTAGTATGTTCATTAGGAGAGACCCTCACGAACATGTGTACCAATTTTCAAAATTATATGAATTAATGTTTTTTCATCCCCATTTTGGGCCTCCGTTGACTGGACTATAAGCTATATCTTAACATGTTTTGACACCCTTGGATCTATTTCATCCAGGATTCCTTCCCTTTTGTCGGTTTTCCTTCTGTAAACATACGGTAAACATAGCTTTATGACTATGCTTTCGATGTCAACGTCTGGGGAAACAAAGCAAAAAAAGTAGAATGTTTTCTTTGCACTTCGAGAAAATTAAGCACTTTTTAAGGACCGTTCTTTCAAAATTAAGCACTTTTAAGGTGCTTAAAAATGGCTTTAAAATTTAAGTACTTTTTAAGCACTTTTCATGACGCTACGCACCCTGTCCAACCTGGGCCACAAAAACCACGCTGTTTTAAGAATGTTTTCACCATTTTTTTCTCGTTTATTTCTCTTGAAAAAAGCAGTGCCGGAACACCGTTCCGGTGCGTTTTAGTTTTTTTTTATGGAAACTCATATTTATGAACTAATCAACAAAAAAAGATGCGCAATCAAGTTTTAAATTCTGTTCATTTTAATTTCATTTTTGTCTCGACTTTTGAGACAATGTTAATTTTGTTTTTAATTTCTTAATAACTTGAAATATGCTCAAATCAACTTTTATTGTTATAATATAGTATATGCATATGAAGCACATTACACTGGAGCCGTTTTAGGAAAACTGATTAAATGAATTTTTAAATGTGTGAATTTGTTCATTGTCTAAACTTTTGCGTCGATTTGTATATCAATCTTATATGTTAACAAGTTCAGAAAAATTATTAGTCAGAATTTCATCGATGATGGTTACATAAGATTTACAACAATACTCAATTGCAGAAACTAAAATTTCCTAATTAAGATTATTTTTTAAAAAACATTTTCACAATAATTATAACAATAAAGAAAATAAAAAAATAGATTGTGAGAAAATATTTTAGACCAGCTTGGAAAGAACTAACAAGCCACACACACACAAATAAAAAAACCCAAAAAGTTCACCAAGTGATTTTTTTAAAAATGAAGTTAACAAAAAAATTTAACCTAATTTTATATGAAGTCTACTTCTTAAAAGATTAAATTTTTCCTACCTCAAAAGTTACATAGCCATCTTAGACATTATACATGCAATGATATTAACAGAACAAAAGCTTTGTAATATTTACTAAAGAAAGCCGGACTAAGTTAATATTGCCATTATTTCAATACCCAATTGAAAAGGAAACTTTAAAGTAAATTATACCTCTCAACTCTCTCATCTCTAGGTAAAGGTCGCGACCAATCTTCCTCCTCATCTTCATTTCTCTGCATACCAGAACGACGATCCCATCTATTGCTATCCCTACTATCAACTTTGCCATCAGGATCTCTCCATGTTCTAAAAGAAGGGAGGAGAAACAATAACTTAAAAACAAAACTAACCAATGTTGATGGGAAAAACAAGAAATATTTCACTATGAAAATCCAACAATATTTTCTATTGTTTCTGTTAACAACATATCGGAATAAAGCATAATCTATACAAAAAATTTCAAAATTTACAAGCAAGGCAATATAAATAGAATCAGTATGCATATATAACCAGTAAGGATGTAATGAATATTAGGCAACTATTCGGTATTTGGCCCCTTTGCCGAATACCAAGAAGATATTCGGCTGAATATATTCAGGATAATTTTTAAAATTTGCTTTTAAATACACATTTAGCAAAGAATATTACAGAATTACATATCAGTTACATAGTACATAGGTATATTTAATAAAGTCACGTATAATTTATCATTGCAAAGCCCAATATTATGATGCAATTACAATAATTTTTCAGCATTTTCAGGGGGAAGTCTGCTCTGTTTGGTTGCATATACATAATACCAACTACGGATGTAATGAATATTCGGAATTAAGCCTATTCAGGATAAATTTTTTTTTTTAATGTTGTTTTAAATATATTTAATCAAGAATATTGCAGAATTACATTTTGGTATATTTACTATAAAAATAAATCTAATTTTAAGTTACATAGTATATAAATGTATTTAATAATGTTGCATATCATTTATAGAAGTCTGTTCCATATATTTTTCCAGTTTCAGAAAATAAACAGACACTGTATAATGTTTGCAGGTGCTAAAATATATTAACTTGCTAAATTAATTGGAAATTTTTCTGCATTCCCCCCCCACCAATTAAATAGACACTCCATCCTACCTACCTATTGGAAGTTTTTCATCAAAATAGGAATTTACTTCAATAATTTTAATTTATCCATTCAATTTTCTTCTGTGTCATTGTCATGCTCTGTAATGATGACTCTTATTTCTTTGAAGAAATCCCACAGTGATGAGGGTTTAATTAAGGTATTTAAAATATTACATATATACATAGAAGCATTAACATTTAAATATACAAATAATAAAAAAAATCAATTTTATTTATTTAATATCAATTTTTTTCACTTAAAATTTGAAAAATATTTCACTTACAATCAAAAGTGAACCGTTTTTAAAAATTTGGCATTCGGCCAAATCACTATTCGTTACATCCCTAATAACCAGTCGACTAACACAGTGAATTTTAAATAAATTGTTATTATTATTTAATTAAAACAGCAATATCAGCTTAATGTAAGTAAGAGCAGCCTCATACTTGGACAATAACAAAAGTAAATTTTACTGTTTAGGAAATACTCTTCAACTACTTAATATCAGGGATGAGATTGGAAAAAAAGCAGAAAAACTGAAATCATACGCAAGCAAAAAATTTGTACCATAATTTATATGCAAAAGAAGTAAAACATCAGAACAAGCAACATGAAAATATTAACTATAATAATTAATAAGTTAATTATTTGTAATTCAGTCAATATAAATAAGAAAAATATTAAATTATTATTAAATCATTCACATAAAAAGTTTAAAAAAATTTAACACATCTTCAGGGGCATCAGAAAATACAAAAGTAGGCATTAAAACATATTTACCACCTGTACATCACCGAGATGCAACATTCATCCAACAGAAGTCCGAGAAGAATTACATTTAATAGCCTTTTGATAAAAGTTAGTTCAAAAAATAAATAAAAATAATTTCTTTTGCTTCAGGCAATTGTGTAAAGTGCATTAGCTCTTTATAAATTACTAGCAGTGTGCGCACGACGTTGCCCATGGTACAACGACTTCAACAACAAAAAAAAAGCCCAGAATGACACACAAACACTTCCTTTATTAGTTTAGATTTATCATTGTCATGATTTTACTTCGATATTACTTCATTTTTTATAACAAAATGAACTTAATATTTTTTTTTTTAAATTCATACTTTCACATCTTCATTATAAACATGCTTTGAGGTGCAGTATGCATAATGTTCATGTTTAATCAAAAATAAATATATACTTGTAAATTTTGCTTTATTTCAGTATCAGCATTTCATAATTTAACGATTTCAATACCTAAATAAAATAATTACTAGGACTGGGCGATGTTAAAGTTTTAGCATCGCGATGTATCGCCACTCTAATATCGCGATATTTCGATACATCGCGATGTTTCGTTACATCGATGTTTCGCACTTACTATTGCCTAATTTTGAATTCTTACACTTTTGAGTGGTTGATTACGGCATTTATATGCTTATAATAAACTTAATCCTTAGTTACCTAACAAGTAAAGTGTGAAAAAATACTATAAATTTGTCTAGTTATCAACAATAAATCGTATATTAAAAACAATTAATACGATCTTCTCTTCAACCAAACAAACGATGAACAGCAGGATTGATAATTATACCCTTGTACTTAAAACAACGTCAGAGAATTTACACGATTAGAAGAAAGCACGAGGCCACACGAAGTAATGCACGTTTCGATGACGGAGAGATTCTACAACAGACAAAACACTTCGCTTCCTCAATTCTCGAGAGGAGTTATTTTCATCGTTTTCATTCGCGGTCACATCGGGATTCATCGTGTCAGCACAACGATCCGCACTTCTCAACGTATGTCTGATTGATGAGTCACGATGGAAGAAACATGGGGAAAGATACGCCACGGTAATCACTGATGATCGGGGAAATGCATCGCGCTTGCGGTCATCGATGTGCTATCGGGAACAATGCTCTTCGCGGCGCGTGTGGACATCGATGTCTACGATGCATCGGGAAACATCGTACGCATCACGGGTAAATCGGAATTTCCGATGCTTCGAAAAAACGACAATATAAACATCGGAACGGCGATGATTGCTTAACATCGATATTTTCCGATGCATCGGAAATCGGCACAGTCCTAATAATTACACATTTGAAATGTAAAAAATATCTTTACTGTGAAGTGATTCCCTAATTAGACCCTCCCTATATCCCTTTGAGAAAAAAAAAGCTGAATTTTTCCAAAATAACCAAAAAGCGGAAGAATCTTATCCCTGTTAATATACAAGAGCCAAGTATATCAATATGATTTAGCTGAACACTTCTAATGACAGCTAAATTTTCCACCCTTCCACTGAATTTCAGAATTGTAAATATCAAAATACACCCATGCAATATATACATTTAACAATTTTTAAGAGTTTTCATATTAACAGACTGCACCTTTCATTGTTTTAGTTTCAGTATATATATATATGAATGGCTTTATTTCATGTCTTTAGCCCTCTTAAAGGAAGACATGCTCAACGTATTAAGAACTACCGATTCTAAAAACAGAAAGTCTTTCATACTAAATAAATGTTCAAGATAAGGTTAAAAAATAAACATACCTATCATTTTTCCTTGGTTGAAATGTGTTGGGTCGATACTGATCTGATCCTATCTTCTTGTTTCGATTGAAATTAAGATTACGAGCATTTTTATCACCTGAAATATGTAAAATTTAAATATTTATATTTTAAAAAGCAGGCGGAAAAATACAATTTGATTAAATTATTAATATTCAACAGGTGATATTTCCTCCATAATTAAGCCATTCTGCGACCTGTATGAGGTGCAAATATCCAATACTTACCAATTTTCCCCGCTACACACAACCCATTTTTTAAAACTGAAACTCCTTTAAGGTCCATAAAGGGTTTCAGTCAACGACTACCTGAACATTAATCAGGGAAAGGGGTAACTTCCCCCAAGTCACAGAAGGGTTTAAAACACTACCTGTAATAAAATCTTTCAAGATTAATCTCAAAATCACGTACCAAAATTTATATTTAATATTAAAATATAGAATTTTGGAAAAATTATACGTTACAAAATTTTAACCGACAATCTAATACAATAGTTAAAGCCAAGATAAATTTTAGTTAAAATGTAGTGATGCTATAATAAATAAAAATTATATGTATTAAGATTATTAAATTCAAAAGAAACTTATAATTTTATAATACACATCATCAGTTTGTCAATTTACCTTACAAATAATCAGCAGACTAATAATCAGTTGCTTAAAATCAACATACCAGATTGATCACTCTGTATATTCACTTTATGAGCATCACCTTGTTCCAATGTCATAGTTGCATTCATGTAAGATTCTGGGTGCATATTTGCTGTATTCATTTGGCCATACGATTGAACACCTTCTTTAAAAGTACCTACAGAATTATAATCAAAATATACTTCTTTTGATTAAAAAAATCAGTTTAATGTTTCAAGATTATTAAAATACTTTTAGAATGTTTTTATCAATTTTTTTAAACAAAACCGATGAAACTCCACTAATAAAAATAAATATATGTGTATATCTGCTGGCACTCTAGAAAGTAGACTGCTGGATCTAGAGCTACCAGATTTCACAATGATATACTTTGGAGGATAGGAATGTGTACCTTGAAGCTATTTTTTTTCTTCTTCAAACATGATTGTTTGCAGATACTATCAAATTCTATATTCCATCTTTAGAAATAATTTTCTTTCTGGGCTGTTTTCTATATTGGAGATTATGTAATTCAAATCTTTTTGTACTGGTGATACCGAAAATTAATGTTTCAATATGAAATTTTTCATTATTTTGACAGACAGATGTGGTACGTTATGTTCCTATTTTCTGGCTTTGTTGCTGGTTTCCCATGAATTTGATTCAATACGAGGAAGACAAATGTTTATCGATACATTCAGTGACAAAATTCCACCTAGAATTTCTAATCAAAATTAGATTTCCAATCCTGATGAGTTGTTTAAAATTCCTTTAAGATGAATAAGACAACTCTCTGTAGTTATGAAACATCTAAATTCAATAGTTAAAATAGTTTGAAATTTGCAAATAAACTTATTGACAAACTGTTAAATTTTTCATTCAAAAGGTTGAATTCTGCCATGAAAAATTTTAATCAACTAGAAATCTAAAAAAAGAGGATCTAACTATCTCCATACGACCTTAACACCAAAGCTAAGTGGTTCAGTTGGTACATCACAAAGTGTTCTGATCCAGGGATCCTGGGCTTTTTTTCCTCCTCTGCTGCATGATTAATCTTTTTTTTTCAACTTTATGTACCGTATATTTCCGTGTACAAGCCGAGAATTTTTGGAACTTTTTCTAAAGCTTAACTCTGGGGGGTCGGCTTATACAGATCAGCTAATCTAGCAAAAAAAAAAAAAAGTAAGTATTTTCCAATTAGTTGAGGCAAGTTTTTCCTCTATAGCAAGAAACATAGGTAAAATTTCGGCATGTCCGCTAATTTGAGACGTTTTTTTCTTTTCTCTCCAAACTTTTTTTTCATTTACGTTGAATTGCTGAGCAGCCATACTGTTGTCAGAATTTTCGGCAAACACGATCACCTGCAGCTTAAAATTTGATGTACAAAGTAGGACATTCGGGATCACGCCATGCAACTTCCATTTGGGGCACATCGTACCAAAACCCTTCGTCAATGGATGTTTAGATTTTCAACCAATCCGATATTCATTCAGCGTGCCAGGCCATAAAACTTACATGCAATTGTGTGTAAAGAGGAACGGCCGTCTCTCACAAAAGTGAAAATCGCAAAATGGGGAAGGGAGAGGGTGAGTGGGAGTCATTCAAGGGAAATCAAAGCAGGGGAACCAGTTTTGAAATTCGTTAGAACCTGCTGCTTAGCAACATTTTTGCCCTCATGACGAAATGTTTGAAAATTATACGATTTTTGAACAAAAAGAACACTCTCGGCTTATATTCGGAAATATACGGCATACAATAATCAGTATTTTATTTTACTCTTTTATCCAAACCCAGTTAATTTATTACACAAATCTAAAAATTACCCCTATTGTAACTTCCTTGCACTAATACTTAGAAGTGTACTAAAATAATAAATATATATATCTTAATAGAAATAAAAGTCATTACGTTCCACATCTCCTCCTAAACCATGGCACTGATTTCAACCAAACTTTGCACACTCATTATTTAAGGCAAAAGAGATCACTGTCAACTTTTCAAAGCCCAAAAGTTAATTAAAATTTCAGTTTATAAAAAATTTGGCAAAACTAATTTTACACCTTATTAACTCTATTTTTTAAAAAAATTTCAAAGTTAATTTCATACACAATTCGCACCAATATTTTTTATTGTTGAAGAACAAGAATAATACGAAGAACTGCTGCCAGAATTCTGGAAGAACACTAAAGAAAAAATTTTATAAGTAGCTCATTCACAACGACGATAAAAAATTTATATTAAAGACAACTCTGGATTTAGTTTATTTTCATGTTTACAATTAATGAAAAATTAGTTTAATTGTTTCAAAATATTCATTAAAATCTTTCTTAAACTTGGTACAGCTTTGATATACAGCATAACTGCCGATATTTTGTGATTTTGGCGACTCTTCACGGTTGGCACCAAAGACGCCATCTTCCAGGTCGGAAGTAAAAAAATAAGCTCGATTCCTAGCATTCAATAAAAAAAGCGAAACTACAAGGTTACCGCTTTACTGAAAGATGCCATTTTCCAGGTCCAAAATAAAAATAAGCTAGATTCCAAACATTCAATAAAAAAGCGAAGCTACGAGGTTTCCTCTTTCCTGAAAGCAAAGCCACTGATGTTTTTTTAAGTTTAAAAAATTTGCCAGGAACGCATTCGCAAGAGAACAATATGCAACAAAACAATCGCCATTTTTGTTTAGGTAACACAACAGACGTCATGTTTGTTTATGCAATAAAAAAGTCGCCGAAATTACAAAATACTGCTAGTGATGTCATATATCAAAGCTGTTCCTTAAACTTCAGTATTTGTGAAGAAAAATTGAAGTATATATATAATTAATAATTTATAAAGAAAATTAACTATTGGCACTTTTTAAAAATTTTCTGGTTCAATTGATATTTTCATTTTAATTAAAAAACGTTCGAGATCATAAAAGGATTTTGTGTATTAAAATACTTTATACTAGGGGGCTCTGCCCTCTGCTTGCCACCCCCTACCCCCCAGGAGGATTGCGTGCAAAACTGTGACCTTGATTGCTATAATGAAGACACTGCATGTCCTAGCACAGTTGTAAAATTTTTATATATATATTACACCCCCTGCTCGCCAACCCCCAAAAATCCCGTTGTGATTCTCTCGGGATCATTATGTGAGCCCAGCTCGCTTCGCTTGCCATACAGTTATGCTTTTCTGCTAGTAATAGGAAATTATAAGAACATTAATTACTAAAAGTAAATTTAAATTATTTGAAATTGCATGAACTCCTAAAATTAATTTTTCATCAGTTTCTATAATTAAAATCTTCTGGTAGTACATATATATATGTAAATGTTAGAAAAAAATTTGAATGTTAATATTTAAAATTCAAAGGTGATTAAAAATCAAAATTATTTTCATCGATCAGAAATCAGTCATTAAAAACTTCTCGGCATACACTTTTGACTATTTCTTCAACAGTTTATTTCAACATAAACTTAAAATTTTGGTGGAATGAAGTTAACTAATAAAATAGCCTTTTTCCAAATCTTCAAAAAAAATGTTTTTTCCCACCAAAATTTCAAACATGCTCTCTATACAATGAAATGCAGTTCAGAAAAGCTTCCCCACATGTATACATGCTTATTCCAATAATTATTTAGTCAAGAAAGATATTGTGTATTTCTCAGTGTAGTCATTTGTGTTTTAAATCTCTGAAAATTCTAGTTTTCGCAGAATGATGTAACCCATCTCGCAACCTTTTAGCTAAAAAAGGACAGTTTAAAGAAAATAGCAGCTTTAAACATCTCCATATAAACTATTCAAAATTAAAACCCATAATTATTTACTTTTATCTTTTTAAAATTGATAAGTTTGTTTTTTTTTCAAAATTTACAAAATTGTTGCTTTTCTAACTAAAATTTTAAATAGGCATTCTTTTTAATGATATGTTAATGAAAAAAGCTTCTCTTATATACATACTTAATCCAATTAGTATTTAGTCAGGAAAGAACTTTTTTTCCTCTGGGTAGCCATTTATATTTTAAACCATAGGAAATTTTAATTGTCGTCAAAACTATATAACTGGTTTAATAACCCTTTAGCTAAAAAAAGAATATCATGAAGAAAAGTAGCCAAAAATATGCTAAAATTAACTATTCAAAATTAAAACCCGTAATTATTTACCCTTAGCCTTTTATAAATCAATACAATAGTTTTCTTCAAAAATTTTCCAAACCTTTGCTTTTTACAACAAAATTTTAAACACTCCCACTTTTCAATTAAATATTACACAGAAAAGCTTCCCCACATGTATACATGCGTATTCCAATAATTATTTAGTCAAGAAAGATATTGTGTATTTCTCAGTGTAGTCATTTGTGTTTTAAACCTCAGAAAATTCTAGTTGTCGTAGAATGATGCAACCCATCCCACAACCTTTTAGCTAAAAAAGGACAGTTTAAAGAAAATAGTGGTTAGAAACATCTTCATATTAACTATTCAAAATAAAAACCCATAATAATTATTTACCCTTAGCATTTTAAAATTGATTAGATAACCTTTTTCAAAATTTTCAAACATCACTCTTTTCAGCAAAATCTTAAACAAGCACTTTTTTAAATGAAATATTGCTTCCGCACATGTAAACACACTCCCCTCCAATTATTAAGTGAAGGAAGGTAACACTTTTTCTCTGGATAGAATGGAACTCGGAAAATTTGAGCTGTCAAAAGATGAATAAACCAATTTTTCAGAAACTTTTAGCCAAAAAACACATTCAGTATTAAGCACACATTCATTCGTCTAATCCAAACTGAACGACTCCAACTCATTTAATTCAAACGATCTAACTCAAAAAAAAAAAATTTCAGACTTCAAACCAATTCAAGAGTTCCGCCGATTCAGATGCAAACAATCTTCCAAACTTATGGGCTGTTGCCAAACGGCGATTATCAAATTCGGCCCGATTTTGCATCATCCGTATAAGCGTTACATATATAGAGAGAGACAGGGTGCATAGTGAGAAATTGCTGCAAAAATTAAGCATCTTTGTACATGCATGCACATACACCCACGTATTTTCTTAACATATGACGATTTTTGGTTTATAATAATACATGGTTCTCATTGAAAATTTTTTTAAATATAGATTTTTAAATATGTATTTTTTAAATGTTAATATTTCTGTATTTGCACAATGCCTTCTTAATGTAAAATAAAGGATGTCTTTTTGATTTGACAAAAAAAAAGTGACCTTTTTCAACATTTCTTAAAATTAACAAATTACCAGTTAATTTGGCACTTCGGGATAATCATCCCAGTATTTCAATATACGGAGGTGCCCATTGTTGAAGAACGAGAGAGCAGAAAAAAGGTCATTAATAGTCCAGTCAATGAAGGGTTTGAAAAAAAAAATATTAAATCATATAAGTTTAGGTTGGAAAAATTGGTACACATGTTTTTGAGGGGCTCCTGATGAACATACTAAAAGCCCCTGGTCCAGAGGGGGAGGGGGGAACTCATACCGCCATCTTGGATCCTCATCCCCCCTTTTTTAGTTTTTCTTGAATATTCAGTTTTCAAATTACAATTGATTTAAAAAATTAAAAAGCGCAAAATTCCTTATAAATGCATGCTTTTACTTTTCTTCTAGCTTTAAAATTTTCCGAATAATGGGTCTCAAAGTTTGCAGCCATCTTGGATTTCATCCACCCTTTCTTAGTTTTTCTTAAATATCTCAGAAACTAGAAAAAAAAATAAAAGCATGCATTTGTAGGGAATTTCACGATCATTAATTTGTTGTTTCATGTTCCCCTGGTCCAAACACTAGACAAGGTCCATGATACCATGTCGCTCTAACAGTATCACAAGTCCATTTTCCCCCTTAGTCCACAGCAGCCTCGCCAATACATATAGTCAATGACATGAGCAGGAGAAGCAGGACAGGAACAAGGGCAAAAGGAATAAGTCTTTTCTTAGTCGACAATTTTCAAGCTTTTGATATGGCCACTACGAAGTCTTAATTTGTTGTATTGCATGTAATTGAAAATTGAATAGTTTGAGATATTCAAGAAAAATTAAAAAGGGGATAAAATCCAAGATGGCAGCAAAATTTTAGACCCATTATTTCAGAAACTATTAAAGCTTGAAGAAAAATAAAAGCATGCATTTGTAGGGAGTTTTACACTCTTTAATTTGTTAAATCAATTTTAAATTGAAAACTGAATAGTTTGAGATATTCAAGAAAAACTAAAAAGGGGTGTGAAATCCAAGATGGCAGTGTGAGCTCCCCTCCCCCTCAGGACCAAGGACTTTTAGTATGTTCATCAGGAGCCCCTCATGAACACGTGTACCAATTTTCAAAACTATATGAATTAATGCTTTTTTTCACCCCCATATAAGCCTCCGCTAACTGGATTATAAGCATTATCTGAACATGTGTCGACACCCCGGATCCATCTCGCCCATCTCGGAATTCTTCCCTTCCATCGGTTTTCTTTCTTGATACATCCGGTAAACAAAACTTTTAAGACTATGCTTTTGATTTATCATATTCAACGTCTAAGGAAACAAAAAACAAGACAGTTTTCTTTGCACTTCTTGAGAAAATTAAGCACTTTTTAAGGACCCTTTTTTCAAAATCAAGGGCTTTTGGGGTGCTTAAAAATGGTTTTCAAATTTAAGCACTTTTCATGACGCTACACACCCTGATAGATAATAGCAGTTTTTACATTAAAAATATTACACATGAAAGTATTTTAATCCGAAGCAACGCCGGGTGTATCAGCTATATCTAAATATTTGTTCCGAGTTCCTTTCAGTTACTCCCATAGATGAAAATTTGGAACACTTTGATGTACAGCATAACTGGCGATATTCTGTTATTTTGGCGACTTTTTTGTTGCGTAAATAGACATGGCGTTGGTTGTGCTGCCTAAACAAACATGGTGACTGTTTTGTAGAACATTTTAGTGTTCTCTTGCGTACACGTTCCGGGCAAATTTTTTTTAACTTAAAAAACATCAGCAGCTTTGCTTTCAGCAAAATGGGAATCTCGTAGCTTCACTTTATTGAATGTTACGAATCAAGTTTTTTTTTTTTTTTTTAATTCCTAAACACGACAATTTCCGTTTCTGAAACTTAACTTTAATTAGAAAGTCGCCGAAATAATGAAATATCCCCAGCAATGCCGTATATCAAAGCTGTACCGAAATTTGAACAGAATGTAAAGTTCCAATAAAATGTTTTATGCATCGATTACTGCACCTGCAAATAATACACTCCAAAAACAGTATATTCTTACAGTTTTTAGCAGTGGATTAAAAACAAAGAATTAAATATTTTTAAAAATAATCCAAACCTTTTAAACCTAAGCATAACAATGAAAAATACTCCTGAAAATTATGTTTAAAAATCAAAAACTATTAAAAATTAAGAATAAATTTCACAAAAGTTTATTAATTCTTAACCAGCCAGCAAGTAATATTTTTTTCTGCAGGTATCATTCCTGTTGCGATTAATCACAAATTATCTGGTATAACTAGCCAAATCCACGAATCGAGAACTCGTAAAAAGATGTCAACAACAAAATAAGTTCCCACGTGGTCACCCTCCCAAAGTTAAGCATTCTATAGTAATAGTTGACTGTATTAATACAGACCAAGCTTGTTTATATCAATACACCCAGCAATACAAAGGTATATAGCAATAAACACAGAAATTGATACACAAAATCTTATGAACTATTTATCATTTTTTGGGTCATGGTATTTAATTTGGAGTGAAGACAAAATATAAAGGTACAAAACATCAATTATATATGCAGTCTTTAAAATAAGTTTAAATTTCAGTCAATACTATAAAAAACATTCATCTCTCGATACATATTTTCTTTATAGTTAGGCAAGTTAAAAACCAATAATTTCTCTGCAACTTTTTTTTTGCCTTTAAAATCATGTTTCTCAAGGAGTTAACATTGTTAGGTCTGAATCATTTAGAAAATTATACTGATTTAAATGTGAATTATTTTTTTTTAACTTCACAACATTAGTGAACTAATTATTAGTTCCCAAGAGCGAATTTTATTTCACTACACATAATCCACTATCTAAAAGGTATTTACTGTTAATATTCAAAATCATTCTAATGAAGAATATATATAAGAATTAAGATCTTTTAAAGTATACACAATATCTTAAAGCTCAACTGTATTTTAAAAACATTCCGCTTAACGCAAAATTTACAAATTTCCAATATTCTTCATTTCTGGTCCTTGTAAAAAAAGTTTTCCCATCACCACAAAAAAAGGATATATTTCTAACCTTTAGGTTTGTATTGGTTTTTTCGATCCCATTCTTGCACTTGAGTATTATGCCAATCAGGAGATCTTTTTTGTTCAGCTGGCTGACTGTACTGGTTCATGTTCCAATGTGTCTGATTGACAGCAGCAGGATCAGCTTGAGAATGCTGGCGAGAACGCAAGTGTGGGGGAATATAACGCCCAGCTGGATGCCCTACAAATAAATTATATTTCCCAGAATTAAAACTTGTACAGATCACCTAGTTACGAATATTAAATTTCTCCAAAATTACATTTCTAATTTTTAATAGCCTTCATAGATGACCCTACAACCTAAAATAAGAAACCCAACAAATTTTTTTCCCCCCTCTTGCTTAATGGCATAACTTATGAAATCTTTTTACTCAATGAAATAATGAAACAAAACTGTGCCATTTTTATCAGATACAAAAAGAAAGTTTTCGTATACTATATAACTAGTTAATACTTCAGTTTCTATATATTTGTATTTTATATATATTTTCAAGTCAAAATTTTATGTGTAAACTTTACATACATACACTGATTATAATTAACGCTGTAACTAAAAAAGCTTTCTAAAATTCATTTAGAAATTCAGCTTATTTAAATAGACTAAAAGGAAAGAAAAAAAACATACAGCCAATCAATCAGTGGAAGAATCTTTTCAATATGGCCACCAGAGTACACAGCAGTCAATAAGAACTTTTAAGATAATAAAAGTTCACTAAAAAAAGTTAACTATGAAACGAGAGATTATGAACTGAAATTAAGCCTAACATGGTAGCCAAAGGAAGGATTAATTTTGGGATTTGTTCGAGTTTGCCTGCATCCACCAGAAACTTAATTTCTATTTCGGTAAACTCGGGATAATACCAAAATTCATCCAAATAACTATTGGTTCAGAGCTATGATTTCATTTTTCCTACAGTACAAAAAGCATTTTTGATCAATGACAGGAACACGCATTCCAACATTGGTAGTGACAGGAACACACATAAAATTTTAATTAAGACAAACATTACTTAAAATCAATTTGCAGTAACATATCCTATTAAAATCTGGAACTTGGATATAGCTTTGATATAGGCATCACTGGCGATAATTTTGTTTTGGCGACCTTTTTCAACAGCTTCAATATAGGACTCCATTGGCGATATTTTGTTTCGGCAACATAACGATACTATGTTCGGTTCGGCGACAGAAAGTCGCAAATACAAGATTATCGCCAGTGATGCCGTATATCAAAGCTGTTCCGGAACCTGTTTACCGATAAAAGTAGTCAAGAAAAAAGCTTAAAAGAAATTAGCAGTCTTGAAATATTTATCTAATAAAGAATTTTAATCTTGACTTATAATTTAAAAATCATTCCAATTAAAAATTTCCAAAAATATTTAAAAGTAAATAAATTTTTCAATATAAATAATTTAGACAATATATCTTTTTAAAACTATACACAAAACAAAGATTAGTAATAAAGTAAAATCTAAAATTTAGTACAAACATTTTTTAAACACATGAAAAAGTCATACATACCATTTGGTTGCTTTCCATTCTGTCCACCACCATTTATATCCATATTTGCAAACTAAAAGAAAATTAAATTACTCACCTTACACAAGCAAAATTAACAATTAGATAAAACAATGTGAAATTTAAAAGCACAGAAAATTAGTTTACAATCATTACAAGAAAATTCTATTTTAGTGCTTCCAAGTTTTGCAAAAAAAAATCAACTACAGTACTGAAACTATGTGGACTAGGGTGGGCCGGAAAAAACTTTGGTTTTTTTCGAAACGCTAAAGTGCGGAAAACTTGCCTCTAGGGTAGATAAGTAAAATGAAAGAAATTTTTTTCTTTTGCTTACATCTGGCGCTAGAGCATCGACCCTAAACTTTTCGAAAATATACGATTTTCATAATTTTTCTAACTGGATAAAATTGAAATAACTTCTATAACAAGTACCTATAGGTATAGTTTAGTAGAAAAAAGTGTAGTAAAGATAAATAAATGAAAAAATTGCACATTTTACAATTTGTTAATAGCGCATTACACTAAAAAAACGCATATTTTTTACAAAAAATTGACAAATTTCCATTGAAACAAAAAGTTGTTTACGATTGTGTAAAATTTCAATTTGTAATCAAATATAGTCCTTTACTTGCCTTCAGTTTCTTTTGATACTTTGAAATAAGATTTTCTTCAAAAACCTGACGTTGAAGATCTTATAAAACCATCTCTGCAATTGGAACCGCTGCCTTTTTGTGATGCTTCGGTTACCAGCTTCACACCTCATTCTACTACTTGGATGTGACATGGAAATTTGTCCAAGATTCACTCAGTCACTGTTCCATCTGATTGGATCAAATCTTTTGATTCATGAATCTTCGCAGCAAGGTGGTGGTGAAAGTGAAGTAGTGTTCCAGTGAATCATTTCAATGTAGACTGCAGCTAGGAAATTGATTTTTGGTGGTTGGAAACTCGCGATTGATTCTTTTTGAAGCCAGTTTCTAGCTTTTATAATTCTTCTGAAACCTAATTCTCACATATGATCTCTTTTATCTAATATCATACTCCAAAGCAAGTTTTGTTGGTGGGCAAAAAATGCATTTCTCCGAATTGATTGGTCATTGACTTTTAACAAGTTTTCCGGCAGGAATCTTGACAATTCTATAACTTGAAATACATATTCTGGTCCATTTGTGAAGTAGTTACTTTTCTTAATATAATACCATACAGGCATATATGACTTTAGGATAAAATAAACTATAATATTGTGTTCATCTGTTGGGTTTTCAATACTTTAATACATAGGGAGAACTCTGTTAGCCGGTGTTAACCATCTTGAATGGGAAAGTGGACCAGATTCAGGAACAGATAAATCTTCAAGAAATCTGCCTGATTTTATAGCATAACTTATGTCCAGCAGACAGTTGATCTTTGCTTAAAATTTTCTGTTCAATTTCCGGAATCTCACACTCAGCACTTTTAAAATTTATAACTGGGAGTTTCTCACATTTACTGAGCTGTGTGTCAATCGGACCACTAAATGATTTTGACACAGTCTATTCACCATCTAAATTTATGAACAGATGCCAGAATGGGAATTCATTAAAGTGTAAGAGGCACTTCTCCCCCCCACACACACACACACTGCAGTGGTCTTTTAACTTGTTTTTCAATTTGGAAAATAACACCAGTTTCCCACCCCGTATTGGTAACGGTTTCATCACATCCAATTACATTCTAGTTCATGTAATAAAAATCCAGTTTCAGTCAAATAAGAAAGGATGCTATAGGCAATGTTTTGAGCAGACCTAGAAGAGGGTGCAATGTGATAGACACAAGACCTTAGTTTCTTTTATCCTAAAGTTATATATGCCTGTATAGTTTCATATTAAGAAAAGAAAGTACTTCACAAATAGACCAGAACATGTATTTGAAGTTATAAAATAATCAAGATTCCTCACAGAAAACTTGTTAAAAGTCATTGACCCAGTAATTCAGAGAAATGCATTTTTTGCCCATCCAGAAAACTTGCTTTTGAGTATGATAGTAGATAAAAGGGAGCATATAAGACAGTTTGGTTTCAGAAGAATTATAAAAATTAGAAACTTAGCATCTACAAGAAAGTCATTCAGGAGTTTCCAACCACCAAAAATCAATTTCCCAGCTATAGACTACATTGAAATGATTCACTGGAATACTACTTCATTTTCACCACCATCTTTGCTGCAAAGATTCAAGAATCAAGAGATTTGGTCTAAGATTCAATCAGGTGGAACTTGGACAAGTTCCCATGTCACAACAAAGCAGTGGAACGAGGTGTGAAGTTGGTAACCGAGGCATCCCAGAAAGTCGTCGGTTCCAATTGCAGAGATGATTTTATAAGAACTAAACTTTTACAAGATTTTCAATGCCAACTTTTTCAAGCAAATCTTATTTCCAAGTATCAAAAGAAACTGAAGGCAAGTAAAGGACTATATTTGATTACAAATTGAAATTTTATACAATCAGAAACAACTTTTTTTTTCAATAGAAATTTGTCAATTTTTTGTAAAAATATGCATTTGTTTAGTGTAATGCACTATTAACAAATTGTAAAATTGGTGGCTATCGGGCTACAGCCCCCCCCAGAACTAAGTCAGAATTCTTGATTTTATTTAAAATCATTGCAACTGTTTTTTTCTTAAGTTCCCTCTTTTAAAAAAATAATAAAAACGTTTCAACATTGCTTTCTGGCTATACAAGCTCGAAAATTGTCCTACTTTTGTAGTCATTCCACTTGTATTTGTAGTTTTGACGCGTTCGAAGACATTTTTTAACTAGTTATTTCATTGTAATTTTTATTAAATTATCGAAAGTAATGTATTGTTCTTTACAGACTTCACTTACCTGACAATAAGAATCGTAAAGTTAAACAGTTTTGCTTTACTTTAGCCTTGATGTTTGACATTCGTCACGACGATACAAAATTTTTATGCCATTTACTTAAATAACAGCAAAAATCTAATCTCCGTATAACGAAATTTTCTCTATAGCGAATTTTTCAACTGGGATCAAGCGATTTCGTTATAGGGAGATTCCACTGTATTTTCAACCTATCGAAGAGGACAATCATTTTTAAGTAACTTTCACACAAACAAGATTTCTGAGAATTTTTTGAAGATGTATGAATAGATTAGTTAATGCTTTGAAATTAAATTAACAGAAAGAGGCAGTTTAGCTGCTTGGATAGAGGGATGGGGATTAATAAAAACAATGATTGTTCATTATTAAACAAAAGAGAATATTTCATTCAGATAAATTTACATTACCATAAATAAAGAGCGTTTTAAGGCATATGTGCTTCTGATAACTAATATCTACAATTTAAATATTTTTTTTGATAATAACTATGATTCAAAACTTTTTCATTCAATATTAATTTATTATTTGCAGACTGCTGTAACCCTAAAACATAACTATAATACCACAAAATTCGCAATTGAATAATTCTTTTATGCATTTACCATTTTTGAATCATGTTCATTACATTAATGCTTGAACCTAATCATCTCAAAATATTGATGCCCATATTTCCACACATTCAAACTTGAATATTTCAAATTTTTGAACCTCAATTCCAATAAAATCATACAACTACACCTTCAACAAATGTGAATTAAGCTTATATTTTCAGAGATGCCTAAACAAAAAAAGTTAACCGATTTGTTTATAAAGATTAAATTTTAACTTAGTATAGAATTTTGCAACACTGATCTGGATTTTTCAGAAACAGATTAGCATTTTATTTTTGACAAACAGTGCACACTTAATAGTATTGAGAAGAAATCGACTAGAATAGAAAAACAGATTAGATCAGTTCAATTTTGATAACAGAAATATTCCAGAAGCATTTTTAACAGAAAGAAGTACAGCTTGTAAAGCGGATTAGCTTTTCTCAATCATAAAAACAATATGGTCATTTTATTACTTCAAAGAATCGAATTTATTCAAAGTGTATACAATGATCTAGAAGTCAGTAAAACTGAGAATCTGGAACATATATATCTTTATATAGTTATAAAAAACTATATATAGTTTTTGTATTAAAAGGAAAACAGTCACTATTTAAAAGACTATAGATTTATGGCTAGATACCTCCATGAATATTTTGAAGAATATGAATAGCACTTTGCTGTATTCAAAACATTAACTATCCCAAAACGCATTGTGTTCAAATATCAACACCCGCACAAAGCTCCATTTCACAGTTTATACTATGTCGAAACAGATTTCCAAAATCGTAGGTATTGTTTATAAAAATGAACACATTGCTTTTCATTTTCTCAAAACCATTACTCAGAACTCATAATGTTCTATAATAAAAAAAATTAAACTTGCAATAGTTTATTATTTACCAGTGCAACTTAAAAAAAAAAAAAAAAACATTGAAATCCTACATTTTACCAGAATTAGAGGAACATGAAAATAAAATTTTAAATAGAAAAATTTATAAATCACTACTTTTAAAATTGACAGAGAAGGTGAACCTCAAATATAAAAAAAATGATTGAAAAAAAGTTATATAATGACTGGAACTTGGAATTTTGAAAATAAGGTAACTTGAATTAGGTCACGCATACAAATCGGATTCAACTATGATCTATTATCTTTCCAATGCACCTAATTGAAAAAAAATTCTTTATGTGCTATGCCATGCTTTCAGAGGGAGAAAAAAGGCAATCTAAATAAATTAATTTTAATCAACACTAAAATTATTGCAACTTCACTACCAGAAACAGAAGTGCTAACAGATTTCCAAGATGACACATCTACAGTCATGCAATATATAAAAAAAAAATTCTTTGAAATATCAATATAATAAAAACTAAAGAGTTCGGGATGCTACTGAATATAAAGTCAAGCTTACATTATTATAGAGCACCCAACAAGCCATATCAACTGGAACTGGCCTACTCCACATCAAAGGCATACCGGTATTTTTATCCCAAGTCGCAGTAGTCGGACTCATATGCGCCATTTTGTCTTCAATATAATTTCTTTGAGAAACGACGATGTAAAACGAAGATACTTTAAATAAAGATCAGCTGTCAAATGAAAGTATCTTCTTAGTAAATTATACTACTGTTAAACTTTAATAATACTGATATATTATGCTTTGTTGGAATCATTTAGCAAGTGCCACAGTAACTCGAAACTAACACAACTGCAGCATATCAACGAAAAAAGAAAATGCAGACGCTGTCCAGACCGAACTGCAGATGACGTCAATGAATAAATTGAAAAAAAAATTGAAAAAGAAATTTTCTTTGCATTAGATTAAATTCAAAAACATTAAAATAAATAAGATTAACTGAAAATTTTATTTTGGTAAATGTAACTGATAAAATTATTTTTTATAATATCGATTATGATAATGTAAATTTTAATTCCGAAGAAACGCTACGGAAATGTGCGTGTGTGCTTAATATAACTATCATTGTTTTTTAAAAATGATTTATCTGATTTAATGATAAAATCTAACAGGAAATACAATTTTGTATAAAAAAGATATATTTTTTAGTTTTTAATAGCTAATATTTTTTATGAACTTTCTTATATTTTTTACATTTGAATACTGTGAGTAAAATAAAGTACTCGTACGGATATCAAGTTTGAATAAATTTCTGCAACAATCAAAACAATTTATCCTGCGCGAAATTATTTCGACTATTACAGAGATCTCTACTAATAATAAAGGAGAATGTGTGTGTGTGATAATACCAGCGAACATT